>JARJLF010000630.1:0-157085 GCA_029378395.1 Mycena leptocephala
TGGAGAAGCTCCACCTGCGCGGCGTGTCTCACCTGTTGTCGTACAACAGGCGCTGAACATGTTGGCCTGTCTACCTTTGCTCTCCTGAGTCTTCTCATCTCCATCAAAGGGCGGGCCATCTATTGACCATTTAACCTCCTCACAGGCCGCACATGGCTCAAAGCCATTCACTGTGCTCCGTGGTATCAGTATGCACCTATTTTTTCTTTCACGCCACGAGCGCTCGCGAATTGCCGACGTTTGATTTACCACTCCCTGGGCTCTCGGCCCTTCGAGACCCAAAGAATTCTTTCTAGACATCCATTCAGCGGCATTCGGCTGCCCTCTACATCAAGGATTAGCTTTCGTCCGGGACCCTGGACGCTATTTTGAACCTCGCCGATCAGCCGGCGTTCAATTCATCCTCCGTGATGGAGCGCTCAAGACCCGTTCTAAAGCGACGCCAGCTTTCTTCCCCATCATTCACTCCTTTCTTCCCCCATCATCTCTCCATCCCGCAGGATCTTTCTGCCCTTGGACCCTCCATCCGCTACTCTTGAGTAAGCTCAGTCCGGTAAAATTCAACAAGCCTCAATGAAGACCAGACCGCTCTGCAAACACAGTCTCTCCTCTGGCGATTCTGGCAGCAATGGATGCCGGACAGAATCAAACCCGATGCTCAAAACATCTGAGGTGGCTGTGGCGAGACTCTTGAAAGCCTTTGATCTGTAGCAAGATTCTCGAACCCTACAACAGCTTGCTGAAAAGCTCTCGGGCGTGGAATGCAAGGCCTCCCCCCTCATCGAGATACTCAGATCATTCAAGGACTCGATGCGCAAGACCTGTCGGGTGTCCGATGCAAGCGCCTAGAAGACTTCTGATGCGAACAAGTTATCCAACGAAAAGCTTCCTGACTTCTGCGCTGCAACCTCCTGAAATTCTAAAGTTTCGTCTCCTTTCCACACTTTCCTGTCTTTTCACCGTGCGCTCATGGCGGCTCATCTGTATGGCTTATCTCTTTGCTGCAGCGGCGAGTATCTCGTGAATGCTAGAGGAATGTCGCTGACGATTACCTTCAGGTTCGATATGAATACCTGTCGATAACGGAACTCCCAAGACTATTTGGTGCAGTTGGTACATTTGCGCTCACCAGGTATTCACCATCTCTAACCAGAACTGACGATCATTGTTATAGTTGTTTGCCATTTCAAGGGTGCGTGGGCTAGATCAACCTCGCCGTCTATAGCTAACATGCCCACGCAAATCGGTTGTCCTGCTCCACTTTACGCTTCCTCCGCTATGGAACTCACCTCTCTCTTAGGATGTTTGCGCGCGCAAGATACTGGCGCGACCGTATTGACTCGAATTTCGCCAACAGTGAGTTTCAGTGCATCTCGCAAGTTAGAGTAAACTCGCTGGCTTTCATTGACGCAAGGTGAGTGCCGACCTGCCCAAGTTCATTCAACTGATAAAATTGACCGGAATCCCGCCCGCCGCACTTTAACATCAATGCATTCGTACGTTTATTATAATTCTTGGGCTGTTGTTCACAAATTCACGTGTTTAGAACTACCCTCGAAATGCACAAATATCGGTCCGAACTGTGTGACCCTGTATGCAATGAATTGATTGATGCGATTACACTCTCCAGACTTCTTTTTGGCGGGCGGTGCCAAGCCACACGGATGCAGCAGAGGCTGCTCTCCATACAGTTCGGGTTGCGGTGACTGTATTTTGTTCAGCATTTTATTTTAATCAATTTGCTTCGGTCCAGCTGTTCAACACCCGCTCAAAATGGATACTCTATCCTCTCGCACCGTATCCCATCGTTTCCGTTGGCCAGTTAGTTCCATTCCCTTTTCGCTCGCTCCGCATTCAACCAACAGTTTTGATCACTTTATAGGATATCGGTGTGCAACACCCACACTATTCCCTGGCAGCAGCGATGACGCGACAGCCGACTGGTGTGTTTCGATCAGTCACCATTCTTGGATCCTTGAGTCTAACATACCTTGGAGACCTCTGTATAGTTTCCTGGTCGCTATGGCCCTCAATTTCAGTCCGACAGGCGATTGTGGATTCTTTAAATCGGTCTTACTCAGAGGTCGCGGCTCCGTTGCGTGCGAACCACTTCTGTTAATATTCATGTTTACTTTATGATACACTCCTCTGTTCCCCGATTTTAATACCAGGTCGCCAGAGAATGAACATGTCTGTACACACCATTTGCAGCGTAGAACTCGTAGATCTCTTTACTCAATCTTGATGGCGGCCCTCAGTACGGCGATATGCATTGCAGCAATGAAGTATCTTCCTTCCCGATGGCATGCGTAGTTACCATATAAAATTAATCAGATTGTCTCTCTCCGTATAAAATCAAGCCTATGTATCTGAAGCCTTTAAAACTTCACTTCGCGCCCCAGTGCGCTTACTTGATAATAACCATCCGCAAGCTTCAACATGACAAAATTGCCCACCGTGAACATTCAGCGTTTAGAAGTTAACAAATACTGGCTTCAAGCCCGTTGTTCACTGTGCTCAGTAATTTATCTTGGTGTGGGAATCCACACATACGCCGGAGCGAAGCGAAGGCATATCTTGTCCTCATCATGAAGCGCACCTAGGATATCCACCACTCTGATCGAGTATCCCCCCTCCTCCGTGCCCGCTTCCCGGCGAACAGGCGCCGTCTGACCTTCTGCCACCCATTCCCCATACATCTCCACCAAATCCTTCATCTGTCCATCAAAAGCTCGAGTCCTCTTGTCAATTCTATCGCGTCGAGTTCTCCAGTCAGGACGTTTGGGGCTGCAGCAAAAAAAAAAGAATTAGATCCCAAATTCTCGGCAACGGGCGGCATCACATACTGTTTTCTCTTCTTCTCTTCCTCAATCTCCTGGTGAATCGCCTCCCGCTGTTCTTCGCCACCATGGCTAATCTCAATTCTTGTGGTCCAGGCAATAATGTATTTGGCTCATTGTGTGGTAACTGGCAGGCCATTATAACTGCATATCATACCTGAGTGACTGCATAGCAGCCTTGTGGCCCCAACGTGAGATGTTTGTCGAATCTGGCTTCAGATGTGCACTGGGAGAAAAATTGGGGCATGCAGAAACCCTTTGAAAGTCAGCCACAATTTGACAGAGAATAAATTGCAGATTAAATACAATTAAATGTAGAGTCTAGATTCAAGAGAAGATGAGAGGTCTTCGCGAGAGCAACAAGTTCAAATCAGCCCCGTCCCGTCAACCGTCGGCACATCTTTCTATTTGCATGTTGTGACCTCCCAAACGGTCAAGAATCCTCTCCGACGCAGAAAAAGGCTCCTTTACCTACGTGAGTCCAGTTGCGGGCCGTAGCGCTAAGCGGGCTCGCTGACCGTACTCTTTTACTAAAGGCTGCCCCCCTCCCACTTTTGACACCTCTGTCGTTAGCAACCCGCGGCACCCTGGATGTCAACCAGTGGAGGTTCTGCATTTCGACGACTCGCAGCCTTAAAAAGCAAAAGGAGGCGTCACCATTCCTACATCCCCAAATTCAACTCGCTGAGCTCGGCCCAAAGCCCATTGGAAAATTGGGGCCCAGAATTGTTTTGCGGCCCAGCCAGACAGTTTCATGCTTAAACGCTAAGTAGGTCCCTTATTGTTCATGCAGCCACCTTTGTATAATTAAAATGACATCAAATTCGACTCTCTGAGCTCGGCTCAAAGCCCATTGGAAAATCGGTGTGCTGAGAGGAATGCCAGCAAAATTCCGTGCAGAACCGTGGCCCAGAATTCTTTTATGGCCCACCCAGACAGTTTCATGCTTAAGCAAACAGCTGCCAAACATCGGCGCGCCTTGGGCCGAGCGATTTGTTTAAGATCAGTCTTAAACTAGGAAGCGCAACGTAACGTAGAAGCGCAACGCTGGGTATCCTGCTATATCCAGGACAGCCATGCTTGCGGGGCCCCCTTCTGCCCCACACACTTTCAGCCCAATTATTCTGGATGATCCTTCGGCTCCATCGTCACCTACTATCCCTGTTATTCGCCCTGCATCAGCCTCGCCGGAAGCAAAAGATACAGAATTTGAGCCGATCTCTAGCACCAATGTCTGTACCAGCTTCTTAGGGTGCAACCAGCGAGGTTGAGGCGGACTTGGGAGAGGTAGAGGACGAAATGTCAGCTGAACAGCAATAGCAGGAACAGCAGGCAGAAGCATGGGAGGATGAGTTGGAGGACAGTCTGGCTAGCACCACGACTGGGCCCATTCGTGATTGGGCTGAGATTCGGGCAGAGATCAAGTTGGAGCTCATGAAAAATAGCAAGATCTTGCCATTATCTCGCATTAATCAGCTCATGATTGTCTCTAACTTTGCCACACTTCGCCTGAAGGGTGTATCTCGTATTCAAGCTGGTGCTGAGATTGCCCTACAATGGCACGATGGCAAGGGAAAGAGAGAATGGTTTGCTCGCCGAGTTCGTTCATTTGCACGGCACTATCAGCTTTTTAGGAAACTTCCTCGAAAGGCGGGGGGTGGATCACGACCTGCCCGATCATGGCTGCATGACGAGCGAGTGAAAGTGCGAGTGCTGGAACATTTGCGGAGCATCCTACCAGGCAAAGTAACACCGTTTACACTGCAGAATCACATCAACTCTTCTCTCTTCCCTGAGCTTGAAATGAAACCCAAAAATCCCCTCAGCATTCGCACAGCTCGCCCTCTGAGGTGGGAATTTCAAGCAAGTCCAGTACACTCTTGCTCACCACCCTTGGGGCATCCACACCGTCTTCAACCGCCTCGACCGACTCACAGACGGCGTGACGCGTTCTACCCTCGACGCTCAACACCGTGAACGAAATGCTGAAGACCCGCAGCACTTATCACAACACTCTGGCGGCCGCTCCTACTCCCGCTGCGGACGCGGTGCTTGCCGCTGTCCAGTCTCTCCCTCTCCCTCCTCGTGGCCTCTGCGGCGACTTACATCGAAACCCGCATGGTCCTCTGGCCCTGGGTCGCTCCGCAGGGGATGGATTATTTCCCTAGGTTTGTGTATCTATTTATCTGTGACCAATACCGGCTTATAACTTCTCCCTCGAGTCTGTTCCGCACTTGCGCACTTAATCCCGAATCTCTGAAGCGCTTTTGGTGTAGTTTTGCGAGTTTTTCTGTCAAGAAAGCCCTAGAGAGCTTTCTCTCTTCATCGGTAAGTGAGTCGTCAGCCAACATTGTCTCCAGTTGGAGCTCTATCTCCGAGATTTCCTGGTTCATTTTCGACACGGGCAATACCACCCCTGCAAAATGCAGATCGCGTGGGGATGCATTCTGCAAAGGGACAGCCGTATGACAATGTGCTGTGTTACTGGTGGACTCCGGGGATTTATACCTGGGAAGAAAGAACCCTCACCAGGTCCCACAGGGTTTTAACAGGAGGTCCAGCCTCTTTGAGGGCCAGCAAGTCCACAGTATGTGTTGTATGCCCGACCCCTGGAATGATGTGTGCTCCATCGGCATCTTGTAGATTTATGTAAGGATAACCACCCGTACATACCTACATGTTTGTCTTCGGTAAACTCGTTGTTCAGACATTTGGACCACGCGAGTATAATAAATTCCCCCCAACCCCGTCTCCCTCCCTCACCGCTGGCTCCAGCCCACTGCGCTTCTACCGCAACCTGCGTAGCTCGTGCCTATGGTATTCCACACCCTACAGTCCCGGAGCACTCCCCGCATTCTGGCTTCTCACAGCATCCCTCCCCTCAAGCCTAACATCGGCCTGCTCAAGCACAGTCTCTGCCTCCTCAAGCCCAGTTTCCTGGCCGCCGTTTTTCCCTGCTCAAGTCCTCAAAGTACCTCAAGGCCATGTCCTTCAAGTCGTGTTCCTCAAGCTCGGTGTTCTTCAAGCTCAGTGTTTTTCAAGCTCGCGTTCGGCCTTTTAAGCCCTCTCAAGCTCTTGGGACTACAATAGGGCCGACTCGAAAACGCGGGCTTAAATTGATTCCCCCGGGTGTATGCATTAATAAAGCGGTAAGGCCGGCGAGCGGCATGGCCCGCTACCGGCTTTGATCAAGACCCGATTCAAATGATATCAAAGGGACATTAAAATACAACATTTTTTGAGTCACATTTAAAGGCTAAAGAATGTAGAAGGAGTTGGTACAATATAGCTATGAAGGGGGAAGTTTGTTTTAGCGCGATATAATAGCTACTGAGGGCTGGTGGTGTTACGCTTCTGTCTTTTGTTGGAGCTGGGTGACGCCTTTCCGAAATTGTTTATTGCGGCATCGATGGCATTCTCCCTGGCCCTCTTCTTTGGGCTGGCACCAGGCGAGTAGGTGCGGCGTTCGGGCATCGTAGGAACCAGGTCCCATGGCTCACCATCTCCACGGTCGAGGACCTCGGCGCAAGCCAGTGATGTGGCGCTTGAGCTTTCTGTGCAACCGGCCTATACTGTCTGATTCTTCATGTTCAATATCCAAATTCTTCAAAACTCGGCGCAATGACTTGAAAGAAATTTTGCTTCCATAGATAGCCATCAGAATGTGGACTTGGAAGTCGGCCTCTAACTTACTTCCTAGCCATTCGTTGTGGACATCAGCACAATCTGGCAAGAATAAGTCATGAAGAAGAGATATCAAAGGATGGGACCGTGAAAATTGACTGCAGTGTCCCGATAACAAATGCTGAGTGATCCAAGAATGGAGAAAGCCATTGGTCACGGTTACGGGGACTTGAATGCAATGCAGTGCATCAATAGCCAAAAGAATAGCCTACGACGACTCTCAAACGACTTGAAAAAATCCGCAATGGACGCTGGTGAGCGAATGTCGGTGTCTGCTGAGGGCTTTGGCATGTTTCCCAATGGCTGAGCATACCTTGAAGCTGAGGTTGCAGTCACCAGATAGAATAATACTGAAGCTGGTTTTCGACATATCTGCAGCTGACTTGAAATCCTGGAAGAGCGCATGGCAGGCAGAACGATCTGGTCGTGAAGACAAATTTCCATCCACTACATGGTCGGCACAGGCCCCAGTGATAATATGATGGAGAAGATATCGGCATTGGATTAAAGTTAAACCAGCATGGGGGAAATCAAGGGATTGCTGTATCACTGGGAGATCGGCATGAGATACAGAGATACGGGAGCGGGTAACATGATTTCCAAGCATTATATCACACAAAAGATTCAAAGATGTCATTTTATTCATGAGTATAATAGATGGGATACAGCCAGACATAGAAGGACAGCGACAAGGCGAGGCGAGGGCTGGTCGCAGATACAACTACGTCCAGGAACTGGTACAATAATGAGGACAGAACAAACTAAGATTGGCGAAACATACCATTTGAAGTGTCGATGACATCACCAAGATCCGACACTGGGTGATCGAGATCCATGGGTGTAGGTAGGTGAAGGATCTCGGGCATGATGATACAGACCAGCTATAGAATGAATTTATACGACAGAAATAAATCAAAGTGATGTAAATAGACCAGATGGCTGTTCAGGGATACGTTTTTGAGCGTAGGTCAAAGGAAAGTCGGGTATTAAATCAGAATACAAATAAAAGTACTGCCCATTTTTTTGAATTTGGCCACTTGCACAAATATTCGGTGATTTTGGCTGAAACACCGTGGTTTTCTCGGCAGCTCGTCAGAAACTGAAAATTCTGGCGAAGTACCTTTGTAGAGGCGCTGTCTACCATGTATTTTGCTGCGGAAGGGGAACAATCTGCCGAAAATTGTCAGAGTTGATAGGACTTTGGTAAAGTTGACCAAGATTTGTGTTTTTGACAGGGAAAAGGCATAGTTAGGTCCAAAATATGGACAGACGAACTCGAATACTTTTATTACATAGTTTGAGCTCATTTTCCATGGCTGTGACTAACCTGCGAAATTTTGGTTGGCAGATCAAATTCCCTGTAGCGCAGAATCCTTATAACTTTGTCAAACCTGAATGAATTTGGTCGCTCTCTGTGGGAAAATGGTGTACAAAACTTTTTTCCACAAGGTTACCTTCCGAGATTCATTGATTTTGCTCAAATATCGAGGTTAGACCTAAACTTGCAGCAGTATTGTCCCATTCCTGCAATGGGTAGGCTAGAATTGAGGATTTTGAGACAGTATGCAAATTCTCTGTTCATTCCTAGACGAGTCCTTCCGCAGAAGCAAAGAAAGTTTGTTCAATTTTGAGCAAACCATAGTCATTTTTCACGTGCAGTGGCGAACAAAGTATTTTGCGCCAATTGCAAGCTCAAAAATTGAGCTAACATCCCAGTTTTGGGCTTTACAGCCGATGTCAGTACCGAAGGCGCGGATCGAAAATTTTCTGTTTTGGGATGTTTCCAAAGAATTCCCTATATCTCTGTCAGTTCTTCACCGATTCACATAAAAACTAAATAGATCTACTCAGCTAATTCATGCACAATTAGTGATAGAGAGGAATATGTGAAAATATTATGCATTAGGTAATTTCTGTTTTGGGGCTGTTTTTGCACTGAATACTGTCTAGTATGGCCAGAACATGTCCCAGTGACCTAGAATTTTTGGAGAGACAACATGCATACCTGACAAAACATGTGATAGACCCAGAAGTGAGGATAATTTAGTTACAGTCCTTCTAGCTCCAGTGAAAACATTTGGCAGTTTTTGGCTTTCAGATATATTACCAAGATCACATTCATCTGGACATTTCATATAGTTCTGGCTCTATAACCTGTTTCATAACATATAAACATTGTCCCTCCCAAAATTCTAGGTCACTGGGAAATGTTCTCACCATGCTAGATGGTATTCAGTGCAAAAACAGCCCCAAAACAGAAATTACCTAATACATAATATCTTCGCAAGTTCCTCTCTATCACTAATTGTGCATGAATTAGCTGAGTAGTTCTATCCAGTTTTTATGTGAATCGGTGCAGAACTGACAGAGATATAGGGAATTCTTTGGAAACATCCCAAAACAGAAATTTTCGATCTGCGCCCTCGGTACTGACATCGGCTGTAAATAGTAAATATACTTCAATTCAAAGTTCTGAGGTGTTTCCAGAATATTCCAATACACCTCAAATATCCAAGCTTCACAGATGACCCGGAACATTCAGATAGTATTCTATTTTGAGCGATAAGGAGTGGGATTTTGGTTGGAACCCATAGATATCAACGGTAGGAACATTTCCTCCGTCTGAATCGGGTCAATACCATGGGCAGAGAATCCAGTGCAGAGTGGAACATGGTGGATCGAAGTTGAATAGGCGACAATCAAGTGCAAAGCTGTCGGATTGATCAACGGCGGTGCCCGTTCCCAACAAGCAAGCCCGGAAGCAATTGTCCGGAAGAGTCGGATTTAGCATCAGCATTATTACGTGTCAATCATCGGCAAGGAAAAAAGCCGAAGCATTTTGGCGGGGAGGAAATGTGCTTATGTGAAAACTGCTGACGAAAATGTGATGCACAGCCAAAATCGAAAAATCATGCTCCCTAAGACCCGTACCTTACGGTAGCGGGAATTTTGAGTAAGCTTGACATGAATACCAGGCTTGAGAAAGTGCGGATTGGAGTTTTGAAGGCCTTGTCAAGCCTGAGTCGACCGCCTGTCGTGCTCCAAGTCGTGTCCTGCAAGTCCCAAGAACTTTTCAATGCCTTTACTGGCTTTCCTGCAAACCTCCTTAAAGAAATCGCATAGTTGGCCGACGCCAGCCTCAAGAACCTCAAGAACCTCAACTGCCAAGATGAAAGCGCCTCAAATGTTTTGCAAGCCTCAACGCTCGACCAAGACCCGAATCCCTCAACCACCCCTCAAGCTTCCCTTGCAGTCCCCTCCCATGTTTCCGCAAATCTTCAATAGTTCGTAAATGCCCGCCCCGGAAAGCCACGGACACTAACATTAAGATTATTCAGGACGCATGGGCGTCCAAAGTGGCAAATCCCCTCTACCTGCGAAGATCTGGCAGTCCATCCGCCATAAGGATCTGTCCAGACAAATTAAAACCTTCCTATGGAAAGGGATTTATGGCGCACTCCATTCTGGAAAGTACTGGCGACATATCCCCGGCTTTGAAGACCGCGAGATGTGCCAATCTTGCGGTGTGACTGAATCCCTTGAGCATATCCTGCTTGAATGCACCAGTCCCGGACAAGCTGAAGTCTGGAACCTTGCGGGTCAACTGTGGCTTAAGAAACACGGCCAGTTGCCTGACCTATCGTTGGGAAATATCCTTGGCTGCTGCTCGACGACCTTCGAAGTCAAGAGCAAGTCCAAGCCGTCCGGAGTTAACCGTGCCCTTACAAAGACAGTTCTCTCAAGCCACACTGTTCTCCAAAGTGCCAACTCCGCCCACAGCAGCGTGAACCCTGCTGCACCTCGGTCACCCAGGCAAGTCCGGTGAGAATCGAAGTCGTCTGCCACCGCGCCTCCTAGTTGGTTCGCTTCACCGTTCTCGAAAATGGTCAGGATTCGTGTCAAACAATGTTCCCAGCCCGGTGGCAGTGAGACATTTTTATATGGTCACAAACTGGGTCACAAACTAAGTAACAGACGGGCTCGGGACCCTATCACCAAAACTAGGTCACAGATCTTTGTATTGTCATGCTGAGACTCAGGAGTGAGGACGGGACCTTTGACGAGATCCTTTTTGCCTTGATACACGGACAGTGACCGACTGGTGGTGAAAATAATATTTGCCCCATTTGTTTTGTGACTTTTACTAAGTAGGTCCCAACCAATGGCCTTTATCTCTGGAAATCAGGTCGGTGCCACAGCTCAGACGCTCATATCGCGGAGGTAAAGCCCTAGAGTGGCCCAGATGGAAGCCCCCATCTTTTGTGAATCTATATATACTGAAGCTTTCTGCCACTTTCGAGCACCGAACCCTTATGCTTCTCAATTTCTTCTTCACTTTCTACAGATAACATGTTCGTTGCATCAGAGAATGGTTGTTAGCATCCCACTTTGTGTGAAACACATTATGTTGTACTCATGTAACCTAATCATCTTATTAAGCTCTTCCAATTGAGATGTTTGTTATTGAACCTATGTAATTGGTATAGTGTGGATTTTGTGAAATTGTTGATCCCCTTGACCTAAAGGTTCAGCACCCGCCTCGAAGAGGCCCAATCCCGAGTCATGAGAAAAATGCATAAAATGCCAGCCTACCAAGTGGGCGGATGCCACAACCCTATGCATTATGACCTAATTAATTATGAGCAATTCAACTGTACATTAAATCGTCTGCGCGAGACACCTTTAAGCGGCTGGTCAGCGAGCGGTACCAGCGGAGGTATGATGCACGAGAGTGATAATGGAGCGCAAAGGCACGCCTCTTCGCCCTCCCCTCCCCAGTTTTTCCCACTCCGTTTCCCCTCCCGGTACATTCGTACACTGGTCATCCCGTCCTCTTACTACCTTTCAACGGGCGAAAAGTGTCTGATTTTTTGTCGCACGGGAAGGGAACAGCGAGAGCAGGGTATTGGGTACGCGCCGAGGGCAACGGTATGTAGCATTTTCTCCGGTGTTGTAATCGCTGTCAGGTGGTCTCAGAGCTCTTATCGGGATTACGGAAAATGGAAGGGAGCGTATGGAGGCTGGATTCCCACATCGTGTTCTGGTTCTGAGGTTTCTGGGCGGTCGCCGGTCGCATTGCGCTCACGGTCGCGCTCGCGGTTCTGCGGTCCCGCATGCGTACTCATTGTACAGCATGTGTTTCACTGCCGCGAGCCACTTCACTAGCTCCGTTTTGTCTTTGGCACCGTCAAGTAGTCCTCCAGTTTAAGGAGAATTGGGCTAAGTACCAACATTATAATTATGGCGCATGTAAAAAAGATTGGATCTACTTGACCATGGTGAGAACTCAGAAGCATCGAGAGGCAATTACCTCGATTATGCTTTCCACTCACCAGTTAGCCGTTGAAGTCTTGCACTACGTCGATCATGCGCATCAACCTGTGCCGCGATCGGATCGACTATGTAGACTGTGCAAAGCAGACGTTGAGACGCCGGAACACGCCCCATCTCCTGTGAGTCTTCGGACCGCTTGGTAGCTTGAATTAAGGAGTGTCTTCCTGTCAAAACTCTTCGCTGACTTGCCGTCTTTACGTGGTCGGATGGCTGAACTCTCAAATACAGAGTTTCTGAAGGCCATCATTTATCCAAGATCGACGATTGCTTTGGTTGCAAAGTTCGCATACGAAGTCCTGGAGTTGTTTTATGCGGTGCCGGTGTATCGAGGAGGGATTTAAGGGGCAAGAATCTCGATTCGTCGTACTAACCTTTTGTTGCATGCTTTTCCATGTTTCGGCTAGATCTACGACGGCGAGTTTCGACTGCGACCGTGAGCTCGTCTAGAAGGACCTGGGAGGGCACACGGAAGATTTTGTTGCGGAGTTGAAGCGTGCGGAGTGCGCGATCAGCGGAATAATCCGTGGAACCGGCGTTCATGAGTTGGACCGTGCCGTGTAAATCTACCTACCTACCTACCTACCAGATTTACCACTCCCATCAAGGGCGGTAATCTGAACCGGACCTGGACCGCACCGCGGCAACTTCGGCGCTAAAATAAGCCCACAATGCTGTGTTAAAGCAGTGCAAGTGACGGCGACACAGCTTCCTCGTGTCCTCTTTGTTCCTCGCCCTTTCCCTCCATGCCTCTGTTCTCCTCTTCCTCTGGATTCCAAATCAACAGCGGCACTTTCATCGATGTCGAGGGAGATGTGAATATCCATGTCACGCAGGCTACAATTGGGCACAATAGCGATCCGCTGACGACCCTCGAATTTGGTTTGACAGAATGCGCAAGTCAAGTTGTCCGTTGTTGAGAGCGGAGAGCAACGACCGACAGGTTGGAGTCGCGAGCATGCTACCTTACGGTGCGTTGCCGGCCCATTCATCTCACTTGCCGTTGACGCAGCCGTAGATGTCTCTCGTCGGCCACAGATTCTGACCCGCGATGAAGCGTCCCTTGCCATGCCTCCTTCAAGGTCATTGCCATCAGCGCATTCCCCCCACTCCTCATTCTCACAGCCAGGCGCCACTCTGGTCCATCTGGTGTATCTCTGCCCCAGGCCAGCGCGGATACGGGCAGAGATACACCAGATGGGCAATTGGCAAATAAATCCAGAAATTAGGGGCATTGAACACCCTTTGAGGAACGACCCAGGGGCTATTGGAGGCAGCCCTGAAGGTCATTGGCCGTCTTCAGATGTTGCTATCAAACGCCCATTATTTCCTTTTCATTACCCTCAGGACTATCGAACAAGTATCAACATTGGCGGAAGTGTGAACCATATTCAACGCCAGAGCCAACCAGGCGAGTATTGAGCGGCTGATGTAGACAGTGTGATGACAAATACTCAAGTGGTGCATATTCTTCAACGCGTTGCAGCCAGCGACGCTTTCCACGATTCCGCGGAGAGATACCCACAGCCGAAATGTCATCCCGAGACCCGGACCGAGATGCTTGACCTTCTGTTCAAGTGGTCTTCCGATCCCAATTCTAACAGCCGTGTTCTTTGGTTGCACGGGCCGGCTGGTGCGGGGAAATCGGCGATCGCCCAGTCCTTTTGTCAGAAGCTGGAGGCGGAGGGTCGCCTCGGGGCCAGTTTCTTCTTCAAACGTGGTCATCTCTCCCGCGGAACTGGAAAAAAGCTGTTCCCCACGATCGCCTATCAGCTCGCTCAGCTCAGGCACCTACCCGAATTGAGACAGGCGATCTCGCAGATAGTGGAACACACCCCTTCTATCATCGACAGAGCTCATTTAATTCAGCTACAGAAGTTGATAATGGAACCACGCCGACAGAGCATTCCTTGCCGGACCTTGGTTATTGTCATTGATGGGCTGGACGAATGCGAGGGCCAAAACATTCAGCAGGAAGTTTTGCGCTCAATTGGCATTGCCATGCGTGATGGGCCCTGTCCTCTCTTCTTTCTTGTTGCCAGCAGACCCGAGCCTCACATTCGCGAGATCTTCATGGGTGAGCTGCAAGGGCTCCATTATCCTGTGGACATCCAGCAGTCATTTGTGGACGTCCGGCGATATCTACGAGACGAATTTTCTCGAATTCATCGTGACCATCACGAAACTATGACGTTGATTCCAGCACCTTGGCCCTCACCAGAGATCATCATGTAAGATATGCCCTTGTAAGACCCCAGGGGTATCATATTATTTTTCCGTGCTTACATTTAGTTGATTATGCTGATTTTATGCCCATGCCGTGCTGCCGCACAAACCATATGCTCTAATCAAACCCATGCACAGCCTTTGATTCGTAGTATAAATACCTGAGCTGTTCGTAGATACATCGGTCTTGGTCAATCTACTACTTACGCCAGTTCTCTCGCCCCTCTGAACCTGTGCCGGATCTCGACGCTCTTCGCATCCGTCACATATTTTGAACTGCTCGCTACTCTGTCGTCGCTTTGTCTGGCTCCCGTCTGTCTGATCAACCACCGCCGCCTCTTTGCTTCGACACCCCCAATCACCAAGAACGATGACTACTGATCCGAACCGCCACCATACCCGTGCCGCCACTCGCGCGGGCGTCTTTCCAGCTCCGACTCTTCCTCGCGACACCCCTCCAACGACCTCATCCCCTCATCCCTCTACTCGAGCTCTCGGCGGGGCCACGGGATCCCCTAAGACCCGCCCAGTTACGCCTGACCTATTGTATAGCGTCGTGGCCTCTGCTGTGTCCCTCGCACGAGGTGTTTCCCCTGCTGCCCTTGAGGGGCAGGGTGATGGTCCTGGCAATGCCAGTGCCAATGTTCTCACTGAGCTCCCATCTCTGACTCGAGACGTCGATTTCGGGCCCGTTGTTACCCCCGTGAGCATTGCCACGCATGCGAATAACCCACATGTTGTTCCGTATGATAGTAAAATCATTGATGGTCATGTTGATGGTGATGTTGATGCGTCGCACTTGGCTCCCAATTCCCGCTCGCCGTCGACTGTAGCTCGGGCCACTCTTGAGATGAGTAGAGAGGAGCTAGTCACCCTCGCTCGCCGTTACGAGGCCATGGCTCGTGAAGCTATGGCCGAAGCGAACCGTAGGGTTCATGTTCACGCACAGTCTGAACCCGAATTGGAACATCTTGACATGTTTGGAGATCAGACGTCTACCGACCGTACCATTGACAATGAAACATCGCCGCGAGGGCAGGACGTTACGCCTGTGTCTATTTCATCGGGTTTTGTACTCCAAGGAGCTGACGGACCGTCCCGCCATAAGGGGAAAGGCCCTGATCCTCGTAACTGGGGTGCCGTTGGTTCTCTGATTGATTTCTCTGAGGAAGAACTTGAAGCGCAGCGCGAAGCGTTCCAGAACTTTGCCGAAATTAACCGTGTGTTTAAGCAGGAGGAACGTGAATTCACGCCGCGGCCTCATGTTCCAAATGTGGGACTGAAACCAACGATAAAGATACCAAAATTCAATCCGACTGTCTCCGACCCCTTGCCTGAAAACAAGGGTACGACAATGCCTGGCCAGGCCGATGCAGAACGAATTGCTGAGCTTGAGAGAGAGCTCAGCCGACTGAGACAATCCGGCTTGCCGAAGCGCGCCATTTTTAATCCACCCTCGAGTGAGGCGAAACGCACCGTCGAACAGAACATCGCTGATTCAATTCGCCGTAACACGGCTGCAAGGAAATCAAGCTTGATGCCTAGGGAGGCAACTCCCAGCCGAATTGCTGCTGGAAGCTTCTTGGACAAAGCCATTCGTAGTGCTGCCAGGTTGAACCAGGATCCACCCTCATCTGAACCATCAGACAGTTCCTCAAACTCTGACTCCGATGAAGAGTCCAGTTCGCCGAACGCTGATGTGCCAATTGATGTTGGGCGCCATCGCTCCACCTCTGCGCGCCAGACGACTTTGACTCCCCGAAGCAGCAAGAAAAAGCGAATGCTTTTGAAGCCGATACCGCCGACTACGTACAACGGTGATCCTGATGCCAACACGTTTCATCGATTTGTGCGCGAAGGGTCGGCGTACGTCAGCATGGGACGCGTACCGTCCAAGAATCAGGTCTTCTACCTGTCATACTTTTTGGAAAGTAAGGCGCGCGACTTCTACAATAAAGTTGTCGTTCGCGATGAAGATGCTTACACTCTGGAGAAATTCTTCTTGGAGCTGTTCGAGTTCTGCTTCCCTGTTGATTTTCGCAGCAAGCAGAGGAAACGTTTGAGCCGTTGTGTCCAGAACAAGAAAACGGTCGCAGCTCACGTCGCTGAATTTTCCCAGATCTACAATACCATTGGCCTGATTGAAGGCCAAGAGAAGGTTGTGAAGCTCTGGAACAGCCTGCGTGCTGACATCCGGCAGGAGATGTATCGTAAGGATTTGATCCCGAGATCTCTAACTGGGACGAAGTCATCAAGGCTGCGGAACGCGCAGAAATTGTGCGAGACCTTGAGTCCGAGTCCTCAACATCTAGTGCTGACGAGGATACTCCTCCGAAGTCAGAAACTCGAAACCATAGCTCGAGACACGCCGGTGATCGTGCTGGAGGGCGCATTGACTCGAAGCACCCGTCTAAGGTGATGCGAGTATCTTCTGCTGAGATGACTAGCAGTGAACCTGGAGAAAAGAGAAGATCAGCCAAGCGTCGTAATGAGATGCTTGCGCAGGGTCTTTGCTTTACCTGTGAACAGCAAGGTCATTTGGCTCGAAATTGCCCCACCAGGACGAACGTGAAGTCCGACGTGAAAGGAAAACCACCTGGATTCGGAGCTCATGGGGTTCAATTGAATGGGACCGACTCCGCACTCTTTGAAAGCACAGAAGTGCTAGACACTCTCCCAGTCGGAACGGTGAATTACGGTTATCAACTGATGGATGATGTGGTTGATTCGGAATTCAACCGGGGACTGAACGATTTGTAGATCCTCACAAGTGATGACCTGGAGGGCGTATGTAACGGAGATATGCCCTTGTAAGACCCCAGGGGTATCATATTATTTTTCCGTGCTTACATTTAGTTGATTATGCTGATTTTATGCCCATGCCGTGCTGCCGCACAAACCATATGCTCTCATCAAACCCATGCACAGCCTTGTCATTGCCGCCAAACCATTCTTTTGCGAGTTGGACAGATTGAACAGCTTCTCGAGCTGAAGCCGGGTGATGTTCGATTGACATTTCGTGGCTTACACTCTGTGTTCGCCGCGAATGGCTCCAAATTCAATGATTGGTCCTTTGAGTCGAGGATATACGTCCATCACGCAACGTTCTATGATTTCCTCCACGATCCAAGGCGGGCGGGAATTTCTACCTTGGCGATTCTCAGTACCGGGCGAATTTGTTCTGTCGGCATATTCTCAAGGCATTCACATATATGCATGATGAGCCGTCCCCAATCTAATTCGGTCATGTCTCCTGGTAAGTAAAGCTAGTCCGATTTCTGCATATCTAACTTCTAAATGAACTTGAACTCCGTTTCTTAGGCATCTTTCCAAATCCTTGCGTGCATTACAATGCATAGCTTCCTCCGAGCCGAACTCGGACCTGGTAGCCTTGCTTCGCTCCTTTAATCCAGATTTTTGTTCAATAACTTCAACCTTCGTGGCCAAGAGATTGTGCATGTGATCTTGGACTGGTTGAACGTAGGTCGTATATTCAGTTTGTAAACAACATTATTGATTGAATTTGTCTCTAGAGAAGTCGACCGCTGCCCGAAGATTTAATTCTGCTCTGGAAAGACTCTTCTACAGTCACGGCGAAATTAGATGCCCCACCCCATTTGGAAGTTACCATCAAACCTAGTATGTTTCGCTATTTCAGAGAAAAGAAAAATTTCGCTATGATATACGACGAGGGCGCAGGCTGCCGTGGTGGGCGCATCAGCAACATCTGATGCAACAAGGCGGATGGCCGGAAGGCAGTAGTATGGGTCGGTACCAAAAGTTACAAGAGCCGAAACAGAGGTGAACAGAGACTGGAGGGGGCAGAACCGGTTGGCGATGGTCCGAGGCATGAATGGCCTGAGCACCGGATTATCAGCACGATAGTCTGAAGAGGTGAAGAAAATCCTTTTTTTTTTTTTTTTTGGGGCATTCTTTTGGGCATCCACGATTAGGCGGGGAGACAAGATTTTCCACGCTGAGCGCAGCGACAAACAGTGAATCGGCCGGCCGCCCACCACACAGAAATAGCTCGAGGTAGCGCGCTTCGCGGCAAAGCCCACTATCGGTGGTTTGAGCAGGCGAACATCGTCTCCAAAATATCTCCGTTAAAGTTGAAGGTCGCACAAGAGGTCAGATGAAGCAACCACACAATCGGAATAGAGTGTTGTTGGGTCATTTGACTTGGAACTTAAACCGGATGTATCTTCAATTATTGCCGCGCATAGACCAAGAGACCGTATATTTCAAATCCGAGAGTAAAATGGCAAAAAGCCCCTGGATGCCCCATCAGCCGCTATCTTCAGGAAAGAAATCAAATGACTCGCCGACCCAGCGCCAATCCTTGTTTCTATAACTGCAGAAGGCCTTCACGATGTCTTCGAAAAACGTCTCAATCCTCCAGAAACTGAAATGGGTCAAGTGATCCGGCAAAAATGCGTCGGAATGGATGCATTGAGCTGTTTAATTGCGAGGCATGGGGTTCAAAATTCCTCCCTTATCCCTGCCGAATCCCGCAAAAATGCGTCGAAATGGATGCATTGAGCTGCTTAATTGCGAGGCACGGGGTTCAAAATGGCGGGGACAGCCACACGTTCAAATTGATGGCCAGGCTTCGGCGGAAAGCTTATATACGTCAAGTGCTCCCTTATCCCTGCCAAATCCCGCAAAAATGCGTCGAAATGGATGCATTGAGCTGTTTAATTGCGAGACATGCGGTTCAAAATTCCTCCCTTATCCCTGCCGAATCCGGCAAAAAATGCGTTGAAATGGATGCATTGAGATGTTTAATTGCGAGGCATGGGTTTCAAAATTCCTCCCTTATCCCTGCCAAATCCGGCAAAAATGCGTTGAAATGGATGCATTGAGCTCGCAATTAAACAGCTCAATGGATCCATTTCAACGCATTTTTGCCGGATTTGGCTGCGATAATGGAGGGATTCAATTTCAATTCAATTCAATTTCCATTAGAGTGCGCGCGGCCCTGAGCGAGGCTTGGTTTGAATGTGGTCTTGGGAAATCTGAGGACCGCTTTCTTGCCTCGTTCCAGAAGCCAGGATCCCTGGGTGACGTATTGAATAAAATCAATGCGAAGACGATTTTCCTACATACCCATTAAGCATATCTTTCATCCCATATTATTTTTCCCTACTCATCGATGGTTTTTTACACATCTGTAATCCAAACATTGCTCCCCTACGGCGACATTCGTACCCGAGGCCTCAGCCATCTCGGACTGCGCTGGGGATCGAGAAGTCGGTGGCTTCGGCACCCACTTGACAGCACTGAGGGTGGCAGTGTACCTCTCCCTATACCGTCTTTGCGCTGTTCCTGGGTGGTTCGATGGTCAGAGGTGCGAGTTAGCTCAAGGATTATAACCCATTATTCTCTCATGGACTCTCTTCATATTTTATTTTATTTTAATTACCTCCTGTCTTGTCTAGTTACATCGGGCACTGGTGGCGCTAGAGTACGCGTTGCCGCCATCCCGCGCAGTGTTGTATCGTGACTGTCACAATTGATGGGGGGATTCCTCTCTTGCTTCTGCTCTACCACCATCGTCTGAGTCTATCACGTTTCTCCCCGAGTTTTGAGTCTAGCGCCTCGAGTCCTGAGTCCCTGCGCTAGATATAGTCACCCGATTATTCCCCCGAGCTCTCACCGCTGAGTCGATTCTCTTGTCTCCTGTTTCGTATTTTCTACTCTACTCTTACAGGTTGGGTACGGTACGACCGATACATCTCAAGGTCCACGCTAGGACCTACTTTTACTTCTTCAGCGCAATCGATGGCTCCCACTTCAATGCCTGGGTGCTCTCCGAGACCATGGCACGCTATCGCAATCGCAAGGGCTTCATTGGCCAGAACGTGCTGGCGGCATGCAATTTCGCCATGATGTTTGTTTACGTTCTCAGTGGGTGGGAGGGCAGCGCATCGGATTCGCGCATCTTCCAGTACGCGCGGGAGCGGGATTTGCAATTCCTGCTGGGAAATACTACCTTGCCGATGCAGGGTTTCCGCTCTGTGACGTTCTTTTGACCCCCTATCGAGCCGTTCGATATCATTTGAAGGAATGGGGCACTGCGCGGCAGAGGTAAGTACTGGTTTTTCCAGTACATGTTAATCACTCATTCTCGACATTGAAAGACCCAAAAATCGCGAAGAACTCTTCAATTTACGCCATGCACAAGCTCGGAACATCATCGAGCGCATTTTCGGGATTGTCAAATGTCGTTGGTCACTTTTTTCTTCTGCGCCGGAGTACCCCATCGAAACCCAAGCAATGATGGTCTGCAATTGCTGCTCTCCATAACTTCCTTCGTATCCATGACAGCTCTGACGACGCTGAAGACCTCGATATTAGGGCCCAAAATCCTCCACAGAGGGAGGGTTCTGGCAGTCTCGAGGCATTTTTCGAGAGCGTAGCTCGGGAGATATCTCCGGAGGAACTTGGGATGGAAATATCACCTGAGGAACGAGCGCGAGCCTCTGAACGAAGGGATAGAATTGCGCAGAAGATTTGGGAGGACTATGTCGCACATTTGGCAGCCTCAGGTGAGATCCCTAATGTGTAGAGAGTTCAATTCAACACGAGCGCGTTCGTTAATCAATCAATTGACAATTGATCAGTCTATCTCAGCGTACCAGTTGTAAGACGGATATATTTGCGGCGACAGATATAATTACTGTACGAATGTATCGGATACTCACAGCTGGCCATTGCGTTCAGCTCTACGAAGACAATTCTCAAGGAACGCGGTACGCCGTTCCTTCTTTGTTGATGCAACATCTTGAGTCCATAATCCCACCCGAAGCCGGATAGGCCGCGGAGGTGTTGTACAGCAAGAAATCCCGCTTTCATCTGCCGCGACATGAGAAATGGATTGGTGGGATTGACCAAATACGTACACTGCCATAAAGATCTTGGATTTTGGAAGCTGTCTTCGGAGCGGCTTTATATACGAGTAGGAGGTGGTAGTGCTAATAATGATCCCATCGATGATTGCACTCCACAAACGGAAACAGAGTTGAAGGAGCGTTGGGACGTGACGAACCGCGTCAAAGGCAACTGAAATAAAAAGGAACGTGGTGAGTGATGAAAATAACAGAAAAGAAAATAATATGCGAGGCAGTGACGCAGTGACTATGAACGCACTCTGCGCCTGTGCTCGAAGAATTTCATTGTAGGCAACAAAATAAAGACTATCATCATGATTTTCGGAGCAGCGCCGGCGTCAGGCCTGAAATTCCGACTAGGAGCAAATGTTCTGGCCATCAAAGTTCAAGAAAAATATGTAGGCATGAACTTCAACACCAGCACAAGGAACATGTTTGAGGACCATTATAAAGCAAAAGCAAGTACCGCGAGGTATTGCGCGCACAGGATTATGGGAATCAAAGATGCAGCAGGCCGCTTAGTAATTACAAGACATGCCTTCGCTTCGCTCCGGCATAGGCAGGGGAACTTGATGGACACCTTTTCAAATACGAGGTACATCGAGTATATGGAGTAAAGTACATATGGAGAAAACTACATATAAGGAAAGTCACACTTCTATATGGGGACAAGATTTCGAAAAGACTTGTCGGAGACCTGTAACCTAAAGGTTCTAGGATTCCAAGATTCCACCATGTCAACATCTGAGGCAAGGCGCCATTAGAACCGAGAAATTGACTCTCAGAGGACCACAAAGTCCTTTCTGGCAGTGGAATGATGTTTTTAGGGTGTTTGAAGCATGTTTGAAACTTATTTGAAATGTAGGTCAAAACTTTTTAAGCCCCCCGGGGGACCCATAGCCATTTTCTGAGGCGCACACGCCACCAATGGATAGCCGTGATCATTCCGGTCATTGGGAGCCATTCAGATCCCATATTTAACTGCATAGGATTAACCTTTAAAGTGTTCTACAATAATCGCAGACAAGCACTGATAGTGAGTCTGCATTACAGCCATTTGCGGAACTTAGGGGGCGGATGATTTTTTTTATCAAATATCAATGTTTTCACCAGATCCGCTGTAGCACGCTCAATTCTTACCCGTTCCCCTACAAAATGGGACCATTCGATTTGCATTACGACTCCGGAGGGTACCACGTCTTCATATTTCATTAGCGGCCATGTAAGTTACCGTACACGGAAAAATCGGTGTTTTCATGCAGAATCGCTGTAGCATCACATTTATCAACGACCCCCGCATTTCACATCTTTCCCGGATGCTGAATCTATTGCTCTCCTTTGCCTCCCTCGAGACAAATCAGCCATTTCCTGAAATCGACGGTCCCCGCATTTTCATGGCAATCCAGGACCGAGTGTATCACAGAGTCCATCCAAATCACCAGAATTCAGCCGTTCGCTGGTTACTCTATGACGGATTTATTGATACCGTTCCGCCCCATCGCCATTCGGATTGGTTTGCGCGATCCCTGCGGAATGGATTATAGCTTTCAAAAATGCCCTCTTCTGTGTTAACTCCTTCGTGTCTAATCTTTAATTCCCCAGACAATTAATTGTCTTGGGAAATACCAATGCTCGGCTCATTTTGGAGGATACTGGAGCCACAGAAATTGCTGCCGTGATGTCATACTCCAACACAACACAGGCAGAAATCAAGGCCAGACGGATGATCGTCATAA
Organism: Mycena leptocephala; assembly: GCA_029378395.1. Taxonomy (NCBI): domain Eukaryota; kingdom Fungi; phylum Basidiomycota; class Agaricomycetes; order Agaricales; family Mycenaceae; genus Mycena; species Mycena leptocephala. Next base: position 22,711 of record JARJLF010000630.1, read on the forward strand.
AAAGGGATGGAGAAAATCAGTCAGTTTCCACCGTCAGCCATGATTGGGAACCATTATCCTATCCATTACTTTTCCCCCATGGGACTCTCGGCTGGGGTATTGTTGGATCTACTCATATACTTGACTCGACCAACCTTTGGATCCAAATGCTGATATTCCTACACCACAAATGTGGCATTATTGCGCCTGATTACTTTAAGAGCCACGTTTCCACATCTTTGGCCGACTTTCCAACAAATACGTTGTTGACATGTTCAGCCGGGATTAAGAATCAAGACTTGCATTCATTTGCACCAATCAAGTGCGTCTCCGATAGAACGATGCAGCACTGATGGGTGTAGATGATGTTCTGGAACCGAACAAGAACATACACCTCCCCACATCATTCCTAGGATCCAAACGCTGGGCCTCCGAGCAGATCTCTGATTCTTTAGCAATGGCTGCTGCTCATGGGAATTCTACCTTCTTCATAACCATGACGTGCAATCCCGAATGGCCCGAAATTCAATCCCAACTTCGTCAAGGACCGAATTACAGATCTCCCTGTCGTCATTGTTCGGGTGTTCAAACGCAAACTGTCCCTCCTTTTACAGGCATTAAAGTCCTTGTTCGTGAATGTTGGACGTGCATTCACTGTGTCGAGTTCCAGAAGCGGGGCCTGCCCCATCCCATATACTCATCAAATATCCAAAGGATTGCCTCGATCCGAAAGATATTGATTCAATCGTCTCAGCAGAAATTCCGGGCCATGAAATGGATGCTCAATTAGTTCGGAAATTCATGATGCACAATCATCCATCATCCTCCAAATATTGTCAATGCGAAACAGCGGATGGAACAAGAATTTGTCGATTCCATTACCCATTTCCTCTCCAGAACGAGAAACCACAATTGAGACCGAAGGACGTGTTCATTATCGTCGTCTCCGAGCTGGTGATGAGATGGTGGCACCATACTGTCTTGCTCTCCTTCGCAAATTTGAATGCCACATAAATTTCGAGGTGGCGAACAGTTCACACATGTTTCAGTACCTATTCAAATACATTCATAAAGGTGAGCCGCCCTAACATCTTCCAAATCACAACTCATATTCTTTTCAAGCCGATACCGAATCACAAAACCAGATGACACTCCAGTCGATAAAATAGAAGAGTTCTGGGACGCACGGTATCTATCCACAGGCGAGGCAGCATGGCGAATTATGGGTTTTCATGTTACCAAAAAAGAACCCGCAGTCAGTGCTTTGCCCATTCAATTGCCGGACGCCACGTCCAACCATCAATACCTCTGTTCAGTCAACTCTAGCATCCTTTCCCAACTCAATCGCTACTTCCTCCGTCCTACTGGATCCTTCACATTCCATGGAATGCTCCGCCCATTTGACAGTCTCACATACGTCGAATATTTCACCCTATTCCGACTGTCATGCGTCACCAGGGCGGTTGTCGAATTGGTTCTACGGTTCGAAAAATTCCAAGAATTGTCCCAATACCGTATTTTAGCAACATAGAGGTGTTCAAATGATGATTTTGAACTGAATGAGGCTTCAGGTCCCTGTTCTCGGCCAAAGTATGGCATATTTTCCCAAAAAACAAGCCAACACACATATAAAGTTGAGCCAAAATCTAATTGAAATCCTACCCATGGACATCTGTGTCTGCAGAAAAGTGTCTAAGTAGACTCATTTGTGAAGCCGATGAACCATTTTGAGAGTGTGTCGAAATTTTCCTGTTGTCACGGGCCTCCAGGCCATTTGTCGCATTGTCGAATTGGTTCAAGCAGTCACATGTCACACCCCCTGCCGAATTGAACGAAAAAGTACAGTATTTGATAATTTTCGACTGTCTACTGAAGCAATACACAAGACATGCCTCGAAAGAGTGGCCTCGTGTACCAGATCCAGCTTCATTGAATTACGGTACAGGCTTCTGTCAAACTTATGTTAGCTTTGAGGAAACTCAATTATTTGATCACATCCATCAAAATTTCTCTGGATTATATACACCTTGAAGCATATAAACACTCATCAGTTCATCCGCTCCATCCCCGCCCCCTGCTTCAAACGATGTATATGCTTCTCTCCGTGGCGTCACCGTTGCCGCTATGTGGTGCGGGGCCTGCCGTCGCTCCTTCTCTGTTCTCACTGACCTGCTGAAGTCATCCTTCAGCTGCACTCAATCAACAATCTCGGCCCCGGAGCAGCCAACTTATGGCGGTCCCGATGTACTTTTTATTCCCGTGCAAAACTTTTCCATCCCCGCCCCAAAGAGTCGGAATTTTCGGGCCTCACCACAGTTGAGTTTTATTTTGTGCGGACTTGAAGTTTTTTTGTTGTGCAGGACTCAAGTTTTTTTGTGTGTGGGTGGTCAAGTTTATTTTTTGCGCGGAGATGGCCATTCCGCCTAAAATATATGGAGCCAACTGTCAAGGTTCCAATTTTCATCCTTGATAGCGATCTATTTCTGACTGGTCATCGAAAACAAAGTCTCGCAGAGTTGTCGCCAAGGGTATCCCAGGCGAGAAGGTCCCAAATTTGATCTTTAACATGGGTTTATCTCTGAATGTTTATCTACAGCCATCGAAGAAGTTAGCTGTAGCACCTCGCAGAAGTGCGAGGCTGAGAAATCCTACTATAAGATGATTGAAGGTGGAATTTCATGGATAATGCTTAGATCATCCTTGTAGAGTGCTAATCTACGGAGTTTGGGCTATGTACAACCAGCCCAATTCGAACGATTACAACGTGAACTCAACCTGCGAGTCGGACAGTGAAAATTCAATGACGCTTTGACGCTGCTTTTTATTCTGATGCTGGATGGGACTGGATGGGGGAGCGTGTAGCGTGTCACGGGGCGGGATGTCGCATCAATGGAATGCATTGCTCGCGAGGAGCGCAGCATCAAAATCCTCACCGTACCCTATACCACCGATGCGAGAAATTTGCGCGGACCTTGGTCATCATTGACTTTCGGAGTTTGTGTGGTATACTTCTCATTCATCTTCCCATTTGACATGCTTGTTACCTTTACAATGCTGCTGCTGAACTGCAGTGATGCCACCGGCCGTGAGCATCGTCAAGTCGACAAAATATGTTGGCTTCAATCTGAACTGCACATTTGTATTTACCAGAAAAGGCAAGCAAAGCTTGGGCAATTGCAAATACCCTACTTGGCCTAGAGTCTATGGTCAGCACACTGCCGCCTTGGGAGGCGCGCAAAATGTACATGGCATTGGTGGATCCATACCTAACACTCGGCTGTGAGGTCAGCCTTGATGTGGACGTCAACCACTGGAAGCCGCTTGAAGATGTACAAGTCGAATTCATACGACGCGTTTTAGGTGTTAACCAGCAGTTGGCAATAGCACCCCTGTTCACAGAAACTAGTCTAGTACCGCTGCGCTTTAGGCGACTCATATTGGCGCTGACACACTTGAGATATCTCGTGGCACTAAATAATGACTGATATGTCAAAGTGGCCGCTAATGATTCTGTGTCTCCCTCAGACACCGGCAAAGCATCGTGGGCGATGGATCTCCGCTTTGTGATCCAGAAACTGCCCTTCCATATAACGCTGCTGGACCTTGCAACCATCATCATGGTTGACCAGGTCATCAAGTCTGTGAACGCCGGTCTTCGAATGTACCTACAACGGGCCATCGATGATCTTGACGCGCCAAAATTGTATCTCCTGCGAGGACGAGTAGAACCGGAAAAAGACGGTGCTCCAGTCCACAAAACGCTCCAATTCCGACATTACCTGAATGTGGTAAATCCCAAGCATCGGAAAGGGATTACAGGACTGCTGCTATCAAGCCACTGTCTAGCCTTGGAAAGATTACGCTGGGTTGAACTTCGTCGCCCGCGGATTGACCACAACCTTCGGGTCTGCAGATTCTGTAAAGCTGAGATTGAATCTCCGGAGCACGCACTCTTGGAGTGTACGGTACACACCGACCTTGTAGCGCTTCGTGAAGACTTTCTCTCCCGAATGAGGAAGGACATACCAGGACTCCCTACACTTGATTCCATGCCGTCCGCCAAATTCTTCACTCACCAGATAGCTTACAGACAGACCATCGCACTGGTTGGAAAATTCGCATACGAAATTACCCAGGTCTTCGAGGCCACTCCGATGTTCATTCCCCCTCTTCCTTTGTGTTGGCTGACAATACCACAGCGTAACAATTAGTTTCTTTTCTCACCACTTCGCGCTCTACTTTTGATAGATGTTCGGATCAAGCTCGGATTAGAGATGGCAAAGTTCGGTTCAGTTCGGTTCAGCGCCATTTTTCCCGAACGCCGAACCTGAACCTGGCCTTCGGTTCAGCAATTTGCTGAACCCCGAACCTGAACTTGGCGTTCAGGTTCAGCGCGTTCGGTTCGGTCTGACTTGTCATTGATGCCGCTACGGTTGCGCTTGCTATGGCGTGGGTGGGCTAGTAGGGTTGAACACGGGCAATATTGGCCAAGGCACCCAATGTAGGGGAGAGGCACAGGGGCTCGAGCGCAAGTAGAGTTACGTTATTTGATAACCCAACACGCTCAATTTGGAGCGGTGAGTGCCAGATCCGTCTACTCAACCGGATATGTGGGTAGGATAAATCTGAACGGGGGGTCCTGACCCCCCCTTCGGACTATAATAAATTAAGCTTTGGAAGAGGGTCCAAAGAGGAAAACTTCAGATCCAAGTCCGATGGGGTCCTGACAGGTGCCTCGGCATCGCTGCCGGAAATGCCAAAATATTCTGAAAAAAACTATCTATCGTTACGGGAAGTCACCCACTGTTGGAGCTGATTAATAAACGTCCGAAAAGTCTTGCAAATGAGCGTCGAAACCTATTCTGTCCAAAATAGGCGATGTCACACCAGATCACGTGGGGCAACCGTAAGTGTCTGTCCGCTACCTTAAAGACTACAAGCTTTACGACCCGTGCCTTCGGCACGGCTACTTGCTCCCCTCGCAGCCGCCCTCCAGCAGGGTCAACAGCTTGTTGAGGCTCTGCCCCAAACCCCGGGGGTAGCTCCATATCTTATCTTAGTGCATGTTTCAAAGCAAACAAAATTTATAACATTGTACCATACACGATAAACTACCTGCAAGCAATCCTTTAAGAACCAATTGAGAAAAATCTGTACATACCATACTTAAAGCAGAACCTCTGGGTGGACAATTTTTTGTGGCCATGCCAGCATTGTTTTTAAACAGTGCTTAACTCTTTGACTCGAAGTGCATGGAGAAAGTGCCAAATATAACTGTCCATGAGCGAAGACATCAGAACAAAGGGCCAGACCAATATGATCCATAGACTGTGATTTATTTATAGTCATTGGAAAGGCGAGATGAATGGGGAACTGTCGACGCTTCATGGCAAAAGCAATCTGCTTCACCAAAGGACTAATTGAGATGCGTGGGATGAAGGCCTTTTTGCCATTGTGTTCTTCACTGATCAGTTGAATTTCAATGACATGAGGTGTCATTTTTGTAAGAATTCCTTAAGAGCCATTGCAGAGACCTTGTAATGCCTCCAGATTTCGAAGGACCATAATCAGACATCCAACCTTTAAGTTTAGTTTTGCCAGGGGCAATCCAGAGGTCCAAATAGAGTTAAGATATTCAATAGGATAAATTATTGTTGTCAATACCCTCCTCTCTGATCACAGAATCTGCACTGTGGAAAACTGTCATCTCTCCTGGAAATTATAGGTAAAAGCTGTGTCAATACTACAATCAAAAATAATTGCAATAGCGTCGTTCACAGTTCCCTTTTTCCTGCCCTTTTTCTCCCCTTTTTTTTCGGGTTTTTGTGGTTCCCGCCGTTTTTCGCCGGGTTTTGTTTCCCTTTTCAATTCTGATATGTAAAAAGTGTTAAAAAGGGAAAAAAAGAACTTCCCAGCTGAAAAACTGAAAGAAATCCATCGAAAAAGGGGCGAAAAAGGGCAGGAAAAGTTGTGAAACCCCCCATCGCGGCTCCCTTTCTGCCCTTTTTCGTGCCCTTTTCAACTCCTTTCTCTATTTCATGCAGTTTGGGTGTTCCTATTGTTCCCCAAAGGTTGCATACCACCTCAGATGATCAAAAAAAGACTGGGGTGAATTTTTCGGGATTTTATAGCTCACTCAGTTACATTATTGAAAAAGGGGAGCAGAAAAGGGAGTAAAAAGGGAGCGAAAAAGGGCGACTGTGAATGACCCTAATGAAGGCCTGCATTTTTTAATCAATAGGCTCTACAAATGAATCAAAAAAAGAGCAGAGATAGATTGCACAAAGACACACACAAAGCGGAAGATCAGATTAGATTTCAGAGAGATAGGGGCAAAGGAGGGAAGCAACTGAAGAAGCAAAATAATTGAGAGGGGAAAAGAAACAGCAGAAGGCATTGAGAAAATAGCCAGAGAAGTGTGGGAGGCAGGAGGAAACAGAAGTGCAAGCTATCGGACCTCAAATAAACCTCAGTAAACTAGACTCGTTACCAGTCTGCCACGGCAATTCTTTAGTGCAAGCACTATGCCGTAGGCAGACTGGTACAACTCGGGACACGCCAAAGGGCTGAGCCTGGAGTTTGAAATTCTTGGGTGGCGCCGATGACGGCAGATGACGTCGTTACCGGTGATGTCGGTCCGAAAGTAAGTTTCTCGATTGAAACTGGCTCTCGCGCGCAGACTCTCTGGAGGTAAAATAAAAAATCTGAAAAGACAGAAGTGTAGCTATGAGCCTTACATCCCTGCCCCTCCTTTGAACTGAAAAGAAATAATGAAATTTGATGCCATAACGATGGAAATGGAAAATTTCAAACTCCGCGCTCAGCCCTTTTAACACTCCCGAGTTGTACCAGTCTGCCTACGGCATAGTGCTTGCACTAAGTGTTGCCGTAGCAGGCAGACTGGTTACGAGTCTATCAGTAAACCTCGATCGAGGCGTGGGAACCGGCGGCAACATCTCGACAGCCGGCATCGAGAACTCGACAACGTCTCGTGATTTATCAGGTGACTTATCAAAGTGGCTGTGTACATTGTGGGGATGGGCACCGCCCATGATCGATCCGGCGTGTTTGTATTTGTTTGTTCTCGATTAAGGGTTCTCTTTGCATGTTCCATTCTGTAGCTCCTTCCATGGCCTCCCGGAGAACATGGTTCAGCGGAGTAAAATGTCTCCTGAGTGCATAGGTATGTGTCCCGCAGGTAATTCTCCTAAAATTCGCCCTCAGATCTGTTATTTCCTAGGTAATGCTCGTAGATCCCTTCAGTAAAGGTTGTGTTCTTCGTCATAAAATGTTGTATTGCTCCCCAATGAATGTTAAAATTTACTTCGCGTGTTTCCTGTCCATTCTGGCCGCTCTTATGCCTTATTGCACCGCAAAACTTCAAATACAACCAGTATTCCGATAAAATGAAGCCATTTGGATGTATTCCTATGTGTCTGACTCAATAACTATGATCCAGGGACACAAAATATCATTCCCCCCAATTATTGCGTTCAGAGTTTAGGAATTTGTAGAATACTTCCGGCGAAATGGTCGATGCAACAGAGCCATCACGAAGTGTGATAACCGTCACACTCCGTCACACTTCCACTCGTTTCCTTCGTTTGCGGCTTCCTGCCACTATTCTTGGAATATAAGCATTCAAACATGTTCATTCAATATAAAAACCGATGTCCGCCCCAAAAAACAAGGTATCGGGCATATTATTTGGCTATGAATACTGATTTAGCCTAGAAACCGGAAAAAGCTAAAGGCTTTTTCAAATCTCAATGGATCGCTTAGAGTCTGCGACAAAAAATGTAGGAAATGGTCATCTTCACAAAATCACTTTGCCGTATTTTCAATTTTGGTCCGTGCTGCAAAGAGATTGCTGAAACTAGGCTGAAATACTGCTGTATTTCATATATTGGATCAAAATCAGAAATTCAGCAAAGTACTTCTATTCTAATGCTCATTTCAATGTGACTTTCTCTTTGGTCGATGTGGCCAGAGCGTGCAGGGAAAAAACCTTTAGCTTTTGAAAACTGGAACCGACTCCCACTGGTAAACAAATAGAGACAAACATGCCGGACCGATCATAGGCGGTGCCCGTTCCCATACATTGTGTTTTCATATATAGGATATCACCGACTTCGGCGAACAATGGTTCTCGCTACTTGTACGTGGCCGGCAGCCTCCGAGCTGATGGATTGATCCGAAAATTGATCTGCAGATTCTGGATCGTGGTTTAAGGTGTTCAATATATTCTTGGGATTATTGTCCCACCACATTTTAAAGGTTTCTTGGGAGCTCATTAGCGCTTAAGTGTTTGATATTGTACATTTACCAATGATCATAGTACCTCCCTTCATTCAATGCTTCATACTCGATAGGTAATTGGAAACTCACAGGTTAGGTGGGCTTGGCTCTGAGGCCCCATTTACTGTAGTCTTACAATCAATTCGTCAGTCACGCGTATGAATTCAGTTAAAGGGAAGATGAAAGTTACTTTGATATAGTCTTGTTGGAGGGTTGGAAACACTCGCCAACGTGGCGAATGGACAGTCCAGTCACACCTGTTCTTTGAGCGTGATATGCCGCGAATCCGTCAAGCCCGTCCGAAGCCGAAGTTGGGCCACAAGACTGAGAAAGACATGTACTTTCATTCCGAGCTCCGAGTTCATCCTGTCCGGATGTCCTACAATCAGCTCATCAACCCAAAGGCAGAGGTATGATAGTCCTGTTTCCAGTATAGCGGAGTGGGATAGAGGACGGCTGCAAGATGAATAATGTGCCAGAAGTAGGCAGCTGCAAGGAAGAGCCTCAGCCGTATGGCCTGCACAGACGCGGCGGCATAGAGCGCATCTTTACGCGTCGCGTGAGTAGAGTTATTTGCTGTCACGTTGCATCACGCGCAGGGTTTATAAACATGTTTACTAATATGCATTATAAACAGCACCGTACTCTAGTGGTGCTGGGGAAACATTTTGCAGGGGATTGGGAGCACTGCGTGTGGTGGGAGTCGTGCGCCGAAGAAAAGGTCGGACTTTGGGTTGACACAGGCATGCGGGGTGAAAAATAGGTATTGATATGCACTCGATGGTTCAAGCCAAAACCTGTCGCGGGTGATTGTCTTAATACAGCGCCAGAGCACTACCACACTTAGAGCTCTGCGTGTCAGCTTACTGACAAATAACTTGTGACTTGTTTGAGCTTGTTTGAACTTTTCTGCGTGTCGGCCAGCTGAGAGGCACACAAGTCGGAACTTGAAAGAAAAAGGTCACCAAATTGCCCTGAAAAGACTATCAAGAAATGGTGAAGAGGCAATTATTTGGTCTGATCCCGAAAAAAATGCATTCTCGTCTTCAATAATGTTTCATACCCTGTATTATACCGCTTGTATAATACAATCATTTTATACAGCCTTTCAGACCCAGCACTAATGCTTACTCACTTTTATGTCAGAATGTTCCCGCTATCCTCTTGCTATGTATATTGACCTTCTACATATGCAGTCCCAGACCAATCCCGGCGCCACTCACACAGCGTATACGACGGTGATCAATCTCATGCTTCTATCCTCTCCCATCCCGGTTGGGGCCATTCTCCTACTTAGAATTGTGGCAGTGTATCACCCTCGTTTCCTCGCACATCCCATCCCATGTTGTATGAGCTCGGTGAGGTGAGGAAAAGTCGAGAGAGTCTGAATGCAGCTCTCGTGATGGCAGTTCAGGGTGACCGCCAAACACGTGACGCTGAGACTGCACGATGAACGTTCGACGAGGGAAATCAGATGTGGGACGCCGTCCTCTGTCAACGAAGGCAGCCGAATATCTGTGAGCGCTGGGAGTGAACATATCCAGCACCGAGCCATCGCCTATCTCTCCGTATCCGTCGTCTTCACTGCCTTCCCCGAGTCCAAATATTTCGACGTGAGGGAGTGAGAAATGGGTGGCGGGGATAGCGTCACCTATAAACAAGAAGAGCTGCCGGAGATTCGAAGCAAGTTGCAGCGCCTCGATGAGCCGGTCGTCTTGAATGGAACCCTCAAAACGTGTGAGGAGCTGCCAGGGTAAAGTCCGTGGAAATGGAGTAAGGAATAAGCTGTGAGTGACGCTGAGGTCTTCAAGCAGTGGCAGCCTCCGGGGCTCAAGAAAAGGATGGGTGGGTCCTCGACGACAATGTCGTTGCCCCCATCGAAGTGAGCGCTTAGCTTTGTCAAACGTGGAAACGTGTAACTGGGGTTCCCAAACATCCGTACAAAGCCTCTGCGGGTGAGACCAAGCTTGACATCTGTCCAACGGCTGCGATGTTTCAGGAACAAGTCCAAAATATGTTCCAAGGCTGGCTGATCGCCGTCGTTTGAATGCCAGAAGCGGAGAGTGAATGTGAGAGGACAAAGTGCACCCCGTTCTAGCCAGTTGCTGACCAACTCGGGTAGAGTGCTGAGGCGAGATGAGTGAAGCTGCTTCCGCCCGAGATGCAGAGCGCCCCATAGCTGAGGCGTTCTGAGCGCAACAGCGCCATGTACGGCAGACGCGCGCGAGAAGGAGAGGTGCCTGGGCCGGGTCGGGTGGCAACGGCGGCATTTGAAGGGAGAGGAAAATAAAGATCTCCGCCGTGAGCTCAACGGGCATCGTAAGAGCGGGACATGCGATGCTATGGAGCTCTCAGTCTACTCGCAGGCTGATGACGTCATCAGTACCACAAAGGCCCGCTCAGCGCTCACCATCAATACAACCTTTGATGACACTACCAACACGCGTATTGTCATCCCGCGTCTGTCGCACTCCGAATCATGCTCCATGCCCGCGATCATGGTCATACCGACTGCGGACCCTTTATCCCCTGCCGCGTCGAAGGCAGCCCAGAGCGACTCTGTGCTGAGCCCAGTTGATAAACTCCACGCGATATCTTCTTCGCCCTCCGCGCATCCGTACGGCATGATGATCGCGGCCGTGCCAATACCGCCGCGCCATATGTGGCGCCACCCCTGCGAGCTTGAGTACGTCGGGCCGCATCATCAGACTGCTCACAAGTGGACGGATACGGCGATCCTTGCATATATGGTCGACAATGCATTCACCGTCCCGTCCCGCAACACAGACGTGGGTTGAGCTGACTTCTACTTCCCGTGAGGGCGTGGTCGCTAAGACTGTCGTCCCGTGTGGATATCGTATTCCGCTGCTGTGGCTAGAAAAGGTGCAGTGGGATTCTTTGAAGCTATTGCTCACAACTGCGAGGAGGCATTGGGATAACTTGAAGTGGGACGTGCTTCATATGGCGCGTGTAAGTGGAGAATTTCTTGCGGAAGCGGCCGGCAGGTCAATATGAAGGAGGTGTACCGGGACATTGCATTCGATCGCGCAATGGCATGTTTTTTTAAAGGATGGATGGGGTCTCGGGATGGGTTTGTATGGGACTTTTATCGGGAGTTTAAGAACGGGGAGTGCGAGGATGATATTTTACAGCGGAGTACGTCAAATTTTTCTATCACTGTGTCTTATTCTGATAGTAACACTTCTTTCCGACAGGCTGGCTGCAAAAAGTTGTCGGCGGCATCCGGGGCTTTGCCATCAGGGAGGCCGAGCTCAAGGATGGTATCATGGCTGAGCAATTCATGCGGGGACTGGTGTTCGATCGTGAAAAGGAGACGTTTGACTAGACCGAGAGAGATGGTACTCTGGGAGCCGTGGCACCCACTCCTGCTCCCGCGCTCTCGCCTGCACCCACTGAAACGGCCTCAATCCATGCTACGAGGCGACCGGAGGTGGAAGAGCTGCCCCTCCCTCAGGTTGCCGATGCGCATCTCCGCTGGCCTTCTCCCTTGACCATCTAGATGCATGACAACAGTCTCCCAGCACAGCCTACACTGTCAATTTCGCGGCTGCAGGAGTAGGTGGATGGCATGCGGCATGCTCAAGAGGAGAGGGAGGCGTCTTCTGCGCAAGGACCGGTTCCCGCTATCGTCGTGCAACCTGAAACTGTGCCCATCATGCCTGACCAGCAGCCAACTCCAACTGTCCTCGCGTCTGCGGTACTTCCCATCATGGTGCATGTGGATTCCGCTGCGGAGGCATTTTCGACGATCGACGTTCCTCCCACAAGTGCAGTAGACGCAGAGGCAGCCCCTCCCGCTGACGACGATGACGCTGTCGTGGCTCCCTTCACGGTGGATGTGGATTCCGCTGCGGAATCATCTTCGGCGACCGACGCTCGTCCCACAAATGTAGTAGACGCAGAGGCAGCCCCTAAGGCATTACAGGCTAAAAGGGCATGTTCGAGAGTTTCAACCTCGGATTTGCAGAACCGGCAGACTCGCCTGGAACGATCATCCTCTCGTGTGTGCAAATGATCCCTGTATCGCCCTACGGTATTGAAGGGCACTGCGAACATTTTTTGAAGGCCCATATTGCAAGCTTTATTGCAAATAGCCTGACAGCAATTTTTTTTTTTTTTGATCCATGTTATTTGCCCCTGACCGCGTACGGTATGTTAGGCATACTTCTACACTAAGTGTATGTGCATATGTTCTGAATAACTAAGAGTCCATGTGATAGGTGAGTTGTCAGCGAAATCATGTCTGACCAGCCAACATTAGGCTGAGACAGACGAGCGCGCCGAATGGAGCGTAATAAGAATGTAGCTGTAGAGACCTGGTGAGTAGAGTAAGCGGTCCACAGCGTAAGGTAAAAGTATAGGCGCCCCGTGAGGGTGGGCTCTGATATCGTAAGGTAGAGGGGAAATCAAGGTGCGGGCGAGGGAACGCGGGTTCGAGGTTTCTCCACGTAGTGCGAGACCTTACACCAGGTCCCGGCCATGAAACCACTCGTGGCCTTGGTCGTGGTCATATGGTTGGCGGTGAGGTCGGGGTGGGGGTGGCATTCGCAGGGAAAAGGGCTCTAGTGGTGGGTGCAGTGGATTGGGCAATGTGATGGTTAAGGACCCGAAGGACCGCGAGCAGGTGTGGTGTGTAGGGCAGCGCGGTTGTTGTTGTTTCACGTATAAGTGCCAGTGTGGCCAAAGCGGAGTCAAGAAGGGTTTCTAGGTGTTGGTGGTGGGCTCGTAGCTCGTCCCGAGAGCAGAAGTCATCGGTGGAGTGCGGTGTGGGGGCCAGCGACGTCGCCGGCCCTTCTTGATGGTGGTGGTCAAGTGATGAAAGCATCCCCGACAGCAATGTTTCTGCCTTCTAATAGGTTCTCTTAGGCTCGACTCCAGCCTGTCCAGCCTGTCGATAGACAGGCTGGTCGATCTGGGTTTTAATTACCGATGCAAAATACTGGGGTTTTTCGTTCAAATCAACACTTAGCTGGTCGAAGGATCTTGATTTACAGATCGTGTAGCAAAATCTCAGCGACCATATGAATATAGTTCTCCGAGCGGAATCGTTCCCATTGCCAACCAAGGTATTGCGCTGCGAGATGCCGAGCCGCCAAGTGGATGCCCTCCACCTCCGCCCGACATACCAATTGGTACGGTTCGGCGAGTCTCACCATCCGCCCTGGATGTAATGCCCATACCACGCATGAATCCCGCAAGTAGCCCCCCACGAAGCCAATTTTCCCACAGCATATTCAACAAAGTCGGCGGAAATATGACACAGCTAAGCGTCACGTCGTACGGGGAATCTGGTACGTTCCAACCCCCCGTTTGTTTCCTTCCTCATTTGCGTATGAAGGAATCGATATTCTGTACCGCCATGTCGTCCCTTGTGATTGGTCTCTCGATACTTCCTAGAGAGGTACACCACTGCTTTGGCTGTACGGAACTGCAGGAGCTGGGAAATCGGCAATTGCGCAGACATTTGCAGGGAGGTACAACGAGGAGAGCCGACTCGGTGGATCGTTTTTCTTCAAACGCGCGCATCCGCAACGAGGGACATGGCACGGCCTACTCGCGACACTGGCATATCAACTCGCCATGTTCTCGTCCGATCTTCGGGTAGTTATACAACAAGCAGTTGAAGCCGACAAGCTACTGGTCGGGCGATCACTATCCGTCCAGTTCAAAAGGCTCTTCATCTTGGCGCTGAAGCAGATAACTTCGCTCCGCCCACATCCACAATCCCCACGTCCCTCCGATTGCCAGCGTCTCGCAAACAGAATCAAGTGGCTTTACTGTTGTACAGTTGTTAAGCTCTGGATGCAGAAGGACATTGCGCCTGACGAATGACTTGGCGCAAAGCTACTTTTGCTTCGCTTATGTAAAGCGGAAACCTCAGCATTTTGTCGAGGTTGATCTGTCTTTCTTTCCCGCTGATTTTTTCTCCGTTAAATGTCCTGGAATTCGATGAGGGACTCCCTTAGAAGGCGAGTTATCATCTCAGAGCTTCGAAAAATTTGTGGAATATGTCGGAGACTCGAGATGGGAGAATGTGAAGTGTGGGAGAAAAGCCAAACAAGTGCAAACATTGACTGACCTCCATGTCTTTTTATTTTTCTTCATGCAGAAGTAAAATGAGTACGGATTTTAGGCTGGAATAATGTTCCACCTGAGCGAATGAGTCCACCGGGATGTCTACAGGAAATTTAACCACCGACGAGTGCTGTTGTGCAATATTCTTTGAATCACTGCGTTCCCACCCCCTGTAGGCACACCCTTGCCTACGCTCGTGTTCGCTGGTCTATGTGGGTTAAAGTATGTTGATGGCCGTAGGCAAGGGGACATCGGCACAGCGTTGCCTTCGCTCGTGTTCGCTCGGCTACGTGAGCTTACGTCACGTAGACGAACTTCGCCTAGCTTCGCCTACGTTTGTCGACAGCCGTAGACACACCTTGGTCTCCCCCAACTCCGAATTGACCTCGATTTTGGCCTTTGAAATGATTTCTTTGCTATTTCCCTTCCGTTTAATACCTCCTCAAGCCTTGCGCAGCTTTTCCATGCACAGATCAGGCGTGGGAGGCATCATAACACAGCCACCTGCAATCAACATCAACACATTACATAAGGTTCAGAACCGAAACAGAGTAGTGTTTAAACACTTGGGCACTCGCCAAGCACTCGTAATAACTCCGAATTTGATATACCACATAGGTACTATGTTCGTCTACATTGGCCTACTGCCGTAGACCAACGTGGGCATACTAGATCAATGTAGACTCACGTCAAACTCATGTACACCAAGAGTGTCTACATGTTGTAGGCATATGTAGGCAAACAGGTTTGTCTACATGTTGTCTACAGCAGTAGACACAGTGTGTGCCTACAGGGGGCCGGAACACAGTGAATTTTCGAAATCTGGCCCCCACGAGCATATTCTTTTATATTTTCCTTCGTGCAGAAGTAAAATGAGTATGGATTTTAGGCTGGAATCATGTTCCACCTGAGCGGATGAGTCCTCCGGAACGTCTTCAGGGAATTTAATCACCGGCGACTGCTGTTGTGCAGTACAGTCAAAGCCGTCTTAACCCATAGGTGTCGGTGGACGTCCTAGAGTAGGACCCCAGATAGTCAGGCCAGATGCCTGATCCCAATTCCGACAAATTTTGGAAAAAAAATTGCGTTTTGCCTGTGCCAAATCCAGGCAATTTTGCCTAAATTCGCCGTAAAGCCTATGCCTGGAGTCCCGACAAATTCGCCGTCATCCAGACAGGCCTGCTCCAAATCCCGACAAAGTCGGCCTGACGGAGAGGTTATCTAAGATACTATTATGGATCTAACCTTTGGCTGCATCAAAATGGGCTCGATGGATAATATTATACCCGATCAACCTGTAGTTCTACTGATGCCAGAGGATTTGGGGTAATAGTATTCTACCTAAATGCATTGACTGAACCGATTATAGCAGTGACAATAATATTCTTTCTGCTTGGCCCACCCCAGTCACAAAGACTGACCCCTGGTGTACAAAGTTCGGTGACATAACCGTTAGTATCCCGGGACTCAGGAACGATAACGGTCTGTGGTACATTGGCGACCGATTGGTGATCCCACGCGTGGGGAATATACGCGAGACATTGTTCCGACTAGCACATGACGCTCTGGGTCATTTTGGGTTCGACAAGAGCTACCGCTCCCTGCGCGACGCATACTACTGGCTGAACATGGGGACACAGCTGGAGAACGGCTACATCCCGTCTTGCCCGGA
The DNA here is from genome assembly GCA_029378395.1 of Mycena leptocephala. NCBI lineage: Eukaryota > Fungi > Basidiomycota > Agaricomycetes > Agaricales > Mycenaceae > Mycena > Mycena leptocephala. Next base: position 38,756 of record JARJLF010000630.1, read on the forward strand.
CTGTTAACGAAACAAATCCCGCACGAACAAGCGCGCGGGCCCGCTGCATCCACTGCCAATTCCTGAGACACGATGCCGACTTTATTGGCCCTCTACCTTTGGATGACGGCTATAATTGTATCGTTACCTTCACCGACCGACTGGGTTCAGACATTCAACTTGCACCAACGCGAACCGACATTACTGCAGAAGACTTCGCTGTGATATTCTTCGACAAATGGTACTGCGAGAACGGGCTGCCGCTCGAGATTATCTGTGACAGGAACAAGCTATTTGTCTCTAAATTCTGGACAGCGCTCCACAAACTCACCGGGGTCAAACTAAAACTGTCTTCCGCATTCCACCCCGAAACCGACGGCGCCGGCGAGCGGACAAATAAGACTGTAAACCAATGCCTCCGGTACCACGTCGGACGAAACCAGAAAGGCTGGGCTAAAGTACTACCACGGGTCCGTTTCCACCTCCTGCGGTTCGACCCTGGTCAAAGTCAGCGAAGTCAATTGCGCCCATGGTAATATAACAATCAAAGCAGCAACGTCATCGAGAATGGCTGTACGCAACAGGGGCGCCTCGCGAAATGCAATAACGGTAGGCGGCTCCGAGTCATTGTCAACTAGAGCGCGACGTACTGGATGCTCAGGACAATTACTCGCGGCGAAAATTTCACAAGCAGGCCAGGCCAACAAGGAATGTGCCCCGGACCCGGACTACAAGATAGGTGATCGCGTTAAACTTAGCACCAAGCACCGGCGAGGACAATACCTGCGGGCAGGCGAAGGACGATGCGCTAAGTTTATGCCCCGTTTTGATGGTCCTTACAAAATTCTCTCGGTTCATAAAGAGTGTTCTACAGTGACTCTGGACATGGGTGCTCAACCCGGTGTCTTCCCGGTCTTCCACACATCCGAGGTCGAGCCCTACAATGAGAACGACCCCGACTTGTTCCCGGAACGCGAACTAACCCGACCCGGCCCAATCGTGACAGAAGAAGAGTGGACCATCGACGAAATAATTGACGAGCGAAACAAGGGCCGCGGAAAACAATATCTCGGGCGCTGGGCAGGTCATGGGGCCGAGGACGAGCGCTGGTTACCTGGACGCGAACTTGCTGAATGCAAAGCACTTGACCGATGGCTTGCGGGGAAGGGCGAAGAAATGGGCAAATTACCTTCTGCGTCAAAGCGACGCCGCCGCCGGTAGCTTTTCCCACGTGGTTTTTAACGCACCCGGGCCAGGCTTTTACGTACGTTACCTATCTTTCTTTTTCTGGTTGTTTTGGCGAGGATATGGGCGAGTTTTAACGACGGGGAGGGTGTAATCCTCGATTACGACATCACCCACTGATCCAAACATGGACCGACAACTTACTTTCCTTTTTTCTCTTGTTTACGACCACCATCTCGTATTCTGGAACGCTAGCTAGTATCAACGTCGATTCCCGTAAAGGGTCTTATTGCTACTTCCTGTGTGACATATCTTGGCTCCTTTGATTCTCTGGGTATCCCGGTAAGCGGGATTCCAGAACATCCCACAAGATGCGGATCTTCTCCCTCACCTCCACCGTCTCTCATAGTAGTGAAATTCAACTTGCGAATCTCAAATTTAAGATTAGCTCCATATCCACGCTGTATAAACAAAGTCCTCTCGGCCGGCGTTCCGCATTTAACTTTGAGGTTCATGATTTTTTGCGTGTTTGGAAGGGAAATAATGCGGATCATGCCGCTGACGCCAAAAAATACTACCGCCTTGGACAAGAATGGAAGCGCGAGTCGTCGAGGATCCTTCTCGGCTACGAGGAAATTCAGAAAATGGACCCACCCAAAATTGTCGAGGTCATTCAGGAAATCCAGCACAAAAATCTCGAAGAAGTCGGCGGTGAGGAAGCGTGGCAACTATTATCCGACGCGGAGAAGGACGTACTTACCAAGTCCTCGATGGATACCCTTGCCTATCGAATTGGCGAGGAAGTCTTCTCCAACCTCCCCGCCGACGTCAAACAGGAAATCGAATTGTTCTTCTGGGCGGGGTGCTCCATGCACAAAGAGTTGAACTGCTGCAAAGTAGGCTCGTGACTAGCCTGCCTACGAATAGCAACAATTGGGCGAGCCAGTTGCCGTAGGCAGGCTGGTAACTCTCGGAGCTGTCAATTCGAGTCCAAATTCCAGTAATTAACCAATTTCAGCGTCATGGATAACTGGATGCTAAAAGGACTCAGTCCAGCGCTGGACCTAACCCGTAAAAGCCCGTCTCGAAAGAGGCGTATTTTCTGCCGAGAATTGGCCAGACGGTACGGGGGTGTAAGCGTTTTTACGGCCCGTCGACGTAATTTTTACGGGACCGTGTCATGCCCTATACATACTGTTGGCGGAAGCGGTTGACGATGGCCATCACCCTCTTTGAGATACGGCATTTATACGTCCGGAGTTGTCCGTCTTCGACGCTTCTATTACCCACGCTCTTCAAAATAAAATCGCACCAACCGTGGGACGGTCTCAGGAACCTGCTTTCCGTCTCTCCACCATTTAGTGTGCGCCTACCGGACCAACCTCGAGTTCCATTCGTTGCTGACGTTTCTGTTTGCCGTGGGGATCGTCAATTTACAGTGGTGCTCAAAATAAATGCCGAATTGCAATTTGCACAATTCCATCAGCTTCACTTCAAATTGGCCCAAACGACCTGGTATACACAAATTAGACATGAAATAGAGACCAACCATATACTGGTCCATGTTCCTTTTTTTGGTAATCCGCCAGAACAGCTTAATGTTCTAAGTTGCTGAAAAATTACTTTTGGGGGTTACGATATATGGAAATTTTATCTACGTGACATGAAAGGGCTTGAAGAATAGTCCACATTCATGTCTTGAACCAAAGGAATCTCGTCTACTTACCGCCGTATTCGCCGGACCTCAATCCCATCGAGGAAGCCTTTTCCAAAATCAAGGCATGGATTCGGCGCAATGACGACATTTTCTCCTATGGGCCGGACGACGAGCCGCACGCACTCATTTATGATATGCTCGAGGCTATGAACATTATCACAGAGGCTGACGCCATCGGATATTTCATCCACGCAGGGTACTTCTGATATTTGAGAGTTTGAGTACAGTTTACTGTTATTATACGCATTTCTATTTCTATTTCATTCCGGCGCATGCGACCACTCCTCAATCGCAACCTTCAACTCAGCCACTTCCCCCTTCATGAAACCCATTTCTTTCAGCTCAGGGACTTCGACAAACTTGAATGCGGTAGTACGTTTGAACCTCTGCTGTTTGAATCGCTCGCAAATATCGGCATCGAGGTTGTAAAATGTACAGAAATCTTCAATCGAAAGATCGGCACCGGGAAGGCGTGGGAATGGGATGAGCATGTTTGACGAGTCGGGGGGAGGGATGAAGGCGTTGGGCACAGCAGCAGGAGGAGCGGGAGGAGCAGCCGCTGCACGAAAGAGACCTGCAATTTCAGCGCCAAAGTTGAGATGAACCTGTGGTGCTGGCGGTGCCTGCCTCGCTGTGGCTTCTTGCTGGAGCTCGAGGCGACGCTGCAGAAGCGGTGATTTTGCAGCGCGAGCCCCTTGAGATACCTTGTCAAAGAGTTCGTTATTCGGTGGTGTCTCGATGTCTGCAAATGCGTTCCCCTTGAGCTAGTGCGGCCATTAGCGTTGTTCATATTGAATCAACCTCAACAAACTGACCGTGGCCGCACCCCAGCTCTTGAAGTGATCATGCCCGAGAGGCACATGTTCGGGGTTGATTTCGTTGAAATAGCAATGTGCACTGCCACAAGGGCCGCCGGGGGTTGGACAAACCCACCTCTCTCGCAGTTCACCGATCTTCTCGTTCAGAGCCACGTTTGCGGGGAGGATATCACGGGCCTTAGGAACCTAAAGAAATGTAGGTACTTACTGTGATCTAATCAATTAGACTGACCTTCGTCGTCTTCTTCTTGCCTTGCTTTGCCGCAACATCATCTCCCTCATCTTGATTCACACCATTTTCCTTGTTTGCCGCGGAATCCTGTGGTGAGCAGTCAGCATTCTCTGGATTAAATTCCAGCACAGCGACACACCACCTTTTGCTCGATATGAACCTTTGCGGACGGGTCTTTCTGGATTCGAAGAGCTTTCTTGACCAGATACTCATATTTCTGGTGGTCGGTCAGCTGCATCGGATCGCTGACTTGACGTGGGACTGTGAATGTGATATTGTATTCATGGAAGTTCAGCGAAGGAGGGTCGAGGGCGTTATTGATTTGGGTCAAGATTTTCGTTTTGAGGGTCGCCCAGGGTACATCGCTTCTCAGAATCACAGCCTCGGTGACAGGACGCCGAGCTGACGTCGCCTTCTTCATTTCTGCAGCCGAGAAGATTCTGATTTTGTATTCAATGTCCCGGGGACGCAGTTCTTGAGTGAGATCAAAATGGGATCGGGTATGAATGAAAGCATGTGTTGCGTACCATTCGACTTCTTTTTAGACCCACCGCGTTTACGCTTCTTTGGTAAAACCACTACCTCGTCTTCGTCATCAGAATCATCGTCGTCCGCATCCGGAACTTCGTCGTCGTCCTCATCCTCATCCTCGTCGTCCTCCTCGTCCTCGTCCTGATCCTGACCCTGATCCTCATTGTCTTCCTCCTCTTCCTCACCGCTTTGCACTAAGGTAATGTCTTCATCTGCATCAAGATCCATGTCAATCTCGTCTCCGGAGTCTAGAAGGTCCTGCGCAGCCAGTTTGGCGATGGAGGCCGAGATTTTGCGGGAGGAAGAGCGTGTCATCGCTGAATAACTAACCTATGAGTAATTCAGCATGGATACATGGAATATTGGAGTATGGGCCAAGGAACACACTTCAAATGGGCGGGTACAGGACGAGCGGAAAGAGAAAAGCGCGGATTGAATGGACAGGAGAAGCGATACACAATATTAGCACAATGAGGGCATCCAAACGACTCTGTAACACACCTGGGATAGGAAGATTCGAGCCCGAGAAAATGCAAGCTTCAGAACGGATCGCGAGCTCGTCGCGCGCGTGAAAGTCGGTCGTAGCAGCAAGAAACTAGCGAACCAAACGCACACAGTCAGCGAGGGGCAACGGACGCCGTCAGATCGCGCCTACCTTTGGCCAAATCCACCAAGAATTGCACGAGAAAAGACGAGAACAAGATTGGGGCTTGGCGGCGCTGGAGCCGAATAAGGCCCAAAATAAAGTCTGCAATAGGACAACAAGAGTACCCGGAATCGAAAGCCGCTTTGAAACGCTGTAGAACGAGCCTACCTACAAGTGATTTGGACAAGAATTGAGGCCACAATGGACGCAAGAAGGTAGGAAGTCTTAAAGTTGTTCTTTATTTACAAAATGATCGGAAGTGCCATTACTTTCGCAAAGCGCTGTAAACAGGGTGTTAATCTAATCGTGATTAATGGTTGTGTGGTGCGGGATAGGCCAGCAAGTCGGGGGGATTGGATTAATCTTGATAATCAGACGGCTAATTGAACGAAGATCAAACCATGTTCAATAAATACGGCTTTCAAAAAGGAGGCAAGCCTGGGGTTCGAACCAGGCATATACAACCACACAATTACAAAGACCAGAGCAATTAACCTCTAAGCCAAGCAACCAATAGCTCCGAGAGTGACTGGCCGAAAGAAGTTCGACTCGTACGCGAGTATTTCGTTTCGAATCGACTGGGACATGCTAGATTCAGATTCACTTAGGATGCATGTATTTCGCGATTGTTGGGTGTAACTTAGGCTAATCGAACTTGCCCCAAGTTACAGTTATTCCCAAATACAGTGATCCACCGGCAGGCAACGCACCGGAGTACGGGGATTCATAATTTTTTATGTTCAGCGCGTGACTCAAGCGTGGTTCGCATCCACCGTTACTATGTCTCAGAACATTTATGATGTCATAAGGGCCGGGACACGTGTGGTACAAGGAGCAGCAGGAGAACTGGGTACATATACAATGCGTACGAGGTGAGCGAGCGATTGGAGTCGGACGATCCGCTGCGATGGGAGATCACGCATATTGATCGGCCATCAAAGGATCAAATGAATTTTCGAATTAAAACTTGACCTGACCAGGTCGACCTAAGAATTGAGCACCCCTATTGGGTCAGCTTTTAGAGTACGCACTCAGATGTTCGTACTTTGAATTCCTGGCGCAGATTTTTGCGAATGGCCAGCGTGCCACGCTGCGGGAAGTTTTTCTTGATATCCAGGACCATTGCTTGAATGGTTTCGGGGGTATGCTTTTGCTGACGTGTCTTTTCAAGACCCCATTTCTTTCTCAACCTTCTGACCGGGTGATAACTAGAAGTTGCTCGACCAATTAGCATGCATCCTATTTAAGGTCACCCAAACTCACGAGCATCCATACTGAGACGTATCATAGTGCGATTCTAAGTGGTCGGCAATTTCCTTGTCAGTTAGATCGAGGTCGAAATAATTTTCCAAGGCTTCGCGTATTTCCTCCTCTGGTGCTTGAAAAGAGCTTCAGCACTGAAGAACAGACGGATTCGTTTAGACTCACGAAACGCTTTGTGTTGGTTTGGCATTGTCAAGCGACAATGCGAGACGTTACATTCAAGAGTAGTGTGGGAATTCTTTTTTTCAATGTAAGCGCCCAAACAAAAAATAGTTGATGATTCGATTTCCAACGGTGAAAGCAAGGCGGAAGAGATGTTCAATTCTTCCAATTCACTTACTAACTAATTCGAAGCGCACCCAGCATCATCCGGTCAATCTCTTTCTTCTCCAGACTCCAGAGTGCAGCGATTCAAGGCACTTGATTGTTGTTTTGTTCGTTCGACCTTATCCCCCGGGGTGACCCAATGCACCCTGCAACTTAGCCAGCTGTGGTACGAACAATGCACATTTGTTGACCGCGGCCAATAAATGTCTGCAAGTTGGTCGTAGATGACGCTGCCGAGGATTCACACACGCCAAACCCAAAAGAGAACGAGTGGCATAACAGCCTGAGTGGGCCATACAGTAGTTTATACGAGGACATATCGACAAGAATGTATCCATCCGTGCAGTTGCGTAGAACTAGAACGAATCATCAGCATGTAATAGCAGTAAGGGGAAAAGATAGAGGAAGGAAAACGCACCCGAACAGGAGTGAAGAACCACCTGTTCTTGCCTGCGGTGTAGCGGTCGGTCCTTGAGCAGCTTTTTTGCCATCTTCTTCAGGACCTCCCGCTCCCGTTGCGTCGGCTTTCTGAGGGTGTCAGCCGAGACGCTGCCCTTGAGCCCATCCAGCTCGAGTGCGTACTGCGTCGGGAAGAGCAGCGAGTAGTTGACCACTTGTGATTCGTGTGTCATCGTCAGAATCCACTGCATACATAAACACAAGGCATGGGGTGGAAGAGGGAAGGGACGCACCTAGAGGAACAGCTTGACTTTACTCCTATGTGCGACCTTTTGGCCAATGCGGCAGACTTTCCGCAGGTAGCGCACGATGTCGGTGATGGTGTGCACGTACGGCTGCTCCTTAGTGCCCCCGGCTAGCTGCTTGGTTACCACGACCTTCTTCACTGCCTGTCAGCCTTGCAACAGAAGCGCAACCTTGCTGGACTCACTGCGAGAGCATGCGAGTGCGTGAGTGGTGCAGCACTGCAGATAGTAAAAAATACCACTAAGAACGAGACTGGGATGAGTTTTAACGGAAGGTTCTTGCAAATCTCCTTGTCCCGGTGTGCGCGCGGCGCATCCGATGTCTTGGGCTTCAGCTGCACGTCCAACGTCGCCGCATCCTGTTGTTTTGCTGTGCTGCTTGGTGACCTCCTGCCAGCCGCAATACATTCTATCTTGAACCTTGAAGCAGAACGCGGCCGACGGCGGACACCGCACAGGGAGAACGTAGGAAGCACGAGCGAGGTATCTGGGGTCCCACTGCCTACGGCAGCGAGAAATCATGCGGATCATCAGCAGCTCGCTGCTCAACAGAGCAGCTCACTCTACGTTGCCATAGATTACCGTATCATTACGTTCAAATCGACAGGGGGTGTGATGCGTGACGGTTTGAACCAATTCGACAATTTGACAATGACAGACCCTTCAACTTGGCGTGACCAGCACCAAAAATTCGACATCGTACCAAAATGATGCAGGACGTCAGGGATGTGAGCTCACATCTCTGCATGAGCATGCATGATATTTGGCCGGACAAAGTTAGATTTGAACACCAAGAGAAAGGGCTGCGCAGCGCGGAAAAAATGATTTTGAAGTCCATTCAATTTGCCGGAACAGTGTCTGCATACTAGCTAATTTTGCAGGAAGTGAGCCCGAAATCTCTCGTATTTTTTGCATCAATATAACCCCGGAGGGAAAGCGGCAGTAAGGGCTTTCAGAGTCACTTGGAATCCCTGCCAATACTGTTTCTGTGAGGCTGCCATGACCCATTCACTTTTTGCCATCGAAAACCCACTTCAGGACGTCAGCACCACTGTAAACCTGCAACTCTGGATGCTTCACTTACTTAAGTAGCAGTCCTCCAGCGTGGGGCATAAGTCTCCAAAATCCCGAACCATGATGGCACCAACTGATTGTGAGAATGGCCCGACGCTTCCGATCGAGAGACGCTTCAAGCGGGTGAACGACGGAAGATGCCGCTTGAGACATTCGATGAAAGCCTGGGTAGAAACCTGCATGAGTGCGGTGTATCATAACTGTGTGCGTGGAAGGTGCTTACGCGGGGGGGTGCGGCATATCTAGCGCCCAGATGCAGTCGCACCCCCAATATCTCCGGATATCGGATGTTTCTCGACATGGCCTCCACAATCTCCGTGGAGTAATGATCACATTCATGGAAAAAGGCGAACGGAGTGTCCACGCTGGTCATGGAAGCCAGTGCACGAAAGATGACTTCAACGTCTTTGACCTCAGACCTTGACCAAGAGAGAGAGACCTCTCTCAGATTCTGGGCATTCAGCATAGGAACGTATTCCACTGGCCCCCGAAATTGGCGGAGCCTCGACAACCGGAGATGACGCGCCCTTGCAGCCGGTTGGTCGCTGCGAATTGACAAGGATAGCAGGGAGGGATGTTGTACAAGGAACTGCGGTAGGCTTGCACATGGCTCGAGGCAACATTCGAATGTGAGAAGAGCATCGAATGTGACAAGATAGGGGAATGACCATTGGAGCAGGCCGCGATGATGTTCCATTGTCTCCAGTGTCAGGCCAATTTTCAGATGCTCGAGAAGCAGCAGACGCCGGAAAGTGTCCAGCGCCAGGCTGATCAGTTCCTCAGGACCGTCGCTGGGAGCAGCGATCAGATATATTCCACTTAGGCAGCAAGGCTGACTTACGAGCACTCAGCGACCAGCGAGCGTATCATCTTCGGCAGGCGAGAGTTTGCACGGACGGCATGGCAAAAGCTCTCTAAGCGGAGGGAGGTGTTCCCGAGAGCGCCTTGATCAAGATTAACCACACGGTAAAGAACGGGAACGCATAGGTCGTAAAATAGCTTGCAAGTCCGACAAAGGGCCAGTACGTCCGGTATTGGCGCAGCGCGAATTACTTCGATAAGGATTTCGGTGGGGAGGCACTCGGAGATCGTTTTCGAGTGAGGCATCGAGAGGACGTGAACCGCTGTCAGTGTCACGTTGAATAGTATAGAATCACGTGACTGAACTCACACGCATTAAGCCAGTTAAGTGGTGGTGGGCACCGAACACATCATGATGGGAACATTACTAAGCCGGTAACTTAAACTAACTGGCCAAAACATGGTCTTCACTTATTTCCTTCACTCACACTGCAATTTTGCCTTGAAACAACACAGGAACACATGTGATAGGTAGTGTACATTAAACTATTGTTGAAATACCTGAATCTCATTGTCAAATTCATCAAAATCTTCGTCATTCGCATAAAAATGGTCTTGAACAAGGTCATCCACCTACTGTGGTCCCAGAAAATTGGTATTCTGGTTTGAAGTGCTTTCAAGAAGCTTCGCATGAGCAGGGAATGCATGCACAAGAGTGCGCTGCTTGTCTGTAAATTTAAAGACACCTTACTTTTTCTTGCCCATTGTGACTTTATTTGAGACTATTAGTTGAGCCACATGTACTATCAAGGATGTGGAGTATATTCTGACCTTTTTGAACCACTGGGCTGTGGTATCCAATGCTTGGGCGATGCAACGAGCGTAAGTGATCATGCTGATGTGTGACGGCGCGTTTGGTCACACCCCAATTAAGGCATTTGGCAGGGAAATGATTTGGGACGTGTTTTCTCAAACTCAATAGAGCCGAATTTCCGAATTTTGTCCACCGGCCATTTTAACCAATACTACCCCAGACTGAAAGCAATAAAACTCAAAAAAGCTTCTTATTCGATTGTAGAGAAGGTTCAACTAGGTTTATCCCGCGCATTTCCAGAGTGCAAAGTGCAGCAGATTCTTTAAAACAGTGCCGACCATTTCTGGAGGCTCTGCGGGATCATCAGCTGAGGTAAGCCAGCCATCATTGATGTGATCGGTGCCCACCACCAAGTTAAGTTACATGGGGATGTATGCCCACTAACTTTAGGTAGTGGGTCCTGTAGACCGGAGCCAGTCTGTCTATGAAGCAAAGCTATCGCTAGACAGACCGGTCGAGCGGAGTTTAAAATCGGTTAACACGCGGAATTACCATAAAAGGCTATTAGATAAGCAATCTTTTGGCGGAGCCACGGCATTGACAAACAAACACAACCTAACTGAAAAAAATTCTAGCAGTATGAATTGTTTCAATTCAGGGTTCGTTGAAAGATACAGCATATTTATACATGGACTCTATTGTTATAGGTACTCGTCTTTGTGCAATTTGTATTTCAATAGTCCAATTCGCACCTGCTTATCTAATAGCCTTTTTTGGGAAAGCTGCGTGTTAACCGAATTCAAACTCCGATCGACCAGCCTGTAGATCGAGACTCGTAGGCTGGTTTCGAGCCTATGGGTCCTGTGGCGCCCTAATTCAACTCTCCGCCAAGTTTGAGACATTTGTTCATGTTTGTGCACTCTGGAGGTCGTAGTTTCGATTCTCGCCTCTGTCACCTTTTAAATATTCCGTCGTGTTTCCTTATGGCGATGAAAGTCGTGATTGTGTTTGTTCTTGTCTGCCTGCCTGTCAAAATTTCATCTCCCTCTTCCATCATCCTCTCAGCTCAGTTCCGTCGTCGTGCTCTTCTGTGCCTCCCGGATGTCTATTTTGGTGAACGGTCTATACACCTGCTGTGTCAGCACCTCTCCGTTGTTCCCTGTCACTGTCCTGTCTTCGGCTTTTCTGCACTCTCACTTTCCACGTCATCGGTCTCGGCGCTTTGCCCTTACTATCAATGGAGGTCCCCCCGGGTCCTTTACTGCTGAACTGGAATGCTCTATTTCGTCATCCCAGTCTGTAGACGTCTGTTTAGGCCTGGACTGAAAAGCAAGTGTGCGAGAGTGGCTCATCGGACTTAGCTTACCTCCCACCAATGACTTTGGGCCTTTGCAAGCTGTAGACCCCTCTACAGAAGGTGCGAGTGTACAGCACTTTTTGTACTCTCTTTCATTCTGATTCACCATATCTCTCCAGGGTGTCCGTGACTTCCGCACAGGTGGTAATTCCGTCCCGAGGTTTGTCGTCACGACTTTCTGAGTGTCCATTCATGCTTCCTTCATTCCCCTCAGTATATCCAGTACCACATACATCCTCTGCACCTTCAGAGGTCGCTGTCCCTCCCATGCATCCAACTCTTGATCGTGAGTCTGATTATTTGTCTTGGTTGCCTCAATCGGTGCTTACCTCCTGTTTTAGGTCTGAAGGCTTTGGCCAACGGCCTTAGCTCATATCCCCCTTCCTCCCTGTCCCACAATTCCGATCCGATGTTGTCGCGCGCGTCACTCGGTCTCGGTCTTGGTATGCATACGGCGTCCCTAGGTATGCATACGGCATCTCTCGGTACGCATACGGCGTCCGTACCTTATATTCCGACATCCGTGTTGTCTTCTACATCCGTGTCATATCCGGCGTCCACGCTGTACAGTAGTAGTTTGGTGTTCACGCCTGACCATAATCAAAATGCTTTCACCACACCCTTGCCGTACTCAGAGTCTGCTTGAAATTGAGATTTTTCGGAAGAAATCTACCTCTTTATAAAATTACGATGTCCGTCTGTCTGAAGCCTGTATCCCCATTAAGTCTCTCTCTTTATAAAATTCCGTCTGAAGCTTTTAAACTCCGCTTTTGGGAGATCAGGCCCGAGGCTTTGGAAGCGCTGGGTCCAGGCCTTTGGAAGCGCTCAATAAACGGTGTTTCCTCGGGGCTTTTGGCCCCCTGATCAACTTTAAGCGCGCGCGTGCCTATAAAAGTGTACACAACGCCAAACTCCGCTTTTCGCTCACTGTTAAAGTTTCCGAGGCGCTAATTCAAGCGCGGCTTTGGAAGCGCTGGGTCCAGACTACTTGTCTCATTACATAATTGGATTTAAAAAAAACCCTGTTTCTTCCCATGCAAATTTTCAATGCGAATCCAACGCACCTATCCCGAGTCAATCCAATCAAAACTGAGCCCGTGGCGCCGGTTCTGCTGGACACCGTTGAAAAAAAAAAAACCGACCGCACCCTATGTTCCGCAAACTGCTGTAAAGGACAACTCACTACCATTAGACTACGCTGACATTATAGGCAGAGAAGAAGTGAATTTTGAAAAGCAAGAGGTGCTTGATCTGTGGATCGGCCAATACGGTTACGTAAGTGATGAGGAGTCGGCCATCAGCAACACATACTTGCGTTCAGCTTCAGGATGGCAGAAGAGACCCTTTTCATCATAGATTTGGTGTGGATACAAGGCATGTAGAAACTGAAAAGTTTCGATGCCCACAGGGCATTTGCAGGGTATGAAGATTGAAAACATGGAATGTGTGAACTGGGTGCCCGATAACATCGTTATGCTTGGAGTCGCAATATTATTGCACCAGCAGATCAAGGATCAGCTAAGTATAATATTATCTCCGCAGTTAATCAACTTGGGCTGAACCTGAGGAGTTGGCAGAGCCAGATCCCAGAAACTGCTTTCTGAGCGACGAAAGGAGTTTTATCCAGTGATTTTTGGTAATTTTTCAGCAGGATGGCTGCCCTGCACTCGATTTTGAGTCGTTTTCTTTGGTCATGAGCTGATTCAGTTCGCCTTAGAAATGCGGCCTGGATCCCCCACTTCACTTGTACGACTTTGGGTCTGGAATCCTTTCTTGAGAGGGGGAATCAATCTGATGGGGCCACATTTGATCGTTCATCAGCAGAATGGCTGCTGTGGCCTCAATTCTTGTCGGTTTGATCGTTTATAGGCTTATTCAACTCGTATTGGAACTGTGCTTGGGATCATCCGCTCAGAATTCTTGATCTCGCATTTCATATAATTTCTCATTTTCCACCTTCTCAAAGTGAAACCCTCCTGTGAATGCATTATACATTGTCTTATGCCAATGCAATGACACAGGGAACTCTCTAATTATTCAAAGTACCATATATGAAGAGCATAGTGCCTTTTGGGCTCTCCAAAGAGTTTACATAGCTGTTCAGCATGAAAACCTGGTTACACACAAACTCATGTGCTAGGACTTTGTCATAGAGACCATTGGGCAATTATAAGGGTGTCATCCCCTGCGGATTCATTAGGGGAAGATACTCAGCCCAGGAACAGGCCAACCTGGGCATAATTGAGGCCACAACAGCTGTTCTGCTGATGAACAATCAAATGTGGCCCCATCAGATTGATTCCCCCTCTCAAGAAAGGATTCCAGACACAAAGTCGTACAATTGAAGTGGAGGACCCAGCCACATTCATAAGGCGAACAGAGTGTGCCTACAAGCAAAGAAAACGGCCTCGAATTGAGGGCAGGGCAGCTATCCTGCTGGAAAAAGTTCAAAAATGATGAAATAAAACTCTTTTCGTCCCTCAGACAGATGTCCTTGGAGTGTGATAAAAAGTATGAGGATGCAGTCCGCTGCGCATTTGTAATGCGAATCGATCGAGGCTATAGACGAGACAAACGGATGGAAAATGAGCACAGGGCGGCCGTCCTAGTCGCGGGGATCAAAAAAGTACCCAACAAAGCAAAAAAAAAACCGTCCGCGCTTGTTGGACCGCAAACGGCTTTAAAGATCCGTCTTGGCAAATAATTCCTCTCATTGAAGGGAGCTCGTTTACAGGAGGGATAAAAAACAATCTTGTTTCTGAGTGACTGATAACAGTTGTCACAAAGTAGTGGCCACTAAGTCAAGCCCACCATATTGGACCTCGCGTCTTGGCTGAATTTCAAGTATCAGTTTAGACCTCCCGGAGCCGGGTTTTCGGATCCCCGGGGCCTCTTCATAAGCCGTAACAAGCAAGCATCACAAGTGGCACTTGTAACCAATTCAGATACCGTTGCCGCGGCTCGCATACGCGGCGAAGATCTGTGGATAAGGGCGCGCGAGGGTATTTCCATGCTCATCCTGGGTTCCGAGCAGCTCACATTGGGGGGCTCTCGTGCCCTGCTCTCATTCGAGGCATTTTACACCGGTGTCTGTGTCCTCGGGGTGGACGAGATACACTTACTCGTCCAATGGGGGCTTACCTTTCGCAAAGCCTTCACACAGACTGGTTTCATGCGTTCACGTTTTCGCCCTGGAATCCCAATTATCGGTCTGACGGCCACTTTGCTCGCTGATCTCAAAGTCCAGAATGCAATTTTCTCCACGTTGCGGGTGAACCGCGGGGAATTCCATCTAATTCGCCGCTCAAATGCCCGTCATGACACTCAGATCCTGTTCCGCGAGTTCTTTTGGGGAATTGACGGCCTGGTATTCTCAGAAGTGGCGTGGGTCCTCACAAACAACGATAAAACAATCATCTTCGTCACGATCTCGCTTGTGTTTCGCGTCAACACATATCTTAACTCCCTTCTCCCTCTCACCTCCAACCGCGACTTCTGCGCTCGCACGCACACGGGCCTCAATTGGCCCGACGACAAGGCGCAAACATAACAAGGTGAGGGCGGCACGAACAAGCGATCAGGGCAAGGGGGAATCGGGATTCGAAAAAAGGATATAGGGTCGAAAAGTTTTTTTCGACCTTCTCTGGACCCCCCCTCCCCCCACCCACCTTCCATAAAGGGAAGGAGCTTCCCACCCCTAGCGGCGGTCCGTTCTTTCCGGTCATGTGCGTCCTCACCGCCACCACCCAATTCGGCCACAAAATTCCAACAAAATTCACGATGTGTTTCCACATCGTTGAGGGCATTGTTCCAGTCCTGTCCAACTATTCTGTGAGTAGTAATGCATTAAATTTGACTTATTCTTGCTGTCATATGGCCCACTTTTGGCCTACAAAACTGAATTGAACACTCCTCAGCTTGCCACAGCCCTCTGTTGAGCTCCCAACAGTGAACTTGAGTCCCTAAAGGCTCAGAGACGTGTTTTAGAGGCTCTTTTCTCTCCCTGCTAATATATAGGTAGAAGTTTTTTTCAGCCCTCCCGGGACCCCCCCTCCCCCCTACCCCCTGTCGGAAATTCGAATCCCGATTCCCCCTTGGATCAGGGCTATAGAAAATGGCCCTGGAACTTCATTAGAATTGCAATGGTCTGCAGGACGTCAAGTCACGCAGTTCAAAATGTGGACCATTGCAACGGCAACAGGGTCACGTGTTTCAAAATGTAAACCAGAAATTGCGCTCTGGAAAGCCCATTTCAATTCTGTATGAATTGCTTCATCTCTTAGGGCAAAGTCGTAGGGATATTCCCTCTCTGAAGTTTGTTGTGGAGAGATTGCTAAAATTTCCCTTCAGCTCCGGTCTATTTCATACATTGGACCAAAATTAAAAATCTGGTTTACAGCTCTTTGCGGAACTTAGGGCGCGGATCAATTTTTTTTCAAAAAATGATGATTTCAGCATAACACTCATAACTCCCTCAAATCTTGGTCTTTTCTCCTGATTCCAACACCATTGTACTTGTATGGGATGCCTGCACCTGCATGCACCCGTGGATATATGATGATTATATAATCTGCACCAAATACGGAAATTAGGATCATTTTGTGTATATCACCTCCTGTACATGCCCTAGGTAACTATAGGACTGGATATCTCGCAATAAACATAGCATGTATGATAATATATAGATGCAGGGATCCCCGTTTTGCGTCCATGTGCTGTAATTATGCTATACCATTGGCCTACATATACTGGGTCATATCCAGGACCATACGGGGCTCTGATATTGAAAGTCAAAACATGCCTGCAGCTGGATATATATATTGTCAGACATATGTGAGGACATCATGATGCCTAGACTGTTTGTGTTTGTACGGGAGGTGATATACATGCAAATTGGTGACTTACCATATTTGGTACAGATTATATAATCATCCGTGTGCATGCAGGTGCGGGCATCCCATACAAGTACAATGGTGTTGGAATCAGGAGAAAAGACCAAGATTTGAGGGAGTTATGAGCGTTATGCTGAAATCATAATTTTTTGAAAAAAATTGATCCACGCCCTAAGTTCCGCAAAGAGCTGTAATACTCGAGTAGAACCCTAGTGTGGTTGAAAACACCTTTTGCGACGTTCTACAGCCCAAGTGCGCGAAATTGATGGGAATTTCCTAATATGGCAAGTAAATTGATTGGGCCGCAACTGTAAGGGCAGCAAAAGCGAAGCTAGGGAAAGTCAAGGCCCATAACCTGTGAGAAGATGGTCGTGGTGCCTCTATGTACTCAAAAAAATTTCTACACTGCAGAACGGGGTGGTAGAAATGCCTAAGTATTTTACATGGCTGCACACTGTGTTAAATGCATGGCTCTGATTCTGAGAGGGAAAGTCGGACCCCTTTATATCTTTCCTTACGGGCAACGTGATTTCGGCTCCGAGATCAATAACCCGGGCCGCAGTGCGGGGGCACCGAGTTCCGTGCTTCTATCTCCATTTGCAGGACCTACCCCCCTATAAGAAGTGCACCGACATTGCCATCGCACGCAGCATTCACTACTGGATTCCGAGAGTTCTGTCGGGACTTCGCCCGCGGCTACGGCGGAGAATGGCGCTGCCATTCGGACTGTGAAATGGAACCACCGCCATTCTATTTGTACGCAATGTATCTGGCTTCGGGCTCGGGGAGCGGTCTCGCCGCCAAATGGCGCCGTGTTGTTACTGTCGAATCTCGGCGCACAGGTCCAGGCACACTTCACGCGCGTGCACACCGACCCGACCGGGAAGTGTGGATGGCAAGCCCGATTTTTGATAGGCACCTCCAGACAGTTTGTAATGACAGCTCAACTCCTATATAACAACTTTGCGATGTTTGAATGTTATACTAATCACCGGACTTTGAGGTGAATTCGCAGCGGCCGATATCCGGCAAATACACGATGTATTGGCTAAATATTAGCCGAATATTGGACCAAATATTGCTTCCCAAATATTTGGTGAATACATCCTGTATTCAGCAGATATTAGCCGCGTAGTGGGTGCATATTGGACGCATGTTTCCTCATTATGTGTTGGGGACTTGTCAATATTTTCGAGCTTGAGTTTGGGCCAAGCGACCCTTCGAGTGTGACCGACGTGTGACTCGACTTCTCATCCCATACTGCCATGACGAGGCACGCATATCTCCTCTTTCCTTACTCTCAAACACTAGATCTCCGGGAATCTCTTTCTGGACCCGCATTCCTCGACGCTCCCCAGGCTTCAGCCCGACTCCATCAAAATTCGACTTGCTAGGTTTCGCTTCACCACTCGTACAAATGTGTTCATGGGCTCTGGTGGATGTTCCGTGCGCTCTAGTAGGCTTTTTCAGGCCATATCTTGCCTCATTCTTCCAGGGATCTCGTCAGTAAAAGCTCCACGCACGTTACTCAACAACGCTGCTGACACTCACTCTTCCTACTCCCAGATCTCTCCGGCCATGAATGCGTGAATGTTTGAACTCTCGCATATGAATGTATGTTCGCTCTGGAGATTAGCATTGCTAGTCAACTCCCAACCTATTTCAACCACGGTGGACTTACTCATGGAAGCTACCCAACATTCAAAATACATTCCTTCCGTTTACACGACACCAGTCCCTTCATGATCTCCAATTGGATGATTAAATTCAGCATGGATCTTCCTAGTCGGTAGAACCGCGCTCATACACGTAATCCGTCCTTTTCATTCAACATCATCCACTCAATCACGACGACTCCCTAATGTTTTGGATTGTCTCCAAGACGCCATCAATTTGACGTCAATGGCTCGGTGGCGATGCACATCAATTCCCTCATCAAATCGCATCAATTGAATTGAAGCAGATGGTTTGCAAGGCATAGCACATGCAAAAATGCTCGGATTCGAATGGCGACTTGTGTTCTGGACTGCTTGGCGAATTCTGAGTACGATTGTCTCCAGACCATTGGGTTTGGGCCATCAATTCCATTCAATCAAATGGTTTGCAGGGCGTAGCGCCAATGTCAGCTGCTTCCTCTGGGTCCCGTTCACCAAGAACATCGTTAAGAAACCGTGGCTCAGTTTTATGCTCGGATTCAGATTGACTTTCAGAGTTATCGTCAGAGTCAGGATCGGCGGTGGCATTGTTCCGCGTTGTTTCCGGCGTATTCACTGATGCTTTCGAAGGATAACATTCCGGGCTTGGGTCCTCTCTGTTGACGACACTCTCAAATGATGTCCAGTGAAAATTCCGGTACGAGTGGCTTGTAAAGTGATCTTCGAGGTCAAGAAGATAAGACGCAACTTGCTGTCCAGACAACTCCTGCTGTGAAATCATGGCGTGTGCACACTTTTGACAGTTTCTTGGCACGGGTTGTCATGTTGTCTTCAACAGGGTTGTATTCACCTAATTTTTTGACAGCTAGTTCAAGCATTGCGATTGCGACGTGAGTCTTCAGCTGCGACTTTGTTATGTAGTCAGTGATATAGTACAAGATTCCCTTGGCGGATGCACCCGAACCGATAAATTTGATGTCCATATTGCAACGTATCACCTCAATCATGGTTGCATTGAAATTATTGACCAAACCATCGAGACATCGTAAGTGAATATCACCGGTTTCTGAGTCGAAGGAGCTTTCAGCACAAAAATTATCCTCGTGGAGGTCAAATCGGCATGTTTTGGACTCCGGTGGTCCTCGCCAATATTTGAAGCAAGTCTTGGAATGTGTGTGACTCTGACATTGCGAAACAACATTGTGCAGATCTTTCTGACGTCGAGGAGAGAAAGAACCGCCCCTTTCGTGCAATTTATTCGCTCAACAAAGTCACTGGGGGCAGATCAAGAGCAACACACCATTCAAATATATGGTACACTTGGTTGAATTGAGCTCAGTTGAATTGGCTATTCACTGTGGAGTCTGCAAAGAATTGTGAATCGGTGAACGCACGTGGGGCGAGAAGCAATTGATAACTCGGCACTGAGAGTCGAAGAGCGAAACCAATTATCTGAACTTGACCAAATAACGTAGAAGCGCAACACTTCATTTCCCTTCATTTCACCTCTGGATGCAATATTTTGGTGTATTTTTGTTCGCCTTTTGAGCCCACCATTCAATTCTGTCCGTGGGTGAAGGTTGTTCGAAAATTAAACTCATCTGTGGGGCAATTTGGTAATGAGTTGAAATTAATCTCCCTACCAGCTGGGCTTTGGCCGATCAATACCTTGATGAGCTTTAATATAATTCCCCCTAGCTACCTAGGCTTCGACCGATCGATATCTTGATGAGCTTTAATACATCTGAGCCGTGAAATTGTTGTCAAAATTGGGGTGCTTTGCCAATCAAACGGGCATCTCACGGTTGGGCTCGGCACCGCAATGTTCAGCGTATAAGACCGTGCACGGCATCTCAATGTTGACGGACGTACCGGTTTACGAGACGGTGGGCAGCCCTACTTTTCACCAAATGCCAGTGGCACTGGGGAATTTTCCTGATATGGGAAGCAGACTCTCCACGGAGGCGTTGAACGCGCGGCGCGTGTTGGACTGGGCAGCCCACTGCACTTGACAATTCCGGAACGGTTGGTTGTGTGACTTAGTCAAGTGATCGGCCGCCCAATGTGACGGTAAAAGCTCTGAAGATGTAACAATGGACAATCCGCAGCCAAGGCTCTAAGGTGTGACTTGGACTACTGAGCCCCCAATTGTTCTCGTATTTGCATCTATCCCATGGAACCTCCTCCCAAACGGCCATCACGAGCGAACACTGTCACTTTGGACGCTGAATTGCTGGATTATGTTTCATTTTCCGCGGATCTCCCGATCCTACACTCATTGGATCCATTGAAACTGGTCAAACGCAGAAATCGTGGGCCAAAATCAACATCAGCAATCCCTTGCACACAGTGCATCTGACACACATCAACTTCAACTCTTCCATCCAAGAGCTCAGCGGTTTGCCGTCGTATTATTGTCAGCTTCTGAAGGAGAGCGGCTACGTACCGTCAAGGCGCCCTGAGATGCCACCGCTCAGTAATGCTACGGTTCGTACATCATCCGCGGTTTCCAAAGCTCGGTGTCTGACATTTACATACAGATCGACTACAAAACAGCCGAATCCGAGGCGTCAACGTCATCTATACATCC
Organism: Mycena leptocephala; assembly: GCA_029378395.1. NCBI lineage: Eukaryota > Fungi > Basidiomycota > Agaricomycetes > Agaricales > Mycenaceae > Mycena > Mycena leptocephala. Next base: position 59,341 of record JARJLF010000630.1, read on the forward strand.
GCACCGCCGAACGACCAAATACCAGCCAACTCCGAGTCTAAAACAGCTGAATCCGAGGCGTCAATGTCATCCATACATCTGCACCGCCGAAATCTACTCTCATGCAGCCTCAACGGCCAAGTCCTAGCCAACTCCGCGTGCCAAAGTCACGAAGAAAGAGAGCCGGCCAGCCTTTACGCGTCGCCCAAGCAGCATTACCCAGCTCTCACTACGTTGCGCTCAACGACATGGATATAGAGAATGGAACGACTGAACTTGGACCGAAGGGCAGAGTGGGGAAGACGGATCGGCAACGTCCCAAACCAAAGTCTCAGGCCGAATACAATCATGGCGATGTTCACGAAGATGGGGATCAAGTAGAATTCAGATCGCTCAGCAGACGGAGTTTGCGTGACACAGCGGATACAGAGTAGCATATTTGCGGTAAAGTACATTACAGAGTGTCCAAAGGTGTCCAAAGGAATATCTCCGGGCAAAATCGTCTTTATATTGCCATAATACACCCCATTGCACATTCACTGTGTGTTTTCACCTGAAAAAGGTGAGAAAAGGGAAATTATATTATCCATGTGATTGCGATTTCTGAGGATACTGTCCCCTGCGAATTTGAAGCGCGAATCGAATGAGCCTATTACAGCTCTTTGCGGAACTCAGGGCGCGGCCGTTTTTTTTCCATTTGGGACAATTTCGATTGGTTTCAGTATTTTGCTCCCTGTGACCTCGGCTCTTAACGGAGGGTCCTAATTTCTTCTTAGGTGGATTCCTAGAGTGAAACTGCATTGAGGGATGTTCTCTGATAGTCTATTTACCTCGTTTGAACCTCGCAATACAAGAGCAGCTGGTTTTCACGTCGGCAGCCCATAGCTCGGGGACGGCGACCTTTGTAGTTCTTGTAAGTGTTCCTGGTACCAATATACCCAGTCTCAAGAGTGTGATGTTGTTAGATTTGTGATAATTTACCCAGGGATGCAGGAAATCAGTATTCTTCCAGCAGAATAGCGGATCTGCAAGGCAAGCAGAACTCAATTGTTCCCTCTTGCCCTATGCATGGATATTTCTACCGTCGGAGTATGGCCAACGCAATCACTCTCCGAAGAGGGTGATGTAGCCACTTTTCTTTATGCCCACTATCTTGATAGTGGATCCTGAAGCGCCCTAATTTGTGAGGCGCCCCGCCAAATTTCGAATCTTCCCTTTCTAACAAGGTCAAACATTGGAAGCGGCTGCATGTGTTCGAATCCCGGCCCATGCACTTTTCTTCTCGGTGTAATTGGACGCGGAAAAGTAATGGGATGTACCCGAGACAATTCGAAATAGAACCACGTTAATTATTTATTGTCTTCCAGAATATTATGCCGGAAGAAAGTTAGCACTCGGCACAGTATTTGATGTCTGAAGTTCAGCTCATTCTCCTCCAGTTCTTGCCCCTTCGGCGGGTAGACCTGGGGAACGAACTCACCACCCACAAAATTCAGTGCTGAGTTGCGCTTCCAGCTGGCCGGGAAGCTCCAAAAGAGTTTGAGGCAGCAAATATTTAAATACACCCGGTTCAAAGCTATCTACTAATTCAAACAGATTTTTCCGGGCGGGCATTACAGGAAGGAAATGTCTGCAATATCCCACTGAACGAAAGGCCCTATTAGAAGCACAGAACGCACTCCCGTGGACCCAGAACACCATTTCTGAATGGCGGACAGCTAGGTATACACTGCAATGCAAAAGGTAAATGAGTAACTTCCAAGGATTTGATGGATCAAACCTAGACCATCCTCCTGCCGTGTTCCATGGTTATGTTGCACAGCAGAAATGTAGACCCAGATAATAGCATTGAAGTTTACTTCGAGTTCAGACAATTGCAGTTTTACCAGACGTTTTGCCGGCATAATTGGCTGTCATGATTGAATCCCCCACCATCGGTGCACTATGCACCGCCAGATCTTGTAGATTTTGAATTATCCAGTAGGCAGTTGAAAACCATAGACCTTTATCACAATCGCAAGACGTCTGCAACTTGTCATCGGGCACGCGGAGATGTCGCCGTTGACATCGCTCGCTAAGTTGCCGTAGAGAATGAAGAAAATTGACACCTCCAGGCACCTGGAAAACCCGGAGTAGACACCCATTCCCGTGCACGTCGTCCCGATGGACATGTAGACATTGTTTCTGCCCTTTTCCCCGTTGGTTAAATTCATGTTGAAAAAAAATCCTTTCATTCGATTTTTTCGAGTGAGAGGAAGATAGTGGGCTTTGCCGCGAAGCGCGCTACCCCGAGTTATTTTCCATATATGAGACCCTGGGACGTGTTTCAAAACGGCAATGTGTTACATGTTACACGTGATTGTGACATTCGTGTCATTTTGAAACGCATCGCAGCAATGCATACATCGAAAATAAAGAAAAGTGGCCACATCACCCTCTTCAGACAGTGAATGCGTTGACCATACTTCGACGGTGGAAATATCCATGCATAGGGCACGAGGGAACAGCCGAGTTCTGCCCACTATGCAGAAAGGGGCATTCTGTGGGAAGAATACCAATTTACCCTGTTCCTGGGTGTATTATCCAAAATCTGGCAATATCACGCTCTTTAGAATGATAGTATTGGTGCTCGGACCAGTTACAAGAACTACTAGGGTCACCGTTCCCGAGCTAGGGGCCGCCGACATGAAAACGGCCTATTCTGATATTACAAGTTTCAAATGACGTAAATGGATTATCCGAGAACATCACTAGATACAGCTTTACTCCAGCAATCCACCTCCAAACAAATTATAACGATCCGTAAAGAACTGACGCCACAAGGAGCAAAATACTGAAAACAATCAAAATTGTCCCAAAATGGAAAAAAAAAAAAAAAAAACTGGCTGCGCCTTGAGTTCCGCAAAGAGCTGTAACAAGGGAAACGATGCAGATTTGAGGCCACAGCAGCTGTTCTACTGACCGCCAATCAAAAGTGATGATCTACCATTGATGCTGTGTGCTCAGCCCCCTGACGAGTCTTCTCAGACGAAACACTTGATCACCTCCAGCGTCGTGGGTGCCCGCCCATCTGAGTAGTTCAACACTCGACCCTTAAGCTACCGCGGCGGCACATTTCGGCGAAATTTACTCCCGAGCGGTCTAACAGGGAAAATGACATGACTACATCGAGGATAATAGGATTCAGGATTCAGACAAAGGGAGGAGATTAGGATTACCCGAGATTTGAGGTCTTGAAATCAATCTTGAGACAGGAAGACTTGTGGTGTGGTGGCGCGGTATAGGCTTCTTGGTCGGAGGCAGCTCATTAGTGAGGGGCAGCGGCGACATGGGGGAAAGAGCAAAGAGCAAAAGAATTGAGGACCGAATGTGTCGTACAGCTGCAAAGACCGAGAAGAGGATCTCCGAGCCGGGCGACTTTGGGAGGTAGCGTCTGGATATGCAAGGCCATGTAATTTATGGTGCGTGCAAATTCCATCATGGCCGAATGGAGGATTCGACGGAAGCACCACTGTTCTGTGTTATCGCGTCGCATTTGGGGTATTTTCGACAAACAAGGCCGGAAGTTGACAAGCAGGTTGGAAGGTTGTGGACATGTCATTGTCATGCGCGAGACCTTGAACTATGAAATCGGCATCGTACTCCGAAGGCTCACCGCAATACAGGGAATGACTGGCATCTTCCCATACTATCATCAATCTTTCCCCGGCAACCGGCATACTCGGCTTCCCTTGAGGCCGTCGAGCCCGTTAGCAACGATCCAGATCGCCCCATTTCCGGTCGTCTCACCAAAACCTCGAGAAAGCCAGCTCGTGCTGTATCAGCAATGGTTCTATATGTGCGTTCCAAAGTTTGCCTTCGAGACATGATTCGCAGGTATTTGGCAGACGAATCGCGCGAAGGTACACTCACTACTTTCAATGCTCTAACTTGTTTTGATCAATTCTGTAGCCTTGGGCATATCAACGGAGTGGTGCTGCGACCTCGACCACCCGAACAATCCGGAACGCAAATTCGATAAGCGCACCTTCTTCCCAGGTCGTTTCATCTACGCCGGCGAGATGAATGCAATTTACGCTGGTGCCGTTGACGAACCGGATCGTGTACACTGAATCCGCCCAAGGGGAAGAAGAGGAAGGCCAGAGGACCCCAGAATGGCAAGCTTATTCAGCGCGGTCACCTATGGAGAGTGACGTTTTTGGCTTGCAAAAGTGGCTTGCGCCAGCGCGGATTGGCTTGTTTCGGGCGTGGGCGTGGATTTTGGTGGCATCACACGCCCACGCCCGGCATTTCGGCTTGCAAGCCATTTTGTCGGCTTGGCAAGCCATTCCGCCTCAGTCAAAATAACCAAAGTGGCTTGCGCCCACTGCACATTATGTAGGCCCTAAGTGTCAGATGTTATGTTGTAGATGCATTACTACATGTCCCCCGCAGATACCCAGGACATCACTTGTCCCATAATTTCAACAGTGCTCGTCGTCGCCATGGAAAATGACGAGTGCAACTCATGCCCTACATACAAGTCAACGGGCTTGTGAGGCTTGAATGAAACTTCATTCTTTCTAAGGTCCATCTATATCAGAAATATTAAAAGAAGGCCGCACAACACAAGGATATTCGCAAAAATATCCGCAAAAATATCTGTTCGACTCACTCAACTTTTGAACCACACGTGTTTTAGCATCTCAAAATGAAATTTGAATAAATTCCTCAACAAAAAGTCTTCAAACATTTCTGAAGAGGTGAAACCGACCTCTGAATATCTATTCTTGGTTGCGGTGATCATTACTTGATGTTGGTTGGACCATGGTCTTCACCGTTACCAATTGAATCTGCATAATCACTCAAACCTTAAACTGCCCCAATGAACACATTTGAAGAAACTGGAGCCCTCTCAGGCCCGGGATAGGCCAAGAAATCATTATTTTGCTTCGGCAACAAAGTGGCTTGCGCAAGCCATTCTGCCTGATGCCATCAGAACGGGCGTGGGCCAGCTTGCGACGAAAAGTCAAGGAATTCACCATATAATGAGGTCAATACCGTTGTAGGCATATGTTATTTACTTGAGGCTCCGGATCTGCTTCAACCCCTCGCGCTCGTCTCTTGGCTCCACCGAGGGCACAAATTTAGGTTTGACCAATCCCTGACTTCGGTCGATTATTGTCCATCTGCCCCGTGTTTCGATCCGCCCTACAACTGCGATGATAGTCTGGGTGTCAGTGACTGATTCGGAGAAAGGCCAAATAAGTGCAAATACTGATTGACCTCCTTGTCTTTTTTTCTTTTCTTCGTGCAAAAGTGGAATGGGTACGAATTTTTAGCTGGAACCATGTTACCCATGTGCCATTAAGTCCTCTGGGACATTTATTGAAAATTTAACCACCGGCGACTGCTGTTGTACAATATATTTTTGAAATTTCCATTCTGGGCCCATTTTCTCGTTGCGAAGGCGCCAGATAGGTGGGCCGGCTCGAGCGTGGATCCACGATTGGCTCAATAAGGGGGATGTCGACCGGCGCAGAAAGGTCAATAAGTATTTATTAATGGTCACTGGCGGCCTTCGGCCGCCTCAGAGAAATGAAAGGAAATGGTGTAGGGGGATGAGAGATGCAAGGTGGATAGAGAAATGTGGGTGTGCGGGGGAGATTGGCCGCTCCGCGGCCGATTCGCTGAGACGATGACGCGTCGGGAAAACGGCGGCTCGCGAATCAGGATGGACGCGGAGGCCAATCCCCGTACGCAGTGGATGTCCAGGGCATGATGCGTGCATTCGAAGATTTTGACAGACAGATTGGCGTTGATATTGAACAAAACCCCGATTCGCTCTCGTGGGTACGCGGCGATGGCGCTTCATACGCTCAGCCTCTACGGCTTTCGCGGTACACTGCTCCCATCGGTATTTTCAGAAACAAGATAGCCACCCCCGAAATATGGCATACAGGTGCAACAAATCTCAATTCTATCGCCGAAAATCACTACGGCCCTGCGACCTCTTCCGATCCTTCCTCACTTTCAAAGGCTTCTACACCGCCGTTCGGTATCAATGTTGTGAGAATGTTCTGCACAATTAACATTTTCAGAATAAAAATCATAAAATGCTTCAAGTATTTTTCAACACTGTATTTCAGGGATGTTGCGTCAATGTTGTAGTGACGTTCCTGGGACATTTTTGACAACATTTTCCTTTCAAATGTTTCCCAGACATTGTTAGAACATATAATAAATGTTTCTTGGATACTGAAAGAATATCAACACTCGAGGTTTGAGAAATGAAGGCTTCGAACGGCGGTGTAGCTGCGCGGGATTAAATCGGCCCTCAAATCTCAAAAGCTGCGACTATTACCCTACGGTCCGCAACTTGACCCTGATTTGGACAGCGCATGTTCTGGATTGCGGGAGGTATGTGTTTTATCAATTCCCTCATGCCGAAAAACCTGATTAATGTGTTCATTAAGAGTGTTTTACCAAACCGACGACCTCACGAAATATTTTGGTCGTCTTCCTGATCTCAAAACAATCCTAGAGGACGCAACTACACTACAGTGGCGGCAAAATGAAATAAGCGGGGTGGTTCTGGCTCATTTCTTCATCGAATCACTCCAAATAAAATCCTCGCATGAAGTTCTCTTGTTTTCATGAACTTTCACACAGTTTACCGCATATCTCACCTACATCATTGTCTCGAAATAAAATACATAGGGGTTTTCTGAAAAATTGAGTTCTCAGAATTATTGTGTATGCAAAAATGGTGTCCACAGCATGAAAGTACTTGAAAGTGCAATCATATTAACATTTTAGTTGATGTAGCTTGATAGGGATTTGAGCTCAGAATATGCAACGTAAATTGGCCATTTTGCGTTTTTTTGGGCCATTCCCCGCCAAAAATGCTCAAATTGCCCGATTTGCAGAACCCGATGTGAGCTGAAATCCCGATCAATCTGCATGAACTAAAATGTGACTATGGTTGGTTTTTCAAGTACTTTCATGCTGTGGACACCATTTTTGTGTACATAATAATTCTGAGAACTCAATTTTTCAGAAAACCCCTATTTATTTTATTTCGAGACAATGATGCAGGTGAGATATGCGGTAAACTGTGTGAAAGCTCATGAAAACAAGAGAACTTCATGCGAGGATTTTATTTGGAGTGATTAGATGAAGAAATGAAGCTTCAAACTTCCCGCCAAGCAGCAGCTGTGCAGCTGCCTGCGCCTTTGTCCTCTTCCCGCCGGATGACTCCCTCGACGGGCCCCCGTCACGGATAACCATCTGACGTCTCGCCGCTGGTGCTCTCCTCCAGACTCATTCATGTCCATTGCTTCAGGGTCGGCAAAACTGCACACCTCCGCGGGTGCGCGGTCTTCATGGACAGCTGAGGTGTAGGCCTTAGACCGGGCGCTGGATCACGAATACGAGGTGAATGAACCTCGGCACCAAAATAGGTACGGGATAGGGAAAGCTATAGAAATCAGATGGTGAGATATGCTGGGAAGCAGTGAGAAGTTGACTGTAGATGAATAAAACATATTGACCCACATTGACTGTGTTCACTCCGATGCCTGAATTTGGACTGTTCAATTGCTTACGAGGCTGCGAGGAGCCAACCAAAGGTTGGTGACAAGCAGCGTCCTGGGCAATTTGAGAAATTTTATTGAATCACCAATGTCCGCGGCATAGCACGGGCTAACTGCTAGTGAAACATATAAAAAGTATTATATTTTCCACTGTTGGGAGGCTTGAAGAAAAACATCATATCATAAACATGGTCATTGGTGACCGAACACAGCACTTAACTAGAGTTCAAGGCATGCCAAAGGATATTGAAGATACACTGCGTTCCGGTCCCTCTAAACTTAGCCTCAGTCTAGACGTCAAACTCTTTATAAAATCATTGCATCTCAAAATTTCCTTTTCTGGAGGTGCACACTCTAACGCCGGTTACCGCCTGTCATCCAATTCCCTAAATGTCAAGCAAAGGGAGGGAGGTGGCCGAAGGCCGCCGAGGGGGGCTGCGCACGGTGTCTGAGATATCATTGGTTTCTGTGGTTGGGTACAGAAGCGGTAGCTCACCGTTGCATTCGAATTTGAGCAGACGCGCGCAACTTGACTCGATTTCTACTGAGCTTCATTTTGAGCTCAACGAAAGACAAACCCGGCTCACTTGGCTGCATATCGTTTGAGGGCCTCTTGACGGTGTGCAAGTTTGGTCTTAGCGTCCAGTGGATTTTTTTTTGACATGAAGTGGTTGCGAAAGTCGTCACAAATGCAACCTTGTCACTCGCCGATCTTTTTGCAGTAATCTTTCGCAAATGCCTCCCAAAGAATGATGCGGAGCGTGTCAGCAGCAATTGGTCTGACAAGGAGCTCAGTGCTGCTTATAAGGAGTATGCGGCTCGTGATGCATATGCATCTCTTCTGCTCTACCACGAGATCAACAAAACACCTCTCCCTCTTCCATTTTCAACAACAGTGACCATGCCTGTGGCACTCCTGTTCTATTGCTCACCGACGACAACAAGAAATTTGCAGCCCGAGGTGTAATTTCGGCCGCAGCATCCGAGGATAAATTCAATGGGGAAAATCTCACCAAAACCCGCACTGTCATCACCATCGAGGAGATCTTGGTTCCGGGTGCGATCATTGGTCAGAATAGAGAAAGGGGCATTGGCCGTAAACTGTCGCTCCAAAATTTCGGCAAGGTTCCATTTGACATACTCGCGCATCGCAGTCATGTTCGGATAAAACCTATTGCTCCCACCACTGACATGCATCCAGACGACTCCCCAATGCCCAGTGCACCCGAGGCCGAGAACCACCCCCCAGTTGATTTCCAGCCTCCTTTGGATGAGCATGGTGTTGAAATGATCAGTGTCGCGGAAGAGTTGAACAATGTTGACAGTGATGAAGGTGTTCCCGATGTCGATACTGAGGCATCTCGCGAACAGGATGCAGCAAGTGCAGCCGAAGGGGAGACGATTTTGGGACCCGCTGTTCTTTCCGCATATGCATTGAAACTCTTATTCATTTTCCAAAGCTCGAAGAACAGCTTACTGCGTACTTGAATGGTCCGTACAAGGACTCAGCCAACATCCGACAGTCCTGTGCTCAAGCACGGGGTCAGACGGAGCCTCTGCACATTAGTCTGCAAGACCCCCAGCGTACGAAAAAAAAAATTGTAAACGCAACATCTAGTCCTCTTGTTCCGCATCGGGTCACTACTGGGTTTGGACAGTCGGCTGATTCCGCTGAGGGTTCAAGGCAAGTTCGATTTCATCATTTTCCATTCACTTGTCTTCCTGAGACATATCAGTGTCATGTATCACAATGTTCAACTGAGCCCTCCAGGTCCGTATTTGACGAGTTGTTTCATTTGTGATGTACCGCGAACAATGTCTCCCATAAGCAGTTACGTCGTTCTTGAAGTTCGCCCATAAAGTTTGGATGTTCTTCTCTGGGTCGCGCTCGGAACCTTCCAGGTTGCGGAGATCATCAAGGAACTGCGCAGCCAGAATCTGTACTTGATTCATGAATTTTCGAGTTTTGAGCAGATATAGAGGCATGCTCCATCGACCCTGCCCAGGTTGTTCATCCGGTCTGCTTGTCAATTGGGTGATAACTAGTTTATGGTCAGACTTGACCAGGCAATCCTTGATTTCCCAGCCTCGGAACCTCCTGTATTACTGGTGATCAACTTTGATTCGGTCAAGGCGGGAGTAGGAGTCCTGAATTTTCCCCGTCGTTCCATCCGTCCTGTGCTGAACACATGTGTATTCTCGCGTATCTGGGAATGTATCTCGCCACCCATCGAAGAGGTGAAATAAATCTTTGAGCATTTTGAAGCTCTCGGGGACAGTTTCTGTCCCCCCACAAAATCTGTCCATTGGATCCTCGACAAAATTCCAGTCACCTAGAGCAACTGTCGGGAACGGGAGCTGTGGATCATCAGCCCATTTGTTCCAAAGCTCTTTCCACATTTTCTCGCGCTCCCCTGGTCGGTTGGGAGCATAGATGTTGAGAATGTTCAGCGGTTCACCTTTGTGCCGTGAGACCACAATCATGAAGGCATGTCCAGGGATTAGTTCGTCGTGACGTAGCGACTTGGCTGTTTCTTATACGAGTCGGTTATCGGCTGCGCTTCTGACAACACACGTGAACCCGAGGCCGCCACATAGAGTGGTGGAGAGATGGTAAGCCATCGTAGATGCGAGAGTCGATGGTCGAGCAGAGGTCTCTATGGCGCTCTACAGAGAAGCGGCGGCTCTATCCGGTACTATGTCGTAACCGGCTATCTATGGCGCGGGCTGGGCCTCTATGTGCTCAAAAGGCGTTTCCAGATGTCTTATTCGTGATACCTTGCTTTTCAATTTCCTACGCACCTCTATCTCCTCCGGTGACTTTGAGAGAGTCGAGCTATTATTGGGGACCCTGACCATGATGAGTAGTCCCTGTTTCTGTAGGACCCCTTGTGAGTTACAGTATTGACTTTATTTAATGGAGTGTTGAGCTTACAAGTTACAACCTCTATGAAAACCTCAATGAGCCTTATGTATATCATATCCAACTTGGAGTCTGTGTATCGTGTCCAACCTAAGACGCTTGATGATTGGAAGAACAAAATGTCAGAGACTTGAACTCAATGCCTGAGAGCACAAACAAGACTTACAGCACAAAAGATTTAAATAAATTTGTTGCTTCACTCAACACGAAACCAAGCCAGTTGAGCACTCAAGACTCAAGATCAAAAAAGGACTTGCAGGCTATTGATTCCCAATTAAGCTGAGCAACAATCACTGTGAATTCCTACCAAACAAGGTGAGAAAATTCGACTCAAAAATCTCAAGTAGATAGACCCATAATAACACCAACCTTTCCCAACTATAAATCTGATATTCTATGATTGGCACGCAGCTCAGCATGGTTTCTCCTGGACCAATAGCCCAATAACTCAGACAAAGTGTCTTTCTGCTTTTTATATTCACGCACAAACTCAACATTGAAGGTTAATATTTCAGCTCATATCAAAAAATATTATAATGAACGAAAGCGAGACCCGTGAAACAAGGATTATAGCAAACACAAAGAAACCGAAACAAAAGTCGATAGAATAGAAGGTGAGGTCGTAAGGAGTCGTGTGATGGTGCGAACGACACAGGTTGAACACTACAGCCTAGGATGTACTATGGTTGAACAGCAACGCAAAGAATTCATCGTATGTTTGCGGTGTAGGCGTCATCGAGGAACAATTATATGATGACGACGGTCTGGAAGGAGGGAAGTGTTGATAATTGGAAGGCGCTGGGGCATGACGGTGTAAAGCATAGTCGACGCGACTGCCATTGGATGAATCGGAGTGTGCATAAGAGGGTTGTGCCTGCGGCATCGCCGCTTCGGTCGAGACACCAAGGTTGAAGATTGCATCGGAGTTTGGCGCAGCATCGACCTTGTCGACGTCAAGTTCGGGAATCCGTGCAGCCTGAGCGGGCATTGACAAGACCGTCGGGCTAGGTCCCTCCTCGCCTACGGACACCCGCTGCTTCTTCTGCAGCGGTCTTGCCTGAACAACGACGCCCCCGTCCGCACCAACAAACGTCTCCACGACGGGGGCAGAGGTGTGGCAGTCGTACATCGTCGCGTAGTACACCATGGGCTCCTTGATGACCACCTGCTGGAGGTCCGAGTAGGCGGGATAGCGCGTTTGACCAGACGATCGGCCGCGGTGCTCGGGTGGCTGGTAGATGTCGTCTCGGATCTTGGTGCATTTGTCGCATGTGCAACGGCCCTGTCATTTGAGGCACTCGTCCGCGGGTGCCTGGAGGACGAATGGGACTGTCCCTGGTTCATATCTGGTCGAATTGAAGGGTCACAAGGAAAGAAAGGCGGGGCGGCATATGACAGGTGAGTGAGAAAGACATACCTCTTCATGATGCACCTAACACAATATGCATGATTGCACCCCGTGAATGTCATGCAGATCCCACCCGACCTCCCTCGACACTGGTGGCAATTCAGGTTAGCGCTTGCGCCCATAGGCCACGGTGGGCCGCAGTAGCGGAAAAACTTGTCAGTGCTCAACACAGTGGACAAAGGAATGTCGGTCGTAGCGTGGGGCGCTGAGGACCTGAAGGGGGACGCCGCTGACGCTGGATGGCCAGATGAGGTCGCTGTCGGCGGTGCTGCCGGCTCACACGCGGACTTTCCCTGCGTCAACTCTCGTTCTCCCCGCTCACGAGACACACGATTCACTTTCCTCCCCACCCCTGGAATTGTCCCCGCCCGCTCGTTCCTTGACCACGCGTCGTTCAGCGCATCCTCGAGCGATGTGTGCACCGCCGTCGCCTCTGGGTGCGTCGACTTGATTGTCTGCGGTCTCGGGCTCCGCGGGATGTCGCCTGCCTTTCTCCGATGGTTGGCGTACTCAAAGCCGTTCTGCATGACACCCGGGCCCCACTCGCCCCGGTTGCTCGCTTGTATCTCGCCATCGAGTTCTGATTTCGGGACGAGCACGTAGTCCATCACCTCGCGCCTGCGCTTCTCACCCATTGTGTAGCTAGGGGATCCGTACCACCACCATGTCCCAATTGGGAAACGCCGCGCTGACAGCCCAACCGCGCGATTCCCCGCCTCCCGCGCCCGCGTCCTCGCTCCCCTCGCCCTCGCCGTCCCTGAGCAACCTCCCAGAAGAGATCCACGCCCTTCTGAACACTCCTTAGGCCCTCATCGCCTCGATACGCGACACCCTTGCCACTGCACGCGCTCAGAAGAAGAACCTCACTGTAGACGGATTCGCCAAGTGTCTGGCTGCGCTTGAATCCCTGGACCTACTCCTCAATTGCAGTGACCACATAGAAGCCTCGCTAAAGTCTTTCAAACTCGAACTCTTAGCTGAAATCAACGCTTCCGCCCTCCGCTCCTCACCCTCCACCTACGCATCTGCTGCCTCAGCCCCTGCCCCTCCCACGCCTGCCCCTCCTCCCAAAGCCGCCACTGCCAAGTCCTGCAAAGTGACCGTAATCCTTGACAAGTCCAGCGACGTCGCCTCCCTCCCCCTTCCCGAGATCAAGCGCAAGGTCGAGGCGGCCATCGCTGCCACTGGCGTCGAACGGCTGAAGGGAATCGCTATCCGGGGCGTGAGGGTTCTCCCGCGTAATCGCCTCCTCGTCGCAGTCGACTCCGACAGAGCAGCGTCACTGCTGATCCGTCGGTAAACCCCTGGAATTATCTGAGCCCTGATGGCTGCTGAAAGCGTACATACTAATAAATAAGGAAGACCATCTCATTCACGAAAGAAATTTGTTTTCCGCGTTTCTGCTCCCAAAATTTCAACGGAATAGAGGAGGCTCATAACAGCAAAATTTTATCAGACTACTGTAGCGTTTACTCACAGCATGTCACCCATCACCGCAAAACTTCACTGGATATGGACATTTTCCCGGCAATCACTGCAACATTTGACGTTTTGAGCCTAATTGGGCCTCAAAACATGACTGTCACCGTCACTGGTACCAAATTTCTTCATTTCACGAACGTCCGTCACCCGTCACCTGAATAAACGGTCGAAATGCTACAGTATTTTGGCAGTGATTCAGGGATGTATCCCTCACCATCAGTCTTCCGTTTGCCCACTGTCCATTAACGATATCCCTGGGATCATGGTGGGAGCCTCTCTAGCGCAGCCATTGTTCTTGAAATCAACGCTGAGCAGTGTCGATCTGGGCTGAAATGGGCGTACAGTGACCAATTTTCGAACAAAATACGGCAAATTCCACGGCATCGGCTCGGCAGAGCACTGCTTTGAATATGCAGAGCGCATGACTGTGGTGGTGAAATGGATGTCTCGTCCCGTGCTCAATGTCAGTAAATGAGATTCGGAGATTAGGGTCATTCACGGTTCCCTTTTTCTGGCCCTTTTTTTCTCCCTTTTTCGCTCCCTTTTCTGCTCTCTGCGCACAGTCTTATGTAGGTTTAGGCCATGTTTTATGAAGTCAAAAAGGAGTGTCTGATACCCTAAGACTCTTCTGCCAGGTAAGAGAAACAGAGTATCTGAAAGAGGGAGCAAAAAAGGGAGCAAAAAGGGAAGAAAAAGGGAGCACTGGCGGGGGGTTTCACAGTGCCCTTTTTTCGGCCCCTTTTCAGCTCCTTTTTTCTTCGATTTCGTCCAATCTTCGACATAGGACATGGGTTTTTTCCCTCCTTTTCTACCCTTTTTGCTTCACAGAATGGAAAAGGGGAAAAAAAATCCGGACAAAAACTGAAGGACCACAAAAAACACACAAAAAAGGAGCAAAAAAGGGGGGGGGAAAGGTAAACTGTATTATCGGATGGCAATTCGAATTAAATAGGTGCTGAGGATTGCAATGTGCGAGCAAAGTGAAGGAGGCACAGGAGAGATGGGCTTCGAAAGCTAGATTGGGAGATCTTTTGGTCGTAGACTCTACCTAAATCTGGAGCGGCTCCTAAGAACATCCAGTGCCTCTTTCAAACCAAGACATGTTTATTGAACCTAAAGGTTCAGCACCCACCTCGAAGAGGCTCAATCCCAAGTCATTATGAATACGGTTAAGTGTCTGAGTGCATTCGTCTGAGTGCCATTGTTGAACATTCCATATGCTTGATTTTGGGACACATTGAAGAGATGTTGAAGGTCCGTTTCGGCACATGCCGATGGCCGGACCATTAAAGACAGGCGAGATAGTTATAATTAGCTCGCTTTCTCGACTCGGCTGGTTTCCCCTCCGCTCGCTTCAAGCCCGCTTGCGCTTTCCCACCACCGGGATGGACACTCTGTGAGAATGAAGGTCTGCGTCATAAATAAGGTATGCGTCGTCGAATCTCGTGGGGTTTTTCTCCCAATAGTAGAATTCCAGGACCTGCGCAGTGGTCTGAGAATCATCAGTCACGATGTAAGTACTGACGTGGGCTCACTTACCATATGTGGCATTTGAGCCGCTATTCGCTTAAATGCGAGAAGAACATTGCTTCCCACAGGAATCTTAAACCCCAGACCTGGCAAAACATCTGGAAATTTATTGGCGATTCCGCGAAACGTCTCTAGAAGCAGAGTCAGAAGGGGAGGGAGAAAAGTAGGACCACACCTGACCCTGGTCGTGTTTTGACCATCTAATGGAAGGAGGCGAGTAGCCATTCGAGCTCCGAAACCAAACACTGCCATCTATATCGATAGATGCCGCTCTATTATTGGATATCGGATTGTCTGCAGATTTGGTGTGAGGTGAAGAATGACAATGGATTGAGTTGTACCACCACTCTTGGGGAGGTTTGAATTGCTGGGTTCACCGAGGGGCCGATGCCGCTTGTTCAAGTAATAAAACTCGATGCACTCTGATGCCGGTTTCCCCGTGCGTATTGCGATGGCACTAAAGTCCTTCTTAGCACCAGCAAACGCTTTCCAAAATCTCCCAATTTCCAGCCCACTCCACTGCAGACGACTGGCATAATAGGCCGGTGCGTCTTCAATAAGTTCAGTATCCCCGCCCGCCAATGATGAATCAAGGTTAACTCCTTGATTAGGCAATGTGGGGCGCAGAAGTGTCAGGCATTCCATATTCGGAATAACAGCCGAATTATCTTGGACCTCCCTCGGGATTCTTGTTTCCCTGGCGGATTGTCCAAGTTCCTTGTCCAATGAAGAACAATGCGTAGACCAAAGACGATGGAAGGCCCGGTATTTGTCTTCAAGAGACTTGAGACGACTGCTCCGAGGGATCATCTAAATGGTCATGTAATTTGGGAAGATTCGAGACGGCCCAGAAAATGACGGCTTACAGCACAATCAGGGGACCGGGGCACGGCAGCCGGCCTGAGACTGACACCCAAAGCTTTGGCATCTCTGAATCTCCGGCAACTTCGCAGAGTGGACTTCGGGCGCTCGGGGGCCCGCATCCGCGAGAGGAAGGCGCTGAAGGGTGAGGTGGTGGTGTGTATACCTGTTTGCTAAGATTTTGACGTCAGGTGACATGTCACGTGATTTGATGCGTAGAGTCTGCCGGGCAAAGTCAGCCGACTAGAGAGCTCCGACTGCGTCGGATGAGACCTTGCTTGCTGGAAGCATCTACGAAGCATTGTTGATGAAGTTGGCACTGGCATAGAATAATGTTCGTGTATGACCTGCAGCCTCGACACCTTCAACCTCTGTCACGTCAGCACGATGATGTGATGGGAATCGGAAGAAAGCGGATCAACGGGTAATACAAAAGTGGTGCAATTATGAGTGTGGAGAGACCTTGACGAGCAAGGTACTATCGATTGCCCACCTTTGCAAAAGTGTGTACCTTTGCAAAAATTCGATCTAATTCTCTCAATTCGTGCCGGATTGGCTTCAAATAAATGTGGGAGACTCATGTAGGGTACACTGCATGTCCTTTTACACTACTAGGCGATACATCGCGAAATGAGTTTACAATAAAATCGAAGGTCGATTTTTTATCATATTGATCGCCCGCCAAATTCCTCATGTAATTTTTTTGCAAAGGTACACACCGCCTCGGGACCTTCAGTGTGGCCTCGTTTCTGCCTCAAAAATTCAAGGGCCTCAGACTCGACATATTGATATATCAGGCATCCCGTGTGTCGATGCCGAGGCCAATCCGTCCAGAGGCACAAAAGTACCAGGCCCAACAAAATGCCATCAAACCAGTTTTGCACAGGTGGGCGATCGATAGTAATGGTCCAGCCGTGGCTCAGCCAGTGATGGCATCACTGATGTCCATCAGCCACCTAGAAGTTTTCAGTATTGTACTCAAATTGTACTTGTCCCAAGCCGGATCAAGAAAAAAAGATATCACCTACAAAAGTTTTTTTTCCTGGGTTGCCACAAGGTGGATTCCTTTGGTTCAAGACATGAATGTGGACTATTTTTCAAGCCCTTTCATGTCAGGCAGATCAAATTTCCATATATGGTAACCCCCAAAAGTAAATTTTCAGCAACCTAGAAAATTCAGCTGTTCTGGCAGATTACCAAAAAAGGAATATGGACAAGTATAGGGTTGGTCTCTATTTCATGTCTAATTTGTGTATACCACGTCGTTTGGGCCAATTTGAAGTGAAACTGATGGAATTGTGCAAATTACAATTAGGCATTTATTTTGAGCACCGCTGTACAAAGAATACTTCAACTTGTTGCTGTTGTTGCTGTTCAAAGTTGGTGACCGGCTCTCATCGATCAAATATTGATCCGCACATCATATTAGAGCACTAGTACTATGAAATTGTCTGAAGGTACATTTCAAACTGCCAGCATGGGCCCAACATTCCTTGGCTTCTAGACGGAAATGCTCTCAATGGGGCTGCAGTTGGAGGAGCAACAGTATGTTATTCCCCTGCTCGTCTGTGATGAAGGACTAACAATTGGTTAGGTGAGCGCTTGCCACGCATGTGAAGCATGTAGGCGCTCATGAGACTGTGGACCAGGGCCGAAGGCGAATCGAGCGCGAGAGACGAAGCTCCGCCGCAAGATCGAAGGGTGTGTCAAGGTTCAACAAACGAAGTACGAGGTCTGTCATTGCAGCCTCTGGGTCATTTTCGTGAATACTGGAAGATACAGTAAAGGCGATGGAGTTTTGTGATGAAGGCAACACTTTCAGGATGACGCGGGGTTGTGAATTCAGGAGTGACGATTGGGAGAAAGAAAGATGAAGGCCGGGTCAAGGTAATTTTCGGGAAAGCTACAAGATGGGTATACTGTATACATGTATGTAGTTGCTCATAACCTGTAGCCGCTCATGAGCCCGCGAGGAGTCAACCGCAGGTTCACGACGAGCGGTGTCTGGATTTCATTCTGTCTAAATGAATTCAGTTAGTTCCGTGGCGTAGCACGGGTAACTGCTAGTAGTCCTTATATACCGTGATAAGCCTGTAGTTTGTAGCAATTCCAAGCAGTTATCCGTCGCACTGTCCCCTGTGTGCGTTTCGAGGAGAGTCCTGAAGGGCCTGATCCAATCCGGATGTGGTGTAGTGACTAGTCAGACGAGCCTCAGAACAGCAAAATTATAATGCGACCCCGGATTTCGAGTCCGACACTGCGATCTGATAGCCAGCGCAATTCCAAACAAAACTGTCTCCTCAGATTTATTTATTTTGCCCTCCCCATTGAGCCTGACGCCCGGAAGCTGTCCATTCTTAGAAGCATGATCGAGTGCCTGTTTGGGAAGACAAGTCAATTCTAGGGCTGCACACCGTCGCCGTCTTTACGGGTGTGACGGGTGCCGTCGACGGCTGGCCGTCCCGGCCCGTCAGACATTCTCCGAAGCAAATTTGGCCGGACGGGTGCGGGCGGCTACTTTGCCGCCCGTAACCGTCGACACCACGCGATTCTAGCGAGTCTTGCCCCATACGTATCACAATGGGTGAATCTCGACCTGGTTGCATCATCTGGGCCCATTTTATTCCCTGTCGGCAGCATCCGCAACCCGCTTTTCTCACTCAAAGTGCTCAACATCGACGTTCACGGCTGGCCTGCCGATATCCCGACGCCTTGCTCCGAACGTTAACGTCGAAATCGATGCTGTTGTAAACATGCTTTCGGCGCGAAGGAACCGCTCAGACGGTGCAAAGCTCAAGTCATTTAAACTAGCATGTTTATACGATTACTCCATGATTGACTGGCACCTCAAGAAACTGACCCAGCTGTGCGCTGATGGTCTGAAGGTGGATGTTACGTGTGCCCCCAAATGGGCCACAACATACATCACTTCGGAAATGGTTCTGTGTTTCTTTCGGTTTCCTTTTCCGATTTCTGACTTCTTGCCAGATGAACGAGCTTTCTTCGGGTAACGCTTAGCTCGTGTCTTGGTTTGACGTTTTTCATCCTGAAATTGGTGAGTCGGGACAACACCTCTTTCGGACATGCACACATTGACCAGAAATCCGGTTTAGACACTTCTGCTCTGGCCCGGCAACTCTTCTGAGAGCGATTGTGAGTTCAAATGATGAGGTATTAATATGTTTCAAAGTGGTATTCTGCACTACTTAACGACTACTTTTAGACTGTGCAATCAGATTTTACTCAGGCCCTCTGAAAAAAGTCCTTTTCAAATTCTGAGCAAAAATGTGATGTATCTTCAGAATTTCCTTTTTTGGAATCTGGGTAATATACCCAAATCTCTTCTATTCACCCACCTTTTCACTGCATAAATTGCTTGGAGTGCGTAGGTGACCAGAATAACAACCATATGCCATCACTTTTTGCAGCAGCGAGTACATGTACATACCAACTCATGACAAATTTGAACACCGCGTAGTACATTACATTTTCAACCTTGGTCTATTCAGATTCCCCTCGGACGCGATTTTGATCGTTCCAGAGGCCAAACAGTGCTTTACATTGCCAAGCGTGTGACTGTATTGCCCACAATGCAATCCATTACATGTTCAACTGCGTGACTCTATTGCCCTCACTGCAAGCCGGTCCCCGCCATTCATTTCCGTGCCTGTTCCTGTACCTGACGGACTAAATTCATACCTCAATTACTCTGGACTTGTATTTATATTGGTAGACTACACAAGATTCCCTGCGCGTTTGCAACGGGTTCCCTGCTAATCTGGACTTGCTATATTGATGGGTGTGAACAACTATCGATCAAATACGCGCATCATAAGTGATGAGGTTCGGCAAATTGCCGTGCCCGGCGGGTTAGGATGGTTAGGGTGTTGGTTAGTGGGTTAGGGGTTAGAGCTTGGAGCTCAGAGGTTAGGTGTTAGTGTTAGTGTTGGGCAGGATCATTTTATTGCTGTTGAGGAAAAGACTTGTGCAAATTTTAGTAGGAAACGGCAGGCTTGATGCCCCATCAAACCGATCTCAGCAAGTTTTGGCGCGTCGTATAAGCTTGTAGCCAGGAAAGGCCAAGAACTTGTTTGAGGAACTTGATACGTTGAGCGGAACACAGAACATCTCTTACCGTTCGAAACAACAAGTGCGGACAAGCCGACTCGGAGGAGCGACGCTAAGCATCGAGTTTGGCGGTGCGGTCAATCGGAGGTGAGTGCCACAGAGAGGTGGGCGGCGGCAAAGTCCGAGATATTATTACTCGTATCTTAAGCAGATGTGGTGATTTCGTAACCTTTTTCTCTCGGCCACCTGTCCGTTCCAGTGTCTCGGTCGCCATGAGGCTTTTGCTTTTCTCACCCACTCCAAGACACGCGCACGTTAGCAGTCTAATTTCCTTTTGCTTTCCGGGTGTTCTGCTTGCTACCTGGGTCCCCCTCCGACATAGTAAAACTTCTACACCGACATCGATTAATTAGCGGTGTGAGGGGCATAGGAAACACCATTCGGATGGAGCTTAGCTTACAGGTATCATTCGCGCCGATAATGATGAGGTAGCGGACAGTACGGGGCAGCTGATATTATTGAGCGGCGCTTGGGGTTCCTTTGGCGTCGTCCAGACGCGGCAGTTCATTGCTCTCTCAGAATACAACGCTCAGTTGGTCATGGACAACGCTCATCGTGTCACCTTGGTATTCACCCTGATATCTACGGTTCTTGCTACCTGGTCATCCGTGTCAGTGTTGTCACTGACCGGGTCTGACCGGGTCCGTCAAATGGGTCCAGTCAATAGTCAATCCATTGACCTTTTTTGATCGACCTAGTCGGTGGTTTTTGCACTTGGAAGGTCGTTGACGTTGATGATGTCACAGAAAAAAGGCAAACATAGTCAAATTGTCTTTGGTGGGTCAAACGCCGTGAGAACTCGTTGATCGACCTGGTCAGACCCAGTCAATGACCCTGTCATTGTCAATGCACTGACAGGTCAACTGCATTGACTTTTATTGACGGCCATTGACTGACCTTGACAACACTGATCCGTGTAAGCTTATTATGCCGAACGGAAGCCGTTACGTATTAACCATCAATATTGCCAGTCTACCTTTGGAGGGATTTTGGGCTTAATTCTGAGTGTATTATCGATCTCAACGAGCTTGCGTTCGGAAAGTATCAAAATCAGTTCAAACTGGGCACCGCATGATTCGGTGAATGGAAGCGTAACACAGCAACTTGGGTCCCAAAGAGGCTCAGCGGACGGTCCGGGCGTTCAGCTCGACTACTCGGTCACGTCAAAAGTTTCCGCCGATCATAATTCTTACACCCCTACATCATCTTCTTTGAAAATCACCTTCCAAATGGTACACCAGTGTCTTTATGATCCAATTGGTACTCTGATCCAAAAAAACTGGGTTATTGGTACTGTACAGGCTGCGGAATATGCTGCCCAAACTGCTGCTATGGTTGGCATGCTACTTCAACATCCAAACACTACCCAAAATCCTGATATTTCTCCCATTGAACAGCTTTGGCATGTACTCAAAAGTTGTCTCTCCCAAGCAATACACCACCCTAAAACATGTGATGTGCTCATCGACCCCATAGCCAAGGTTTGGGAGTCAATTTTAGTGGAGGAAGTTGACAAATGTATATCGATTGGACACCAAGTGTTGTGCAGGCTATGATTAATGCAGAGGGTGGACATCCTAGATTCTAATTGCACACATGGAAGGCCCATATGCATAGTACTTCAACAATCATGTGTTGTTTGTTTCCATGAAGATCTGTCCTTTCTTGGTCAATGTTTTTTCGGAGCGGCGGAAACTTTTGATGTGACCTAGTACATACAAATCTCACCATGTATCTAGATAGGTCGTCAATATATATGCTTTTTCTTCCATCTGTGAAGGAATAATGGGGAATTGCAGCATCCACATGAAGCCAAAGGTTCGATAATGTAGCCAATATTTGGCCTGAAGTTGGCGGTAAATTATTCAGTGTTACTGGGAGGGTCATCCAACTAACCGAAGATATTCGGCTGAATTACCAGGGAATTCGGGACGACACTGGGGTATTGCCAAAGGAGGCTTTCCCTGATGATTACCTGACCCTCTTGCTCACCTGACTTCGTCGCGAGAGGCATGCTTGCCGACATCGCAGAAGTCCTCGCTATACTTGCCGACGCAGTGAACGATGACAATCACGAGCTGGTCATGATAGGAGTGGAGTGAATCGAGAGACGGCCGGATATCCCCATTGAACTGAAGGGCCGTGAATGCCAGGAACCTTTTCATAATGGGTGCGATAAGCATATGCTCCCATTTCGCATTCTGAAGGCCGTACAGCAACGACGCCTCTGACTTCTGTGAAGTTTGGCCGGTAAAGTTCAACACAGTTCATGCAATTTATGACGGGAATTATCGACCGCCGCCCTTTCGGAGCGACAACCCATAAATACTCGACCCACGGACAGAAGCAGGGGTGTAGCAACGACGCGTGTGCTCTGATACGAGCGTAATGCAACGTCTACTTTGCACGGACCGACTGTAAATGCCGCCGCGTCTTCGAAAATGATGCAAGCTTCTTTGGTTTCGTGTCATTCTGAGCATTGTAAACCCAGTCAAAACGAGGGGATACATACATTGCCACACTTGAAACATCCAGACGTCGTGAATGAGCAAAATTGGATTATGGCGTTCCAACATGCCGGCCGCTGTCATTCACTGCGACCACGCCCCCGGGATGTTCCGAAGACGGCGGCGGAGGAAAGGAACTAAGAAGATGGACCGGGAGATAGTTATAGACAAATCCAGTTCAGTGAGGATGAGTGGTGTAGCCGAGCACAAGCCCAAGCCCGCCCAAGCCCAAGCCGCACAAGCCCGCCCCACCAAATTCAAACTCCGCTAAGGGGCAAGCCGTTTGGCCAAGCCCATCGGGAAAGTGCAGGAAAGAATGAGTGTAAGGAGTGAGTGCATGGTACTCGGAGTACTCCCGCAACGCGACGGTCGCGACCGCTGAGCTCCAGTTTGACGTTTCCCCAAAAACGACCTAGAAAAGGGTCGAGCGTGACCTAAACAATATGCGAGTAATTTTTTTCCTGGACCGATGAAATATATGGGAGCCCGAGTCGGATGAGGGAGATCGAGGTTCGCATTCAGCCTAGAGGGACCCCCGCATGACACATGTGCGAGGTGTGGTCCATTGAGCAACACAATGACAGCGAGCGGGGTGTGAAACGGATCCAATTTTTGAGGTTGAGGCCCGGCCGTGGCGAGGGCTGCCTTGTGCGTTGAACCTGTACCTAGTACAGAACCAATAAAATGGAGGCTACGGGTACCACTCGTATGAGTTTGAAAGAAAAACTGAATGCCGATGTTGGTAAGCTCGACGTTGAGCGTACTCCTCGATAACCCGTATGAAGCCACTCACCGACTTGCCATGACAGGACGAGGGTTATCTGCAGAACCAAGATGCCGGACCACGTACAGTCGTCCTTCGTGCTTATAAACTGAAGGAAGGGGTGACTCCGAACCATCGGGACGTAAAAATGGAGCTCACAACATTTGCGGGTCAAGGAGCCAATACTGGCGTATAGTCGCATTAGCATTATAACTAGGGGGTGAATGGCGAGTTCACGTCACCTTTCAATGAAGCCGGTCTCTAATTAATTGGTCAATGCCAATATTAGAATGAATTCAAACCCGTAGCCGTACCGATGTTCCATTTCATTAGCCAGTTAACCCAACGATCAATTCTGGGGAAAGCAGGATAGATGAGAGACGCTCCAGTCGTAAATGGCATTTGTGAAGTTAGGAACATGCGAATAATCACCTCTCACCGCGAATGTGTGGACGGAAATTCAGGAAATGCGGTGGTCGCGACCGCAAGTTATCAATCTGCCAGGTGGAACGACCGAAAGCCGCACAGGAAGAAGTCATATCCGCACCCGACTCACATAAAAATTGGGTGGGGCTCAGTTGTCGGCGGTGCATAATCGTACGCTGTATTTTTGACCAGAACGGCTGCGTTTAAGCCCGATCTAGCTTGGCCTGTCGAGGTCTGTCGGGGTCCTCTGAGAGACCTAGACTAAGGGCAGGACAGGAGACTCGGAGGGAGGAGCTATGGTAAGCGAGGGTTTAGCTGGGAGCGAGAGTGCGAAGATGTGCACGAGTTAGATATGGTGTGGGTCATGAATTGTGTGAGGCCGCAGCTGTTGGAGGCGGAGAGGACGGGTTGTATCGAGGCAATAAACAGATGTCCCGAGAAAGGGAGTGGCTGGACGCACCGGTACGGGTGTGCGCTATCCGAAGGAGGCACAGTATTTCAAGTCGGCGCGCTTGCTCCGATGCGCGGAAGACACGCCCGGGCGGTGCGCCCAAGGTACGCGCAAGGAAAGTACACATTAACCGCCATGCCTAACAATGCCGCAGATACAATGGAAGGCGGGTGCGACATGTATCTTGATTCCGGGTCCGATGTGTTGGTATTTGCAGTGATTGCCGCGCCTGCACCGGCCTTCCTTATAAGGTTGGCAGACCGAGTAACGCTTGCGCCCGCGGATATTCGCTGTGGGTGTAAATTGGCGGTTGTGGGACAACATGGTTAACAGAACTTCCTGGAGTTGTATTTTGTGTGAATGAGGTTGAAGTTTTCGGGGCGGGGACTTGACTTTTTTTGGGGCGGGGTCAAGTTTATTTGGGGCGGGTGTCGAGTTTATTTAGGGCGGAGATAATTGCCCCGCCCTAAATAAACTTCTCCAAGCAGTACCTTCTGAGCTTGACGCCCAGTTTGGCGCCGAGTTGGTCGAGAGGTGCCATGCAATACTCCTGGAAAATAGGCTGTGCCTTCTCCACGCAAAGCTGGTATATCTCCGCCTGCAACTCGTCGAGATCGTTCGCCCCCCTGAACATGGTCATGAGGATCCTGTGCGTCACCTGAAAGCAGGGATTCCTGCCTTCGACTAAGGACGAGGCTTTTGTGACTATGGTCTGCATCTCCTTTATTACATTATTGGTCCTCAACAAAAAAACCGTTTCCAAGCAGAATCGCCCCACTAGTTGCTCGCCCGAGGTCACCCCGCAATTCATGACTTCGGAAATGTCCGAAGACTTTTTACTCACAATGCTCGCAGTCCTACGAAATAAAGAGATTTCCGTGTCTGAATGGTTATTGAATTCGAGGAGCAACTCCGCCATCGGAGACATTGCAAATCCCCGCTCCATACCGGGTTGTCGGTCTTTCGCGGAAATGGAGGGATGAGAAGGAGATGTGTCGGGTAAGGTAGTCATTGGGGATGGAGGAGATTCTAAACCAAGCCCAGCTGCACGGGCGGCGCTTCTCAAAGGTGGCTGCACTTCAAAAGAGGAAGCGGAACGGAAGGAGACTGCTTTACCATCCTTAAAAGTGAATTTGAATTTTCCCTTGAACCCATGGTGCTGCAGCCAGGTCCAAATCTGACTGTTATGTCGCGGTAACACCCAACCTTGCCAGGGATTTCCCGCGCAACGGCTCGTCAGAAATATTTGTTTGGCATAGGATCATGCTCAGATAGGTGTGAAAAGCTCAATAAATATTTTCATGATTTTATCGCGTATTTTCGGTGTCCGGCCAAATTTCGGTGTCCGACGAAATAAAACACTCATTTTCTCGGCAATGGCTCGATAGTTTTGGGTCAAAATATTTCTGGGACCCGCTCTCACTGTTTCCTTTCGATTCCAATGGGTATTGAAGTCCAGGTAAGTGGTCTATAAATTTGTGACTTTGATTGTCCGGAGCTGTACTCCCAAATACAAGATCTCCAAAACTACTATATTTGACCCCTTACCTGGCCACCTAAGCATTCATGTCTCAATCTCAATCTGTCCGCTCGCCCTCCGCGCGCCCAATTGTGTCAGAACGAAGGCATGCTTACTAGGAAGGATTTAAGACCCTAAGTTCCCAAATATCCCAACATTTGAGTTCACAGTGAATTTATTTTGTGCGGCAGTACAACATGGCCAAATAACGGGCTAGTTGGCCACCCCGCTAAATAATGGTGTGAGGTCTCAAATGCCCGCCACTTGTGCTCTAAATCATCATATTAACTATCTCACACAGTTGTGGTGTATATGAGGCATATGAATGGCCAGAAAATCTGGGTCCCACGGATGCGAAACCTAAAATCGGGGTCATGAAATGAACGAGCGTCCTACAAGTAGAAGCAATACCTAAATGGGCGAAATTAAGATCTAGATTGCTTAATGGAGGGTATTGGGACATACCTGAGCACCCAACTCGATTCCAAGATGCTGGTAGCTCCTCCAAAAATCTGACTATTAGCGAGACCAAATTGGGTGGTTTGAGATAATGACCTGCAGAGCCATCAGAGGGGAATGGATAAAATTTCTAAATACCTCTCAGAATGGAGGATTAGATAGTAAGAAGTACTCTGTAAGGTTCCAGACCAATAGCATGGTGGTATTGTGTACCGCGATGGTGGCCAGCATGGCTGACTAAAAAAAGCAGTCGTGTGTCCCTGAGTGCGTAAAGAGAGTAGTGGGGGTGATTTCCATCCAGTAGCATCAGAGACAGAAGCCCAGTATCGGGGGATCAGAACGAGCCCCAAAAGTCGTGGATCGACGAAGAAATGTAGACTCGTGACCAGTCTGCGCTACGGCAAATCTGAGTGCGAGCACTATGCCGTAGGCAGACTGGTACAACTCGGGACATGTCAAAGGGCTGCGCCCGGAGTTTGAAATTCTTGAGTGGTGCCGATCATGCCGTCAAAGTTATCTTCGGTGATCTCGGTCCGAAAATTGACTTTTTCGATTAAAATCGCCCAGTGTGTTTGGCCTGCCCACAGATTTAGATGGAAATTCTGAGTAGACAGAAATGAAGCTAGGTATATTCCATTCGCATCTCCAACTTTGACCAAGAAAAAGTAATGAGTTTTGAGTCTAGCATAAGTAAGATCAAAGATTTGAAACTCCGGGCTCAGCCCTTTGACATGTCCCGAGTTGTACCAGTCTGCCTACGGCATAGTGCTTGCACTAAGATTTGCCGTTGTAGGGCAGACTGGTAACGAGTCTAGAAGAAATGGTGGAGAAATGGCCACGGCAAGTGAGGCGAGTGGTCCGATGGCAAGAAATTGATGTCCCCACGCCTCGGATTCCGATCCTCGATGCCGTGACTTTCGATCAACCTATCACTTTCGGCTGAAATTTGGTCTGGACCTTCGTTGGAGGTCGTACTCTGTTCGTATATCATGCCCAGTCATAATTATCAAGCCCTGGCCTTCTAGCTCCCAAGTGGCCAACTAGGTGGGGTGGCCAGGTAGGGGGTCTCAAATAGTAGGTCAGTTGGACCACCTTAGCTTCTCAGAGTGCTCATAGAAAATTACAGGCTGTCATGCCCTCCGGATTTACAGTGCGAATCAAATGAGCCTATTTTTAAGCAAAACGGTTGAGAATTAAGCCCAGGAAAGCTATTCGTGAAAACGAGCAATAAAATAAAATAAAACGCGCCGCACCCTAAGTTCTGCAAACAGCAGTATGTTTATACAGTACAAGATGTGCCTTCACTACGTTCCGAAAATTTAATTTGAGGCTCACACTTGTATCCTGAGCTATTTGGGAATCAAGGTGAAGGTCAAGAACTAGTTACAGCTCTTTGCGACATTGGCAAGTCGATAAATTCGTTCCTGGTGCCTTACTGAATTTTCTATCTATACGTCCAGACTCTGAGATCTTCAGAAGCAAATCGGACATTGGCGATGCGCATAGACTCGTAACCAGTATCTGTGTTGAGCAACAAGACAGAGAAAGGCAATGCAAAAGAAATCAAGTTGATACGATGAAAATTGAGCGAGAAAAGAAAAAGAGGCGGGTTGCTCGAACACAGAGACTGGGAGAACTTAATAAATAGCCAATTAGAAATCACACGTGATGATTCGGCACGACTTAAAAAAATTCGACTTTCAGGATTTTCGACCTCCTCAAATTGAAATTCTGAGTTGCGCGCGAAAGTTGCGGGAATAACCGAGGACCTCATTCCTAGCTTCAAAGCTTCACAGAATCAAGCCCAGTGAAAATCGGTCATGCCCCGATCTGCACAGAGCGTGCGAGATCTGCTTGGAGTGCGAGATCTGCTTGGGCACTCCAAGCATTCAGCGACATATCCGAGCATTTTTTCTAGACTCCTAAAATGCTCAGGTCTGCTCATTCAATTGATGCGGCACCTGTGTCACATCGAGTCATTTCGCTGCCTGCGGCTTTTGTTATCCATTGGTTACATCGAACTCCCTTGGACTTGGCTGCAATCTACCTCTCTGCGACTTCTGCCGCCCATCTACATGAGCAAATTCACCTTGCCTTGCGGCTTTTCTGGCGCAGAGTGTGCAGGCGCCGTTCGAATCTCTCACAAATTCCCTCCTCCCCTGTCATCAACAAGCAGCAAGTAATCCCACCCACTACCCCAACAACTGCCATCAAACAGATGCCCGGACGCGAGCGCCACCCGGTTTGGGATCCGAACTACATTAAGCGTTCTTCAAGCAAATGCTCGTTCGGCGGTGCAATTGCCCCATGCAGCTATATCTCCATTGCCAAAAGTGGACATGATGTGGTGATGGGTACTGTAAGTCTGTTCGGACAAATTCCGCAAATTTTGTGAGGTTCTTAGATGATACCTTAGCTCCTGAGGAACCCTCGGTCAAATTGCGGGTGAAAAGGTCATTTGAGACTGCAAGAATAGCGGCAATGATGGACTGTGATGGACTGCACCTCATCTTCATGCAGTTGCAATGCTACCAGGAGTTAATCACGTTGACTTTTGATATGCGCTCCACCTGTGACGTTGCTTGATATGAGATAGAGATAGAAAACGCTGAAAACCTACTATTAAAAAAACAAAAAACTGCGTCCTATGTTCCGCAAAGGGTTTATTTGTGAGGTTGATGTTGAAGATGCTACTTGCCGGCAACCGTTGCACAGGTTTTGTATTCAACTTTAATCATCTAATGCTCGATCTCCAATAGTTGACTCCAAGTTGAACCTTTGGTTGAATTACAAGGTTAATCTTTACTTGAGAAAGAGACGGCACTTCCTGAAAAAGGTTACTATATCGGGAAAAATGATCACTCTTGTTTCCATCCCAACAAATACTGTCCTCAGGCTTGAGAGCCACACACGAACATAGCATCATGGCTATCTTCTGTGCGGCTACCGGCTATTACTATCTGCGACTGCCTATCCGGCCAAACTAGGTATCCGGCCACTTGCCTAGTATAAGGCAGTGCAATGTATGTTTGTCGAGTTTGGTGGTTGCTGGTTAGATTATGACCTAAGGGGACCTTGCATGTCAGATTTGAACGTACGAGAAGGCGGCAATCAAACGTGACGGGAGTTTCGGGACGAGATGCCGAGCGTGGGAGCATCATTTCTTATCCCCGACCGCCCCTCTCGCTCGTCTTTTCCTTATTGCTCCCCCAATTCTTGGCCAATTCACAAGTCCCGGGATCCTTTCTCATCCCATGGTTCGGGGCAATGACCCGAAGCGCAACCATCCTTGAAAAAGCTTCCCCCTTGTCTCCTCGATACTCCAAATAACCCTTGACTCGACTTCGAGTGGTACAAACCGGACACCACTGTAGCAAGCCAACAATGTCCACTGGGGACCTGAAACTTGACTCGATCATTCAAGATATCTAATAGAATATGATACCACGTTGATCGGGCTTTTAATTGTCAGACATCCCGTTCAAGGTGGGGTAACATCGAAAATCACCTAACTTGGTTGACGCATACAGATGGATTTTTTGGAGGAGTATTTGGGATAAGGGTGACCTATTTTACAAACAGGTATGTCCTACCACATCCTATTGAGGCATATGCATCGTTATTTGGGCCCTAAATGCCCTCTGTGCGTTGCAGCGCACAACATTTCCTTTGCACTGGATCCCTGCCATTCTCCTCGGCGGGCAATGGAAATAGCGGTGGTCCCTATACGCATCATATCTATGGGTTGACGGTATGAAATGGTGTATTTCGATCCAATAAATGATTTAGGGTGCATTGGCATGAATTATATGAGTGCCAACGAAGGATTCAGATGGGTGGCCGGTTAGGCCGTTTTTGCCGTTTTGGGTCACCGCTCGCGAAAGAATTCGGCATGCCATAAAATGGACATGTAAATTCGCCAAAAAATTTCAACATACCCGCAGGATGTATGCCTTCGACTGAGACCCTATATACCTGTATTAATTGGCCTATGTGTGAGAGCCCGCGGCGATGAATGCTAAGGTGGCCGAGATGCCAGTCTCTGATAGTAGGACTGGAGCATCCTTTCGCCTCAGGTGAGTCGCTAAGCATAAGCATCTCAACTTCCCCGCTCACATTTCGTCCCGTCCCCGCAGAAACGAAAGATCCCTGATAGTTTGAAGTCGTGCAGAAGGCCGATGAGAATTTGAAGACGCTGGACATCTTCGACGAGAACATCCTCGACTCTCTAGCGGTCGATATATCGTGCTGCCACCCCCGCCTCTTGCGATTATCCTTCCTCCCCCACCGCCGCTTTCTTGTGGTGATGGGCCATCAAATTATTGTGCCGAGCTTCCCGCGAGCAGGAGTTGTGATACAAATGGCTGGAAGTGTTCAAATTTTTGCTCTGAGCTCCCCCTTCGATCCTCACGAAGTTGGAAGCTCTGCATCAAGATTTCATATCCTTCCCCTCGGGACTTCCGCAGGTAGTCTGACTATGATGATATTCCCGCCGTGCTAATTGACTGACTTTTCCCCCAGATATACGGCGAACCGCTACAAGATTGAAAGTTTCACCCGATGGTTGAGGGGTATCACGGCTCAATATGAATTCCGACGTACGTCGCCTCGTTGAGCACCCACTCGTGTATCGAATCGGCTCATGTATCGCTGCTCTATCATCTTAATATCTTGCAGGCCGCGCTCCCTTTCCATTGCATCGCTATACTGGCCTGGTTTTCAACAAATATCTGGGTTTATTCTGGACTATTTAGCAACTACTCTTGTTACTGGAGTACCCGCAACACCCGCAACATATCAAATCAAGTGTTGCTGTCAGTGCCCTGGATTTAACACGCCGCTTCGTTCGTGATTCGGACCGTGCCGTGTAATGCTACCTACCTACCTACCGGACAATCTGTCACCCCTCTGATCCAATTTGTTGGCTGCGCCGTCCTGCACCGCCTCTATCTTCCCCTTGTATCTCGGTCGGTAAGCTCTCCTTCTGTCTGCACCTTCAACTTTGCAAAATATGTACAATGAGGATTTGCGGTCGGGAGTGTCGCAAAATATGGTTGGCCGGGAAATTTGGTGTGCTGGCACTGGGAAACTTTATAGCAGGCGACGAGGGGGGAAACAGAGAAGGAGGGAGCCCAGACGAGGCCCAGAACCACAGCGTGAACGTTGCAGAGCCAGAATTTGAAGGAACAATCCAGGTGAAAGAGATGTCGAGCAGGGGATCACACTGCCAGCACAGAGCGCGGAGGGAACAGGAACGATTGTTGGCAGACCTGGGAGGGTGAGAGGTTTTATACCCAACCCACAAGATCTTGACGCAGTTGCCGCTGCATTCGTGTCTCTCCGGCGGGTGCTGCGCTGACTGCGTCCTGAAAGCGCAGCTCTGCGGAAAGGGAGGTCAGTGGACCTCTGTCCTATTTTTCTTGCAAATTTTGTTGATGGATGCTATGCTTGAACAGGACACTAGCGGCGTACTACTCGGAGGCTTTAGTCAAAACTTCAACGGTTTTCCTAGGGATTTCGAGTAAATTTTCCTGCATGTTTTGATCATTTATACCCAAGAAGTGAAAGAAACCGTCTAAGGGACTGATAAAATAGTTGGGGAGATTTGAACTGGGAAGCTGAATAAATGAATTCCGAATCTGTGCAAAATCTGTGTTTGTTTTTTGCGAATTACTTGAGCAGGTCGAAGATCTTTACAATACACTTTGATTTGGGATACAAATGCAGTGGAATCCATTGTGATGCGACGAAACTCATTGAATTACAGCGGGTTTGGAAAGCGGGCACCTGCAGTGAGGGCCAGGAAAAGAAGGAGTGGATATCTGATAGGTTCTGGTGATTGGGGCAGACTTCAGGGGAGGATCATTTAGTTGCGGGTTTATTGAAATCCATTGAACAATGTTGGGTGCCAGTGGGAGCCACTGAATTCCACTGGAACATCGGTGGACAACCAGTGGTAGCCGATGCCGACCAGTGCCGATCAATGCCATTTTGTGAGCTAAGGCAAGGCGAGCCTGCGAGCCGGCCTAAGTGGGAGGCAAGGAAGCGAGGACTAGACTAGATATCTCGCATGCCGAGCTGTGCCGGTTTCGGACATGCCAATATCATGATCGTATCGGCACAGCGCATCTTACGATTGTGCCTCCGCGTCCACATCCTCAGACGAAAAATAATCATACCTCTCTTTCCGCTTCCGCAAACTCTCCGATTTTTCTTTTATTCGCTCACCCCATCATCGTAATACGAAGATGACACGGATCTCGCGTTGCGGTCTCCCAGTAACTCTCGACGCATCTTTCGACTGTGCCGGGCACACCGCGACCCCAACCGATATCCCCCCACTCCCAAACATGAACTTGGCGGAAAAGAATAAGCTGAACCTTCGCATCGAGAAGAATAACACGATCAGCGTCGAATACACGCGTGCATACGAGAACGCCCGCGCCACGACAGCGGGAGTCGGCGCGTTAGACGTCGGCGCACCCCTGGAGTCTTTTTACGAGTACGTCGGCAACGAGATCGAGCTGATGGCTTCCAGCAAGGACGTGGTCGGTGCGGTAGGACCTCTACCTAACTTCGTCATTCTGAGGATCGCGGAACTCCATATGAGGGCGGTTCAGGACAACGCGATCGATAAAGTGAACAAGGAGAAGGAAAAGTCCAACGCGGCGGCCCCCGTCATCAGAGCCTTGCGCATGGTTAACCCCGTGCATTATTCTTCTGTCCTGAACGATACTGTTTCGACCCCGACAGTCTTTCTGGAATCGATCAATCAGAAATTGTGGCCGCCTCTTCACTGGTGGGCCGACGCGATTCTGCGCGACGCGGACAGGAACCCATTATCGGTACCATCGATACTTTACACTCCGAAACAGACGTCAGCCACAATCAAACCGACGAAGGTGCAAGTCATCGATTGGGACAAGATGGCGGACCTGCACGGCGGCCTCGAATACTGGACTACGCTGACGCCCAGCACATGGCGCCAATGTTCGAAGAACCTCTTGACGGCCGTCTCCCAGCTCAGTACGAGCGATCTGACCGTCGCCTCGCCCGCGACAGAGCTCGCGAAACATCTTAAGTTCTTCGCTTCAAATAGGTGGTTTGACGAACTCTTCCAGATATGGTACCCTCTGGAAGCCGAGATGCGCGCACATGTCCTTTTCAATACACTCTTCGACCAACTCTCGTGGAGCAGCGAGCTCTCGATTCGCGTCAGCACGCACTACGCCGCAGTAGCGGTCTCGGTGTCGCAACACGTGCCGACGTCCTATGCGGAGTCGTCGAGCAGAGGACAAAAGCGCCTATCGGACGGGGATGGCAACCCCGCCCCAACGAAACGTCGTAACCGCGGTGGTAGCAGCAGCAGCAGAGGCGGCTCGGTTACTTCATCTCGCGAGCACTCGGCGGCTCCTCCCACTCACATGAGAGACCCAGCTTGTCTCGTTTGCACAGAACCGCACTCGGCGCGTGACCATCCCGCGACACCCAAGTCTTTTCGAGACGGCGCGGCCTTTTTCTCCAAAATGGTCGGCAAGGAACTGCGCACCGTCGCCGCTTTCAAGGACGGCGAGCCCGCCTCTATTTGCATCAAGTATGACATCAACGGCAAATGCGACGGAAAGCACAAAAGCGGAGAGAACAACGTCGTCCGCGTCCATATCTGCGCTCTCTGCGGGAAGTCTCACCCCGCCTTGTCCCGCGACCCCACTTGTACTCGAGTTCGGAACGGGCTTTCATGCCTTGATCCGGAGTCGACTGTACCTCATTTCTTGGAGAACACACTATCCCCACAGACTATTGCTTATCCGAACCTGCTCGACTTTGTGCATACACGTCCGCCCCGAATGGCGCTCTCGACGAATCATCCTTTTTGCTCGACACCGTAATACAACCATACAATGCCGATGAGTTCGAGCGTATGCTCGACAAACACAATTTGACTGAATCTTACCCTCAGCTCGTGCAACATCTTCGCGACGGCTTCCCGCTGGGTCTTATGCCCAAATTAGAACGCACGATTATCATCCCGAACAACAGAACGGCATTGCAAGAAGTGGATACGGTGCGGGAGTACCTCGACACCGAGCTCACCGCGGGCAGGATGTCGGGGCCTTTCTCGCAAGAGGAAATGGAGCGGATCTGTCGCGGTCCGTTTTATTGCTCTCCCTTGATCGTAGCGTCGCACGAGCAAGGGCCCGGACTCCCTCCTAAGAAGCGTGTCTGCCGACATCTATCAAAGGCGGACGCTCCATCAGGCGTCCCAGCAGTCAATAGCTTCGTCGACAAGGGCGATTTCCCTACGAGATTTGACATGCCGGCGAAGATGGCGGAATTGGTGAGTTATCTCTCATCTCGGTTTCTTTTCCACCCTTCTACATTTTCTCCGGGCGCACTCGGATGATTTCATGGACTACGCGATGATCACGTCGCGCAGCTCACGAAATCTTCGGAAGGCGCCGCGCCATGCGCGCTTTTATTTGTTATCGCCTGCAGGACCGCTGCGCGTCGCCGCGGGTCCAAGGCGTATGCACGGCAGCGCCGTATCATCATGGCGCGTCGCGCCGAGCCATCGCGCCGCACCGCGGGCTCCGGGTGTCTGCGTCGCAGAACCCTCCGTTCTTCTCTAACGCGTGGCGCTGGACGAGATGGCGCGTCGCGCTGGGACTTTGTTTCACACGTCGGGCCCTAGCAATTGCGTCGCAGTTTGCTCTTCATCACGGTGCACGGCACCAGGTCTCTCGCGTCGCGAGGAGTCCCAAGGGACGCGTCGCGGGCCCTCTTCCCTTCACCTATTTCCGAAGCCGCTTGCGTTCGCTCGCGTGCTAACATGATTGCAGATTGCAAATGCGCCAGATGGCGCCCAGGCGTGTGCCTTCGATATCAAGGCCTTCCACAGAACGTGCCCAGTGCTCCCGGCACACAAGCCTTTCCTCGTCGTCGCGTGGGAAGGCGGTTTCTTTCTCGACCATTGCCATCCTTTCGGCATGGCGTCCGCTAACAGCAACGCTGGGCAGATTGCTAATGCGATGGTGGATATTTGGAAGAAGGAGACAGGCGACAACGCGGACCAGAAGAAGTACGAGGACGATCTGTCCGTCATACGCTATCTGGGTCTCGACGGCCTCTACAGATTCGATCGTTGGACGATAGCTGCACTCATCGCAGGCCTCAACGTCCCGTGGCACTTGACGAAGACAGGCGTCGAGTTCACCAACCTTATCGTCTTTTTGGGACTATTATGGGACCTGTTGCGGCGTCGGGTTTCTCTACCAGAGGAGAAACGCCTCAAGCACCTCGCTCGAGTCGTCGACTTGATAGAGAAGGGGGAGCGTAGCGTGAAAATCTCCCTGCTCGAGCTGGAGGAAATTCATGGCTCGCTCTGCTACCTCTGCTTTGTGTACACGGAAGGCGCGTCGCGTCTGGCGGTTTTCTCGAACTTCATGGTACTATCAAGGCAACACATTCAAGACGAGGTACCTCACCGGCTCAGGCCTCGCCGCGCTCAGGGGGTTCGCTGGGGTCTCCCCCGCCCTAGATTTAACTTTTACACTGAAAAAGTGCTGAAAACCCCTTAATAAAATTACTTTCTGACCATCAGGCAAAAGAAGTGGAGTCTGGGGAGAAAAGATTTCCCCCCAGCAATAAATTAAAGTCAAATGTATGGAAGAACACAACATCTCAGTAAACGATCGCTCGAAAAGAAAATAATTCACGTGACTGTGAAAATGTGCTGGGTCAATAGCGGCATGTCTGGCCGAAGGTTCGCGCGCATTGTTTGTGCTTTTACAATCACGTGTGTGTTGCTCAACCATTTTCACTCTTTCCTTCTCCTTTTCCTCTAGTGCTGCCGCGAGCTGAGTTCGAGGTACCTCGAGCTGATGGGCCATAAAACTCGACCCAGCTCGTGCTGGCTAAAATTGGTCAATGGAAATTACATCCGCCCAATTTTACATGTAAATTACAGGGCAAAATATGTATTTTACATTAATACACACTTTCGAAAGCCAATCGGACTCAACGCATAGAAATGCAACCGATTGTGCCGCCAGTCCACCGAGACCTTTCGCAGACCAATCTGCAAGATTTGTAGGAGGGTGCGAGACGGACCAACAGACTCGTCAAAAACTGGCTGGGATGCCTTTTCAAGATCTATTTTTTTCTGGTTTTTTCATGTGTTTTACGCCAATCCCAACAAATGAATGCACCACCACAAAACACGACCATTTTCCCCACAGGGGACATGGCTGTACTGATCACTGGCGATCAAACGGGCGAGGGCTGTGTGTGTGTGTGGGGGGGGGGGGGGGGGGGGGGGTTATACCGGTTAAAATCCTGTGGGACCTGACCCAGCTAAAGTGCCGGTGTGCGGGTGGAAAAGTTCTCTCCTCCCAGATATAAATCCCTGGTGTCCACCAGTTCTCGGATAGTTGTCATAAGTCTTCCCTTTCAAAGTGCAGCGTGCATGCGCACGACAAGAGACAGGCCCAAGGGCTTTTGGGAGAGTCGCGCACAACAGATTGACTCAGAGGAGAAACTTGAAGACCGAACAAGAAAGGGGTATTCGACAGAGGGGTGCGTGACATGTGACTGTAAAAAAAAAATACAGTATGTCCAGACGGCCCGGACGGCGGACAACGTGTTCAAGCCAAAGAAAAAATCCCGGGACATCCGTTGCGCCACTTTTTTTGAAGCGCGCATGCCAGAAATGGATAGCCCTGAGCTGATACCCCGACTGCAATGCTGAATCAAATCCAATTAGTTCCTTTTGAGGCCCGAGATTTGTGGATTTTTTTTCCTGTGGCCTGACTTTGCGTCACGCAGAAGACCCAGGCTTGCCCAAATTCTCTCTACATCCATCTACTTTTTCATCTTATATATATATCCCCCCGCACGGACAGCTTACAGGATTCTCTGCGCTCCTTCGTCCAAGTCCAACGCCAGCACCATCCCCTTTAAAATAAAATAAATCAAGAAATAGGGCTGTTATTTACAGTTGCAAAAGTAATGACACATTCCATTAGGTTGATTTTCAACGACCTTAGGTTGGTAACCACCTGGCGACTCATCAAGCCTCAAATCACAATGAATGCTTGGCCTGAAACCGGGACAATGCAAAACTTCTCAAGGTTGGGACGCAAGAATCTGTCGTGACACTTGAACGCCTTGGGATCACTGGAGATGCCCCGCTGACGATGGAGGCTTCGGCGAAGACGAGGAGGCCCAAGACTTTTCAAGGTTCATATGCGAAGGGTCATCGAGCTATAATGGTTCAAGTATTCGTCAAGCCGCTCAAGATCACCTGAAACAACCCGTTAAATCATGACTGATATTTCGTCTCTTTTGGCCCGTTCATCGCTTTCCTTGCATCCTTATTCCGTTCAATTTCAAGTTTTTTGGTACCGGTAACCCACATTCTGCGACGTCAACGAATTTCGCTAACAATTTTGGAGACAGGTTCTATGTTCAACATGCACCGTATGTATTTACATGCACTGCTTTATTAAACTACTCAGCATTCGGAGGATCAGATGTGCTGTTCTTCATTGCCGCGGATGGAGGCGAGGGTTAACCTGTCTGCGAGCCTCGCCTTTGACGCTGCAGGTGAGATCGGTCCCACATCCCGTTTTAGTGTCTCCAACATCGACGTTTCTGCTGCGTCCTCGCACGTCGCTCCGCCCTCGACGCACACGTTGCCGGCACATAGTACGGCGGTGTTTCAACTGTCCGCGTTCCGCAGCCTCGCTGAGTAGAACTCAATTCAACTAGCCTGCCACTTGATTCAATTCGTTTTTGGGTCCTCGGCTAGGTTACAGGATGATGAGTTCCCCAATCAACTTTGTGTTCTTTTCAAGACCGCTGAGCAATAGCCCTCTGGGCAGGACCCGTCAGCATCGCCTTGGAGGACTATCAGTTTGCCGTGATTCCGCGAACCAAAAGCGCGTCCACGATCTGTTTCTGGTAAGCTTCTTCATTGTCACATAAACTGAGTTCGACGCTGGCATATTTCTATTGTCAAGTGGGGTGGCGGCTCCGCCAGCCTTCTACACCCTTCTCTACCCGCGAGCCTTGACGCGGTCTCCCTCTTCGTGTATGGAAAGGTACTCTTTGTCATCCATTTACTCCTCACTTTTGGGTCAAAATATGCAACTTGCTCCCGTATCTCAACAACCACAAGGTGGATTCCTTCGGTTCAAGACATGAATGTGGATTATTTTTCAAGCCCTTTCATGCCACGTAGATCAAATTTTCATCTATGGTAACCCCCAAAAGTAATTTTTCAGCAACTTAGAAAATTAAGCTGTTCTGGCGGATTACCAAAAAAAAAGGAAATGGAGAAGTATGTGGTTGGTCTCTATTTCATGGCTAATTTGTGTATACCAAGTCATTTGGGCCAATTTGGAGTGAAATTGATGGAATTGTGCAAATTGCAATTCGGCATTTATTTTGAGCACTACTGGCGACGCTATTGACTCCCGAACCCCAGCTGAAAACTACACCTATGCATCCCCCCCACCAACGACGCCAATGAGTCCATTCTCGGTGGCTTACGTGTCTATTCCCGTACGTGCGGCGGCACAGTGAAACACTTCAGCGCCAAGCCGCCTATCATCGGAACAACACTGAAGCGTTTGCGGCTGCTAAACTGGACACGGAAGAGGATGTGCTCTAGGTTATGCGCCTTACTCGGATAGAAGACGCCAGTGGTGCGATGCAAGAGTTTCGAGATGATCTTTTAGTGTTCAAGGACCGCGTGGCCGGGGAAACTCGGAAGAAACAGGCTGAGAAAGATGCGGAAGCAGCTGCAGAAATTGTGAGATTGCAGGCCATTCCACAAATCCCCGCTTCCCTTGACCCCAAAAAATTCGAAAACTTTTCTCTGCCTCAATCGTGACGGCATAGTGGAGCTTGAGTGATGCCTTCGTGATGCGTGGAAAATACAGCCTCCCACGGTTGCGCATCTGACACATAACACTCAGGAATGGAATATGAGATTTAGGAGACAGTGAATGGTACTTAGAAAGACAAGAACCAAGAACAGTGAAGAAAATCCCGCAGCTTTGCACAACCTATCTAATCTTGAGTAACTGATCGCTGTAATGAGCAAGCCCGAGCAGCGAGCCAATCCAATCCAAACAAGCAGACCTTTCATCTTGGTCTCCTACCGTTTCGTTATATAACAAACAGTAGATCCTGGTTCAAGATTCCACCCTGGGCCTCAAAATTTTCAAGGGGATGGCGCTAGCGTTGGACGAAGCGCAGAGCATCCTGTAAGCTGTCCATGTGGGCGGATATATATAAGGTGAAATAGTAGATGGATGTAGAGAGAATTTGCGCAAGCCTGGGGAATCAAGTTTGCGGGTATCCAATGAGTACTCTGAGAGACCCACAGCAAATTTAACCCCTAGCGACTCAAGTTCTGTAAAATTTTCTGTATTT
This sequence comes from Mycena leptocephala, assembly GCA_029378395.1. Taxonomy (NCBI): domain Eukaryota; kingdom Fungi; phylum Basidiomycota; class Agaricomycetes; order Agaricales; family Mycenaceae; genus Mycena; species Mycena leptocephala. The sequence goes on from JARJLF010000630.1 coordinate 98,791, forward strand.
GGACAGTTCTGACTCCACAAGAGTACTTTGCTTTATCCTCGTTCATTATCCTCATTCAAAAGTGAAATGGGTACGAATTTCTCGGTGAAATAATTTTCGTGGGCATGGAATGAGTACTCTGAGAAGCCCACAGAAAATTTCACCGCCGGCGACTCAAGTTGTGTAAAATTTTCTGTATTTGGGCAATGGGCATGCAGGTCTGACTTCGCAAGCGTATTTTGCTTTTTCCATTCAAAATTGGAATGTGTGCAGATTTCTCGGTTGATTTAGGTTCCTTACAATAGAATGAGTGCACAGGGAGAGCCATAAATAATTTAACCACCGGCGACTCAAGTTGTGTAAAATTTTCTGTGTTTGGGAAGTTCTGACTCCACAAGACTATTTTGCTTTGTCCTCGTTCAGAAGGTGCAAATTTCTCAGTGAAATCAAGTTTGTGGGCATGGAATGAGTACTCTAAGAGACCTAAGGAAACACTTGATGAATTTACAGCTGTTTGCAGAACTTAAGGCGCGGTTTGTTTTTTAATTTTTTTTGCACATTTTCATGAGATCGGCCGTTCTGAGGTCAATTCTGACCCGTTCTCCCTCCGAATAGGCTCATTTTGTTCGCATTGCAAATACGGAGGGCATAGCATCTTACGATTTTCCATTAGCACACTGAAATGACTCATTAGCTTAGGTTCGGCTGTTTTGCAGTGTTTGCGGGAAGGATGGTTCGCATACCAGCTAGAATGGTCCGAATAAGCTGGTCTTTTTATATGTTGGTTTTGGTAGCATTATGGAGCCCCAGAGATACCGGTATTGTTTATATGACCTATACCTCCAATGTATTGTTTTGGAATGTTTTCAGAGAATTGACAATTACTCAATGAGTTCTCTCCTAATTTGAATAAAATACAAGCGCTCGGGGGACCGCTCCGCAGTCCCCCTCCCCCTTTATTGATCACAGAAATTCAAAAATGCTGGATTTACATAAGAAAACAAATAATAAAATCAGCGGACGAACGGAGAGACATAATTTGCGATGTGGTATCAATGAGGTTAGGGGTCACAATGTTGTCATTTGAGTGTTTTGTAGATACAGTCGGATAGCTCATAATGGATAAGGTCGGTGGACCCCCAAACCTTATGCATTACAAGAGCGCGGTGGGCCGCAAAGCGGTTAAGTCCCTGCATTAGCGCCCAAAAGCTTAACGCTGATATGCCAAAGAATCGGATCTGATTTCCCAAAAGCGGAGTTTAAAGGCTTCGGACAGACACCCGTAATTTTATAAAGAGTAGGATAGGATGAGCAATATGCATTGCGAGATTATTCCCACGGTGTGACATCCGTGACATTTGTCACAATTTTGTTCATTCGGGTAGCATTTTGGTATGTAGATTGCTGGAGCGGTAATATAAGCTTTTGGAGCCAACAATGAGTGGTATTGACCACTTAGTTTGTTCTTTTCAACTGGATGCATCGACTTCACGAGAGGTCAATCCATATTATGTAGCTGACCTAAATAGGGAATTATGGTTGAATAGAGGGTGATTCGGTCAGATCTTGCATGCAAACCATGGAATTGGGTGGTTTTGCCAGAAAAGGCAAACCAGACAGATAAAGTGCAGACAATGCATGAAATTCGGCAGGAAAACAGTGGAACATTAGGGTGTTCCACGGTTGAAGGTTTGGGCCCAACTTGAGCCCCAACTCGAGTCCCAACTTCACATCAAGTCGGGGCACAAGTTGGGGCACCAAAACGAAGTTGGATGTCAAGTCGTGCACAAGAGCACTCATCTCGTCGCCCTGGATCCCATCTTTACGTGATCCGCCCGTCTAAATTCGAGATTTTTGTCAGAAAGGGCGTTCACAGTTGACACTTCAACTTGAGCCCCAACATGTGCCTCAACTTCGCAAGTTGGGGTGAAGTTGAGGCACAAGTTGGGGCTCAAGTTGGGTGTTGGGCCCAAACCTTCAACCGTGAAACACCCTATTGTATGTCGAAATGCATAAATCTTCCCAAAACCTTATGCATTATGCGTTATGAGAAAAATGCATAAAATCCCAGCCTACCAAGTCGGTGGACATAAAAACCTTATGCATTATGAACATTATGCATTATGACCTAATGCATTATGAACATTATGCATTATGACCTAATGCATTATGAGAAATCCGACTGTAGCCGTAATGAAAAATAGTTTTAAATTTTGCTATATCATGTGTCTTTTCAGTGTTTTTACTTAGATATGCCAAAATGGTCGTAATGAAAATAGTTTGAAATTTTGCTATGGTGCGCATCATCTAGCTGCCACTTCCAAAAATTAGTGGCCAAATTGGCCGGAGAAAAAAATTTGGCCTGGGCATGGCCTCATGATGAGCACTTTTTTCATTTATGTGGCCCATATCCACCCAGAAAAATGTTCAGCTCAGTCAGTTTTAAATTGGAATCTCTCTAGCAGATCTGTGCGCACAAAGAAACACTTTTGCTAGACTGGGCAAAACTGGGGCCTACAAAATTTCAAGCATGAAGTAGTGGCAGCTGGGTGATGCATACCAAACATTATGTGCTCAAGCTTTCAGGAAAAAATGGGTATCTTTTTTGTGAGACACTGATGCAAAGTAAAGTCGCAGGGGAGGGTGAAAGCAGGAAGTAAAACCCAATGTGATTGCCGAATGACAAGAATCCGAGAGGCCTTGAGGTAGAGAACACGTAAATGTATATTAAAATGGAACACCTTAAAGCGATTTGAATTACAGCTCTTTGCAAAACTTAGGGCGCGGACGATTTTTCCCCCCTTTTTCGGCCGTTTTGGACAGAACAGCCGCCCCGGCTTCAATTCTTGTCGGATTACCTCAGGACCTATCCCATTCTACTCGCACTGAAAATCCGCAGTCTCCAGGCCCGGCCCCGTTGCGGGCTTCGGCCGTTTATGTCCTGTTCCTCACTTGTGCCTGCCCATTTTCCCAACCGCTCGCCTTCATTGTATTACAAATAGACATAGGTTCCAGACACAACATCCAGCCCAGCGCATCGGCGATGACGTCTGCATACGCCACGCTCGGCGGCGCTTATGTACGGCGCTGGATATTGTCGACGGTGAGGGATGCCCAGAAGGGAGAATGGCTTTTGTAAGTTGCCTCTCTTTGGGTTTAAGGGCTGCTGCCTTGCACGGCATGTACTCGTACTCATTATTTGTTTGTTTTGAGAAAGTTATGCTGCATTCGAATCAGAGCAAGCAAAAGCAAAACGAACCACGGTGTGAAATATTTACTGAATTTTGTGGCCGCATATTTTATCTCTTCACGGTGCAGAAGTAAAATGAGTGTTCATTTTCTGGTCGAATCATAGTCTGGCTAGGTAAATACTCCCCCCAACACGCGCTCAAGGAAATTAACCCCCGGCGAATCACTTGTGGAGTATTTTTTGAATTTTCTGGCCATGCGCATATTTGTCCCTTCCCAGTGCAGAAGTGGAATGAGTGTTCACTTTCTGGTTGAATAATACTCTGGCTAGGTGAATGCACCCTCCAACACGCGCACAGACATTTTAACCCCCGGCGAATCACATTGTGGAATATTTGCTGAATTTTGTGGCTGTGCACATATTTTATCTCTTCCCGGTGCAGAAGTGGAATGAGTGTTCATTTTCTGGTCAATTCATAGTCCGGCAGCTCAGATCCGTCAAACACGGTTAGTTTGATCAACCCCTTCCGGACCCACCAGAATTGTTACTAATAAATTCCTTTTGGTTTGGGGAGCCTAACAGACACTGGCATGTGATGGAGATTTTTGGAACTTTACATTCGTTGTTCCGACAATCACTGCATTCAGACCCCCCATAGGCACAGGTCTGCCTACGTCCGCAGATCTCTCCCGAGGCATGTCTACCCCAGCTGACCTCTGTCCATCTTGGCCTACAACCTCAGCCTATGCAAGGTCGGTCTATGTTCGCAGATCCCGGCCGATGGTGGTGTGCCTATTGTGGCTGACCCTGGCCTAGCTAAGTCCAGGTCTTCGGCTGTCGAGATTAGATCCTGGATTGGCCCCAGCTGTAGTGGGGGTTACTGGTGTGAGACGACAGAGGTGTACAACTGAGAACGTGGGCAGCCATCGGGACGATGCACGGGTTATTTATTATGGCACTGACAGTTATTTGCAGGCTGATAAACCCTGATAAGCCAACAAGGGTGTTCGAGGAAACATCAAAAGTCGTTTTTGAGATAAGGAGGTACGGCCACCACTGGTTTTTTGAGATTTCATAGCTAGGCACATCAGTGTAGGCAGTGGTTCAACCCGTGCCTACTACACATAGACCACCCTGGGCAAAGATCGACAGACACATAGGCAGACGTCGGCGCACTGGTTGGCCTACACCTGTGCCTAGGGGGGTCAGGCAGACCTGTGCCTATGGGGGGGTCTGAATGCAGTGAATGATACGGAAGGTGAAGAGCTGGCAGCAGGATGAGCCTTGGTCCAACTCCTGGTGCGGAGCGGGGTTGGAGTTGAAGGAGTATGCCGAGACAGTGTGGAGGCTGTTGGCGACAGAGACGGCTTGGTATGTGTTTGATGTCAAAAAAAAAAAGGTGATAGGACACCTTCAATGTGCCCTGACTGATTCAGACCAAATGACAGGAACAGTGATCTAGATTGTTCAGACCGAATGACAGGAACAAAGACAAGATCTACAGGGGAGAAAGGAAAGAGTAGGGACCTAGATTGTCATGTGTCAGACAAGATAAAGTCAGATTTTCGGACATAATCGGTCCTTGCATTTTTGTGCAAAAGTCCGCGATACGACTCCGAGGCATGGAAGCTTCGATGGTTTGGAATATATTAGTGAACAGTAGGACAATATATTGACCCAACCTTCCTCACATTTTCTCCTCTCACCCGTTCTCTGAAACACAAGTACATCCATCATCATCATCATCACCAACCCTTACATTATTACAAATCCGATTGTAATTCACCAAGGTCTTGTAGTATGGCCCTAACTTTCCAGGCGCGCCTTTCCTCGTCGAATATTTGTCGTTCCTGCTACTCGAAGGATCAGTTAACAACTCAGAGAGCGAGAATGGACATACATCAAGGAGGCTTCTCATTTTTCCAAGCACTATCGTCTCGTCCATAATTTTCTTTCGTGTGTCAACCCACTCTTCGTCATTCTCTTCATTCGCAAGGGCAAAAAAGGCATCGGATGGAGGGAGTGGGTAATCAGCGGAACTTTGCTCAAGATAATGCTCCAAGCAGTTGATTTGTTGGTGAGAAAGGCAGCCTGATCCTGTGGCCCAAGAGTTGTGCAATACTTTAGAACATCCAAAGATGCGGTGGGGGGAAGGAGTGCAGACGCGGGCGGCGGTGAAGAACGGGGAATGTCGTCGGCAGTGCTAGATTCGGTAGTCAGGAGAGATGATCGGATCGAGGTGTGAAGAAAAAATGCCCTCGCCAATACTGGCGTTGGGCTCCTGAATAGCGAGTGGGTGAGCTCGTTTGCAAAACTTGTATCAAATGTCTTACAAGCTGCTTCAAAAACTCCACAGTGCTCTCTACATCTACTGGTAGTTTGAAGCTATCCCTGTCATCCGATAGCTTCAATCCGAGACGTTTCATCTCCAAAGCAAGGGTCCTGAAACAAGGCTTCGAATGGTTTGATTCAACGGCACGGCCAGCGATCTTCGGATGAAGTAATGCGGCGGGAACATGAGACGCGACTTTGGCAGGGGTTCTGCTCGGATGATTTGAGAGAGAGTCTGATGGTGCGTGTCCGGGACGGGGAGAGGTCTACAGGTCAAGAAATGACACTAAGTCTGGGCGAGCAAGTGAACGTTTCCGCGGGGCGTTCATGTAACTTAGAAGCGGTTGACGGCGGGGTTCTTCCAAAGTGTACGTGCAACGACCGATGCCAGAAGCGGGCAGCGGGAGAGTAAGCGCACTGGTGCGACGGGCACTTGACGGGCACCGCCCCTGATCGGTCCGGCCGCTTTGTACCTGTTTGGTTGGCAGCCACCGTTTTAAAAAACCTCGGGAAACTCACCGTTGAGGTCGCGATGTTCTGAACACCCAGATCCAACTCACCGCTGATAAGGAGGCCCAACAATCCTAGAGCTCCGCTCCCCATCTTACCATTCTCGAGCTCCGCTCGCAGTTTCTTTTCGTATCCGTCCTCCGTCCCATCTATCTCATATGTATTAGGGATCTCTCCATCTCGTCAATGGGAGCGGTATTACGACCCTCCTGGAGCTCTCGTGCGCACCGCGCCCACGGGCTCGACCACCTCTTCTATCCCGTCCGCGATTCTCGATGCTGCACCACACCTCGCACATTTGTCTTCCTCCCCAACTGATCCGATCCTCGACGAAACCCAGAAGATTCGTCGCGCCATCGTTGGAGACAATCCTGCGAATGCAGCCATAGACATTCTCCCGGTGCAACTGCTCGACACTCCCCTCTCGTGGTCTATTTGGGATGACATCACTCGGGACCGCTACGTTGAATTCCCTAAACCCCTGCGTCCAGGGAACCTGTTGGATACGACCACGCCGATGAAGCCATCGAATTTGCGGGGGGGCTCTCTGTCAGTTTCCCGAGATCATTGATCGGTGGTCCCGGTTATTATATAATCACAAAAATTTCGAGTCTCAAATCGCATTTCAGAGCGCGTCATTCGCTAGTTTGAATATTGTATAGCGATGCTTGGGGTCCTAAAATACGCCACTTTCCCGTTCATCTTACAGCGCAGAAGTTCAGAACACGGATGCCGAGTTTTGATGGCTCGGTAGATGACTAAGCCGGCGATATTGGTTTTGGTCAAAAGAATGCAGAGAAACGGGTTTTAAGGGTACAGTTTAGTTTATAAAGACAAGCAAATACCTTCCTGCCCTTGAAGTTTGTGGCTGGGATTGCTGGATAGTGACGAAAGGGCGTGGGAAGGAATTCAAACTCCGATGATTTGTAATAAGTGGGACCACCTATCACCGGTGGCGCGGTAAACTACAGACTAATCCTCTCGTGCGCGCGATCGTTTGCTGATCTTGTCGTGCCTTTGTATGAAAATGGTTCAAGGCAATTAAGTTATTGGCTGGGGCATGCGCAAGACTATGAATCGTTTTTCGGAAAGCAGACTGCGACCTGTCTATCCTCAAGCACGCCTTGCTTCCCTCGTCTTCATGATCTTCGGCTAGCACTTTGCCCGAATCCCGAACGCAAGTTGCCATGTGCTGGAACTTCGTCTGCGATGAGGCTTGCGGTGACGCAGTCCTGCAATGCGCACACTTCCGAGGCCATTTTTCAGACTGCGCCCGCCTCGATGCCTCTGACGACCCTCCAGAATTTTCAGAGGCAAAAGAACTTCAGAGGGAGCCACAAGCTCTGTCTGTTTGCGTAATAGGGTGATGTAGGACAGAGAAAATGAAGATGGTCAAAAGAGAAGAGAATAGCGGGTGCTGCGTACCGTGGTACTTGCCTTGAGGGTTTTTTCTCGCGACATAGACTCAAAGAGATGTCGCAGTGACGTCGAACTGCAATTCAAGAGGGTTATGCGGGATGGAGGTACGGACGAGGTTGGTGTGAACACCCAAGTTTGGTTGTGAGTTGTGGGCGCGTTGGTGGAAGCTCAAGCAGGCCATTTTGGTGTTCTGTAGAAAGCCCTTTCAGATGTATACCATGTCTTCGCGCTTCGTTATCTTGCCGTCAAAGCGCACACAGCACTTGTGAGGTTTTTTCCGCGCAAGCCCAGCTTTCTTGATATATTTGCGATGAGTGCTGTATTATGCTGGTGTAAATCATCGATTTCCAATGGAAAAGAGAACAGGACGTGGCCTTGTATGTGTAGGCGCGCGGCGTCGCAAATTCTGGCAGGAGAATGTCTTGGTCAGTTCCAGGAGAGGAAGAGAGCCGGAGGCGAAGTCAGATTTCTCAGCACGTTTTCAAAGCATTGTTGTTGGTGCCAGTGCGGGAAATCGAGGTCTAATAGTGGTTAACAATAGCCAACCACAGGCCTGCGATTTGCTGGGCCGCCCAACTGTTTGATATTCTTTCCCAAATTTAAACACTTTCACTATCAGCTATGGTGGAGCGTGGAGAAAAGACCTGGAAGCGACGTTGTCGGGATTTTTACTTACAAATGAACGTGTAGCATGTGCGGCCCGAGTCAGAACTGGCTTCCATTAGAGCTGCCTGCCATCCTAAAATAAGCACAAGGGGAAACCTTCGACTTTGGAAGAAAAAAAGCAGAGAGCAGATCGCGGACACCTGAACTACCTCCGCATGAGGCCCCGAGTACGCACGAAATTATGGGTTCGGAAAATAAATCAGTTCGAAAGACACCTACCTCCGTACTAATCCACAAGAACACTGAGAGTACATCTTCCTCCTTTTCAAGTCATGAGAAACAGGGAAAGTCCTGGAGATCCTCGGAGAGGCTGCGCGCGAGGAGGGAACCGAGATTCTGAGTGTCTGAAGCGGCTTTGAGGGGCTGGAATACTGAGACATAATGAAGACTTGCAGAACAAGAAAAATCTGGAGAGCAGTGGCGACCAAGTTCATTTCAGCGCCGAAGCCGTTTCGGGGGAGAAGGACAGCAATTACAGAACTGGAATTCTAAATGCAACTATCACATCCTAACTACGCCGACTGCTAGACCTAAAACCACCAATGTTCTTGCGGAGTCTAGGAGGAATGTACCCGATACGGTCAAACGAGATGCAACTGATCGTTGGTGGAGAGCTGCCAAGTTACCGGACCCCAACTTCATCCCCCTCCCCTTCCACAGATGCCTCTGAAAATCGGTGGTTTTGGCCGCCTACGTGGGTGGCCCCACCACAACCGTCCGACCTTGTGGCTCAAAAACGACCTTCTTCCCGTCGACTACGGCCTTTGGGGACCCCCTAGATCAATTCCCCAGACCAAAATACGTCTCCCATCCAAATCCTGGTCGAAGCGCCGCATTATTGAAGCCACGGTGAATTATTCCTCAACCACCCCCCAAAATCTTAAAATCTCGCCTTCCTACCATTGTAGCGCCGGGAAAAAAATAGCGCCAAGGTTCCTGTCTTCTGGAAGGCGAAATTATGTTAAATCCGTCCCGTTTTAGGTCCTCGCGCCCAAATTCTGTCCCTAAATGCACGGGACGTTGAATATTTTGTCCCAGATGTGTCGGGAGGCGGTCCATTTACCCTATTAATTTTCCTCTCCGTTACGTGGTACAAAACTTGTGGCTGCGTCTTGGGCATAGCCACCCATTTTGTACCACAGAACGGAGTCGCCTTTCTCAAGAAGCAGATTGATCTTGTACGCTGCATAGCGAGCGTTGACAATTCAAAAACAGTATTGCCATTTCTATGTACTTTGTGTAACACTGAGCACGTCTGTCTAGGCAGCGACAATACGTCAATCCGGAGTTTCCAAGGGACTAATCAGTTGGTGGTACTTTGTCGGGGCCAACTGATCGTGAGAAGGCCATCAGAGAGACCTGCCCTGATGCTTTCAGCCTTGCTAGTTCATTAACGTCGATAACTTGTGCAGGACTGGCTTCATTCACTTACCGCTGTGCCCACAGGCAAACGGATGGCCCGATAAAATTTGCCATAGTGGAATTCCTCAACTGCGACACCGGCGCGACGGATGGACAGTCCTCGTGGGTGAGAGCGTGTGATTGTCTGCGGGGCTGGTAAAGAGGGATGTGGACCACGGCGATGTCGAGGTACGCGATGTCCCTGAATTACAAGTATCGTTCCTTGTACAAATAGGTAAATGCCGGAGGACTTGACACCTGGAACCTCGAAAGTTGCTTCGATGTTAGGATGGTCGGGATCATCAAAAATTTCCGCCCTAATGCTTTTATTAGACTGTCAACTTCCTTCAATAAATTGAATATCTTTACCGCAACTTATAAACTGGGGTTGAAGTGGTTCTGGACGAATTGGGGTCGCGCGTCGGAGTCCCGTAAGCGGGGGAATCAAAAGAGCGCCCTGACATTGCGTCCTTTCCCTGATCAGACCTCAAAGTTAAGCCTTATATGTATCTTCGGGCCGGACCCATGCTCCGGACAGAGTGAAGTGTTCGTGCTTTTCGGTCCGACGGGAAATATAAATATTTGACTCCCGGGGTCTCGCATCCGGACAACATTCCAGGGATAAGACATGGAGGACGGGCGGTGCGAGCCGGACACAGCTGCAGGCGCGGGGACTCAACGATTAAAATGGACATGGATATATTTTATTCAATGTGTTGCTTTCATCGGTTTGTTACTTCTTTTGCGTTTGCGACTTGAAATATAATATATGAGCGGACACACGAGTGGGAATTTCAGAAAGCATGGACGTACCTGATGCTCAACATCACAAGCGAACTCAGAGAAAGCGAGAGGACTGATCTGCGAGAGCCCAACAAGTGCGAAGATATATCACGACGCACATGATGTCATATGTTTCCCATCATGAACCCCACAGACAGTTGACCCGCGCGGCGAATGTAGTAATTGCATGTACTTCCTCGTGTACTTCCGAAAGAGAGCTGCAAAGACGCGGCTACGTGGAAGGTTTCGGAGAAGATGAAACTGGTGAGAATGATGGGTATGAATAGAAAGAGGCACTAAAGGCGACTCGAATGCACCTAGTTCCAGCGAATTAACAAATTGATATTTGAAAGAGAGCTGCAGAGACGGCGGCTCCCATGGACTGGAGCCGAAAAAGGTCGAAACTTTAATGGCACAATTAGGGAAAGAGACGACATTAGGATGAAAGCGCCTTCAAATCGAACGCGTCTATTCTCGGGCAGTTTGGTCAAGAATTGAGCTCTCAATGAGCGTAGCAGGAGAGGAAGTATTTGTTTGCTCTCTCTTTTTTATAAAATGATCAAAGTGTCATTACTTTTGCAAAGCGCTGTAAATTACTATTTCAATGGTCCAAAAACGTGGACCATTGCAAAGGTAATAGGGTCACACGCTTCAAAATATAAACCAGTAGTTGCGCTCTGGAAAGCGCAATAATGACTCCAATAGCCGTAAATGTACGCAGTGAGCAGGGCTATTCATTTCCAAGACACGTAGCTTAGAAAATGGCTCTGGGACTTCATTGGAATTGAAATGGTCTGCAGGATGTCAAGTCACGCGGCTCAAAATGTGGACTATTGAAAAGGCAATAGGGTCACGCGTTTCAAAATATAAACCACTACACGACGCAGGAATATTTGGTCCTCTTAAATGAATCACGAACCCGGCCAGCTTTCCGTTCGTCCGTTTTTCCATGGACCACCAATCTTCTGCCTTTTTCCGGCCCGAGAATCCGCTCTGAATTGAGTCGCAGTCGGCTTCTCATAGCCCCTGTGACGCGTGACTGTCGATTTGAACGTGGAATCCGCCGACAGCCTTGAGAGAACTTCATCCTACCTACCTACCTACCTACCTACCTGCAGTGGCGGCAAAAAGAAATGAGCGGGGTCGCCCGGGCTTATTCCGGGACCAACTTGGATCAGGAAAATCTGAAATTGCTACAAAGACCCATCTTTTCATCGAGTCCAACTTTGCAGGGGGACTTGGATGTGTGCAAAAACATTTTGTCTCTTCAGAATGTTGGAGACTGGAAGGGAATTGCGGATTTCGAAACGTGCGACTTTTGAGGGGATGTGTCAGCGGTGGGAAAGAAAAATCTTTCTCGGCCGCAACTGGTTTCCAAGAAATGCCTGAAGTATGGCACAACCCATTTCCGGTCCAGGCAACCTACTCATTATTATAAAAAGTAACCGCCCATGGGCATACCACTTGAGGAATCAGGTGGCTTTGCACGAACTCATCCTCCAAAGTTTTCCTGGTGTATTCCTTGAGTTGACCTGACAGAAAAGACTATCCATTCTGCTTTCCTTGTGGGAAAAAGCCGGCTTTAATCAAATTTTTTGATCAAAGGTGTGCTTTTTTTTCTGTGTTACTTTATTCATATAGGGCCTCAAATTCCGGGATAGTGAACTTCACTCTTATTTCAAATGTATTGTCCATTATTGCGGGGTCAATTTTTCCCGCTGAATAATATGGACCACAGAATTGAAATATGAGTCGCATATCACTATCCCGGCGTTTCAGGCCCTCTAGAAAACCTAGAGGTACGTCATGACAAAAACCTAGTTCTTTCCGAGCACTATTGGGAGTATGGGACGTGTTCTGCACTCCAACAGCGAAAAAAAACCGAAACTTGAACGACTAGATTGTCGGGGGGTGCACATAAAAAATGTGAATATGTCAGGCCCTCCGGACCTACAGCACGAATTGAATGATTTTATTCTCAAAAGAAACGGCCAAGATTTGGGCTCAGGGCAGCCGATCTGAGCTAAATGGCTAAATATTTGAAAATTTTTGGCCGCGCCCTACGTTCCGCAAATAGCCGTAAGCGCTGGCAAATCTCCTGAAACATGAGCGTACAGTTCGCGTCAGCACCTCCTTGCGGGCGATGTAGCGCAAAAACTACCGCTTAGATATTTGTAAAATTTCGATTTTTGGAAGGAAACCGGTCAAAAGAATGCGATTGGCACCCACTTTGTATTTCTTTTCCCACGGTCGGTCACTTTTCGGACGCCGGAACCTTTTTTTTGTGTGTATCTCCGTCGGCCTTTGGCGCCGCGCAGCACCAGCTCCCTCTCAAAATGCCCAAGCCTCGCCGCACGCAAGCTGCTGCCCGCCGGCGTCATAGAAGCAAGCGTGGGGAAGTGGATTCAGATGAAGCTGCCGACATGCAACAGGACGGGACTTACGACCGGACGACGTCTGATCTCTCGCACGACGAAGAGGCACAATGATGTAGAAAGTGGCCAATCACAGCCAGCATCACATGGAAATTTACTTGGTCAAAAATGAGCTCCTTAACTTGTCCGTAACAAATATGGCGGTGGAGTAAGGACCCGCACGGATGACCAGTGCCTTTGCGCGGATATGGATCAGTTACGGATTGTTTCCCACGGATTGGCGCGGATGACGGATGTGTTTGCGGATGTTGTTGGGCGGTGCGTTCAATTCGCATTGAAAATTTGCAGTCACTGAATCACTGTTTTTTTTTTTTTGGATCCAATTACGTAATGATATTTCTTCCAAAAAATCTCGTTTTCAGTCCGAAAAATCTCGGTTTCAGGCAGGAACGCTGTAGCTGCTCTCCGGATAAATTTTATAAACAGCAGATCAATGCAGGTTACACACATTTGGCAGGGTATATTCGTCTCCGGCCGTCATTTTCTCCTCGGCAGAGCCCAAATCAGACCAGTATTTGACCGAAGTTTTGGCCTCGGGGGAGCTTCTATCGTTGCTAAAGATATCCGCCATGATTTTCTCGACGTCGGGGAAACTGAATGCCGATTCGGCCAAAAAGCGAGCGGAGGCTGTTTTTAGGGACCCATATTCCTCAGCGGAAAGTCCCATGGTGAGATATGCAAGTCTTGTCGTCTGGCAGTAGGTTACGCTGTATAATACGTCTTGTATAAAATGATTGTATTATACAGTGTCGCCCCAGCCAAGATGTCCGGAATGAATTCAAGCGACTCGATGTCCTGAGTCACCAGACCACAATGAGATATGGATCGCCAAAGCAAGCTTCGGAATCACAGCAGCATCTGGTAGAGCACTTTTCACCGGAAGCCTTGCCAGCAGAGCCTGGAAGGGAAGAGCCCGACGAGTACCGCCGACAAGATGCAAGAGCGCTGGCTCGGCTGCAGGCCTCGTCAGCATGCTTGATTAACGGCTCGAACATGCGACTACCTTCCGCCCCACGACGTCCGCGTAATGTTCAGGGTCAAGCGCTTATTATGGCTGTTCCGATGGTTTTGCATCTCCCATCTTGTATCCCCGCCGTTCCACGCACAACCTCTTCTTCTGTTAATGGTTAATCTACCAACCCAAACTTCTCGGTTGCATCACTCCTGTCCGCTTCCGAAAAACTCCTGTCGCGACCGATTCTTCAAGACACTCCATTGAATGCCCAGATGCGACAGATATGTATTCTAATTTCGTCCATCCCTTCTGTTCAACGGCTCAAGAACGTAACACAGGAATGGCTCGAGATCAAATCTTGATTTGGCAGGGAATATGATCCACCGGTCACTGAAACAGTCAATTTCAGCTGGTACTGACTCATGGCCGGCTCAATTAATCTGAAAATTTAGGTGGACCTAGGTACATGATATACAACATGTTTGGCTTCTTCAGAGTTTCCAGAAAGGTAATGAAATCATAGATATCAAGCCCGCAGTTTGACTGTTTCATTGACCGGTGGAACACTGTAACCGCGTACTGAGACCACCAGCCGGGACGGGAGCTGGGAACAACCCACCACCACGAGCCCCGTGAATTTATTCGCGGGTAGCAACTAGTCTGAAAATATATGGATTCTTCGGTTACCGGTAATTCGGTGATGATTATCGGGCAATTATCAAAGGACGTTTTTCCTGATGTGTGGTGAAAAATCTTCATCCAGGGATCTTCTACGAGCGGAAACTTGTCATGCCAAAGCACCCGACCCAAAAATACGTGAAGTTCCGTGTGATCGAGCAGGATTTTGGTGCCAAATTCTTTACAGAGGCCCTCACCCGCTATGTTGCTGAACTTTCCTATCAAACTCTGACACGTAATCAGCTGGAAAATGCCGCCAACGATGTCGATCTATTCTTCAATTCACTCCCCGTTTTCCAACGAATCAAATTCAGTACCTCGGATCCCTATGGAAATAATGGCCCAGAAGATAAAATCGTCCACGCAATTCACGTTCAACCGGGCAGAACTCTGGACAATGTCACTGCCCGTTTCTACACCCCCCTTGTTAATACAGGTGATGGTGGGCAAACCGGGGCAAGAGGTAGGTTATTTCGCCAACTTCTTGCGGGCTGACGATAATTATTCAGGGTACCAAATTGCCCAAGTTTGTGTGGTGTTTACGATTCCCGCGAAAAAATCCAAAACAATCTTTCCACCGAGCATCACATCTCCTAAGTATTTGACCTATATCGAATGGTTTTCACCATTCACAAAGGAGCCAGAGCGAAACCACCTCATGTATGAGGTGTCCCGCACCGAAACAGATGGTGAAAGGATGGCGAGTATAATTCCGGTCGAGAACATTCGCCGGAGTATTCATTTACTACCCAAATTCGGTCCATGCCAGCAGACTGGAAGTCAAGCAACGTACTGGAGAAGTGCCGGACATTATTTGCGAACCCGTGGACAGATAGACATATATACACGACATTGTTCTAGATTTATTAACACCACCAGTAATTATTATTCCTTCCCCTCGTTCCCGGACTAAAGTTGACGAAATTTCACCAAAGTTCAGCAAGTTATGCCAAATTTTCTGGAGGAAGCATAACCTAGCATAAATTTGGATAAATTAGCTCGGGAGGATTTTCCTGATGTCTGTGGAGAATTGGCATGAGGGTTGCAAACATAGATGCTGCGATGTGAGTTGTCTTGTGGCCTATGATCTTTCTTGGCGTTTCTGTAACTCACAGTGCTTACTTGTCCGTGTCAAGTGCTTAACATCACAACTCGTGTGAAAGACTGTAAACTATGGAAACTCGGCCGTTAGATGGTGGAGAGGGATATGGGGGAAATCACTTGAAGGGCCCATAATTCAGGCGTTATCCCTCATGGAAAGCAAATGGTGTTGAGAAGCTGAATCTGCCACGGGTTGCACCTGCGCTTTTTTGAATCTCTGTTGAATGTGGGGTGCAGTTGGACAGCTCATAACGCATACTTATTTATAGTCTCTTCTAAACAGACTACATGGACAGTGGATCTCGTGCTCCTTGTCTACGTACACACGGTTATCTCAAGCCCTCGGTGACAGCTGCATTGCGTACTTACACGACATGATGATGATGATGATGATGTTATGCTGTAAGTGGCCTAGGGTTAGCTATGCAACAGTACCTACTGTAAGAAGTAAGGGGTAGTACAGTAATAATGAGGGTGCACGAAGGAACATATTATAAGGACAAAATATAAGGGAAAACGTAAGATGTATCATAAGGGTAATGTATTGGCTGGGGCGGAACATGGAGAACGAGGGGAACGGGTAGGAGGTTATTGGAACGGGCGTGGGCTGGAGGGATCATGGTGAGGAGAGGGTAAAGGATGGGATGAATAAGTGATAAATGAATAGATCACAGGGCACGATCCATATACGGGAGAGGAAAGGGGGAAGATTTTATCCAACGACAACTGGAGCTCCCTTTAACGAGCTAAAAGGGAAGCGGCTAAATCTTTGCGCTTTGGACACCAGTATGAGTTGGACTGGTGGTTTCCAGGACAGTTAAGACACTGAATGGGACCACTGCACGGGGATTGGTGGTCAGCGGAAAGTGGTTTGGCGCACACACCGCAGCACGGGTTCTTGACGTTGCAGTGCGCCTTGGTGTGGCCGTACTTGTGGCAGCCCCAACATTGGGACACACGAAGATGGGGGAAACCGTGTGAAACAAGAGGAGCAGAGAAGGATCCGACCACGAGAGAGGGCAAGGTCGACTCGGTCGCAGGACTCGAGCAGGAAATAAACTGAGCCAGCAACCTTAGGCTTTCCCCCACCTGCCACGATCGCAGCAATGCGAGATGCGGAAGGTGGACGATTAACCCAGGTTGGCGTGCCGATGCAACGGGCGCTGATTTGCGCCGGCACTGCCTCGATCATAGTCCTGCTCTACGTCGTGGCGAGAGTGTCGGTTCCTGGTGCTCTCTTTCAAGCGCACACGGCCCGGGGCACCACTTTCCTTCCTCCTTACCGGTACTGCCCTTCAATTCAATTCATCTTCGAAATCCTCGGCATTTTTTCATATTCGGACGGCAAGTGCGGGGATGCCGGCACATTGTTGTTTTCGTCTGCTATCAACTCTCTTGGCAACGAAAAAATACACTCGCCATACCACGCTACTCCGATTCTGGTCCGTTTTCTGTACTCAGGAGTACAGTTGCCGCAATGAGGACATTGAGGACAGCATTTTCAAACCAATGGGATACCCGAGAAGCATCGTTTCCCTGCATCAGCTTCTGCCACCCTTGATCCGCCGCTCAGTGCGCAGGTGAGCCCACGTTCAGGACATTGAGAGCATTTTCAAACCAATGGGGATACCCGAGAAGCCCCTGGGTCACGATCAGGGCTTTCCAGCTTCTTCCATGATCGGATCGATGTCCGCTCAGTGCCCCGAGCAGGATCTGGATAGCTGTAAATGTTCACAATGATCAGAGCTATCCATTCCCGCAAATTCTTTCTTTTTCGGTGGAAGAGGCGGGATTATGATGTCAAGTCATCCTATACTTTAAAACACAATGACACCGCCACTAAAAGTCACATGAAAATTCACGTGGTTTGGTCCCACGCCCTGCCGGTTCCCACGACTCGGAATCCGCCGTGTGCGGGCGAACCCCCGGACTCTGTATCCGCCGTGTCTGCGGCGAAACAAGGATTCAGCGGGGATTTGGGGCAGAGCCCCAACAAGCTGTGGACCTGCCGGAGGGACGGCTGCGAGCGCAGCGAGTAAGCCGTGCCGGAGGCAAGGGTCCTAAAGCTTGTGTGTTTCAAAATGTAAAGCTTTGTGATCACGTGTTTCAAAATGTAGTGAATTGAATGCCTTTTGGAAGGAGCAATAATGGCCGCGAGCAGAAATCTGTGGAGCTTTAAATGTTCACAATGATCAGGGCCACCCATTCCGAACATGTGACGAGGGGAGAGCTGGAATATGCAGTAAACAAGTACAAATTATTTGCACTAGTCCTCGAGAAGTAGAGGCTTCAAACTCGTTCAATTCTCCACCTATCGCGATGGAAAAGCTTCCAAAATACCGCGAAGTCTCCAATGGTTCGATTGATACGATATCAGGACCAGCGGGCAAGAAAAAAAAAAATCATTGAAGGGGATATTGTGGCTGTGTTTTGGTTCAGAAGGCTCTGTCTGCGGAGCGAGCACCCAGCGCCTCAGCGGATCACTAGTACTAATCAGTTTGAATCCTTGGCGCACAGTAACAACAGGCAAACACGCATTTTTCGTTGCACTGAAGACGTCTTACGTAAGTGAGCCGACCTGTAGCCTTGTGCTAGCCTCATGGCAGGATAGTCAGGCACAAGGTAGACACAAGTAGTCTAAGCTCGCAAGCAGTCTCAGCTCACTGGCACACATGTAATCACATCAGTCTTTTGACATTTTCATTGTGGTGTTGTACAACACCAAAAAACACATGCAACAGCCCCAACACCCTGCCAAATCACAAAACATGGCAACGCCAACAATTTTTGGCCAAATTCTCACAACACCGGAACAACTTCGGCCGATAACACCAGAACCGATGGTAATTTCAGCGGCGTTGAACTCACTGCATTCAGCGGCCGCCTAGCCCGGGGACGGCATAGCCGCAGATAGCCGCCCCGCCATTTCCCCTGCACTGGTTGACTATACCGCGGCCCAACGATTAATTTCTAATTATTACCTCTTTGTATTCTATTTTCCGGGGTGCTGTCACGGAAAACTCACGCCTAGCCGCAGACTAGCCGAAGCTAGCCGAAGGCCCACTAGCCACAGTTAACATGAGCTAACACCATGTGTGGTGAGCCGACGCCGGCGAGCTGGGTAGCCAGGGCCTAGCCCAAGCTAGCCGACGCTTAGCCACAGCTAGCCGAAGCTGGCATCAGCTCCACATGGGGGTCGGCTAGGAAGGCCCTGAATGCAGTGACTTCCCATAGGGCGTCCACATCCATCCCAACCACCGTAGGGAATTTCAGACACATTCATTGGATATACACCGTGTTCAGCATCGAATAAGTTGGGGGGACAACACACAAACGCCAAAAAACACGTGAAACAGCACAATATTAATTAATCAAAATGTCAAAAGACTGATGTGATTACATGTGTGCCAGTGAGCTGAGACTGCTTGCGAGCTTAGACTACTTGTGCCTACCTTGTGCCTGACTATCCTGCCATTGAAGAAGCTGGAAGGTGTGAGGGTCAAGTGAGGCTAGCACAAGGCTACAGGTCGGCTCACTTATGTAAGACGTCTTCAGTGCAAAGACTGATGCAGGTTGGCTCAGATGTCACCAATCTGGCACCCTCCAGCGGCCATCCTTGAGGCTAACCCCGATCGAGGCTTCGAGGAAGCGCCTGGCGATCCTGTCTTCTGACAGCCTTTCCCATTCAGATTCGATATTTTCTTCCCTGGATCAAATAAGAAAGACCGAAGGAGATTAAATGTGAGTCGATTCAACCAGATCAAGTGATTTCGTGATCTTCACTTCTTTGATTCTCACCATGATTACACCTCTGTTTGGAACTTGCGAGCCACCAACTTGGGACAATGACGGGAATTGAGTTTGGGTCCCAGTCTTGAAATCCACCTATGTCATGTTGGGTGTTGAGACTGCTCAAGCCTGTTTTTGTGCAGAAGATGGCCCTGACTTGTTTGGACTAGCTATATAATCAGTTTACTTACAGTAACTTACAGCAGCTTACCGTAACTTAAAGTTACAGCGTTCCCCCGTTCCTTGAGCCACCAAAACGTAATTCGCCAATAACTCTTCATTGAGTGCTGCTTTCAGCCAAAAGCCTTTGTCGCATCATGTCCGGCTAGCTAATGGCTACAATCCTGTCCTGGTTTGGAAGGAATCGGCCTTGATCTGAGTCTAAAAAGTAAATAATACGGTGGCCCAAGGACCAGGGTCCGAAAACACCCGTAAACAGACATTTCTTTCGCCCCGTTTTTATCCCTCTTCTTCTCTCCAGGTGCTCAAGTACTATCAGAAGTGTGAATATACATCAAATAGGATTTTTTAAGACATGAGTTGAGCACAGCAAATATAGTAATGAGATGGAAAAACATTTTTCAAAAGTGGCTCAAGGACCGGGGGGTAGCTCAAGGAACGGGGGAATACTGTATTCTACTTCTCGAGAACTGCCAGGCCTTGCCAAACATGACCATAGCACACCGCCACCAGATAGCGAAAGTAGTTTCTTGTGTATCGGGCCGAGGTCGAATAATCTCGAGGAAATTTGAGTTTTCTCAACTTGTCTTTGCAACACCTATAAGGCCCAGTATGCACCTCTACATAGAGGGGCAGATATAGTGTCGATCCGGATGACTTGGTCACTTCTGTACCACTAAGATACAAACTCCAGTGTGTGAATCTAGCGAATAATTCCCAGGCTCTATTCTATCGTGCCTTCCGAGAGTCACGATCACGACCGGAGTGACTGAAAACGGTGGTAATGCTGGACATAACCCGCTATGCTGTGAAGGACCAGTGTGGGATTGTCACTTCGGATGAGCAGATATGGGAGTCCATACGAGACAAGGATGTAACTCGCACGAATCGGGACTTTTCTGGAGGTGTCTCCATCAATTTTACAAATGTGGTTCTTACTGGCGAAACATACCGACGTTTGAGCAGTGGGCAATCTACCCGACCTGCCAAGTTGATGAAACGATGGAATACATACTTGTGGAATGCTCCGCCCCAGGCCACGAGCTAATATGAGAATTATGCCGTCGACTATGGGAGAAAAAGCACAAGAAGATGTCAAGCATCTCTATCAGCCTGATACTCGGTTGTGGGTTGGCGGAAGTCAAGAATTCTGAAGGCAAAAAAATTGATCAAGCGAGCAGGCTCTTCAGAAAACTGATTTCTGAGTCCGCTCACATGGTATGGAAGATTCGAAATGAACAGGTCATCTCAGGCCGAAATCATACTCAGACTGACATCCATAATCGATGGATTAACTGTATTAATGGTCGCTTGAGAATGGACTAACTTCTTACAGATATATATATCGATATCGTCCTACTTTCTTTCATCTTTTCTCTGCTCTCTCGATTATCAGGGCCTCCCTTTCTGCAGAGGGAACCATCCGACTTGGGGTCATTAAATGTGAGTCGAGTTATTTATTTTGGGATTGCCTCCGGCCTCCCTTGGGGTCTCTGTATACCATCGATTCAATGTAACTTCCAATGAGGCGTTCGCACCTCATTTAAAACAATTTGAATTCTGGGTTATTGCTGAACGATGTCCGGATCGGCGCGGGGATGTTTGCAAGGCAAAACGTCACCATTCGGGCTGTTGGCGTGTGATCGGCTTAGCAGGGTCGAGGTGGCAAAACTGCTCCACAGAGAGCCCTCGTCGTCTGAAGGTAACGTGGTAGACTCGTGCTCAGCATCTCTGGAAGGAAGTGGACCTATGGAGCACGTGTGTGGATGCCTCAAGTCCCAGGATCCAACTGGGTCCGATCCATCGATAAGTGTGCTCGAGCTACGAAGGAGTGAGCTGTGGTGTCGAGCTTTTCGAAGATAATTCTGATGTGGCGAACGTACTCGCCGTACAGCTCATCTTCCCCGCTGTATAACTTCCATGCCATCTGCCCCACTGTGCGTCCGTTGTAAGGTGAGATTGTTGGAATGAGGATACCGTAGGATAAACCCACGAGGCCAGCTTGAGCGTGGCATGGAGGGAGGGAGGGAGGGGGTGGACACACGGCGATTGCATGAAAGGAGTTCCCTCGAGCTCCCGGCGGCTCCAATTTGTAGTGCTTTGAGGGCAGATTTTCCTAGATCTATGCCCGAAATTATACCACAATCAGACAATGTGTACACCGCAGTCCGGATCCATGTTCACCTTTCTGATCTTAGGAATGGTTTTTTTTGCTTGACACTATTGGGGTCGGTGTCATGCTTTTGAAAGTGCCAGCCCTTTGAATGCACCTCTATTGTGTCAGGTCATGCTTTTCAAAATGCCAGCCCTTTGAATGCACCTCTATTGTGCCAGGTCACGCTTTTCAAAATGGCAGCCATTTGAATGCAGCTCTATTGCATCAGGTCATGCTTTTCAAAATGGCAGCCATTTGAATGCACCTCTATTGTGCCAGGTCACACTTTCAAAATGGCAGTGATTTGAATGCAGCTCTATTGTGTCAGGTCATGCTTTCAAAATGGCAGCCATTTGAATGCACCTCCATTGCGCCAGGTCATGCTTTTCAAAATGCCTGCCATTCAAATGCAGGTCTATTTCATCGCTTTTCAAAATGCCAGCCATTTGAATGCACCTCTATTGCGCCAGGTCACACTTTTCAAAATGGCAGCCATTTGAAATTGAATGCATCTCTATTGCGTCTGGTCATGCTTTTCAAAATGCCAGCCATTTGAATGCAGCTCTATTGCATCAGGTCATGCTTTTCAAAATGGCAGCCATTTGAATGCACCTCTATTGCACCAGGTCATGCTTTTCAAAATGGCAGCCATTTGAATGCACCTCCATTGCACTAGGCCATGCTTTTCAAAATTCCAGCCATTTGAACGCACATCTATTGTGCCAGGTCATGCTTTTCAAAATGCCAGCCCTTTGAATGCACCTCTATTGCGTCAGGTCATGCTTTTAAAAATGCCAGCCCTTTGAATGCACCTCTATTGCACAAGGTCACGCTTTCCAAAATGGCAGCCATTTGAAATTGAATGCATCTCTATTGCGTCTGGTCATGCTTTTCAAAATGCCCGCCATTTGAATGCACCTCCATTGCGCCAGGTCATGCTTTTCAAAATGCCAGCCATTTGAATGCAGCTCTATTGCATCAGGTCATGCTTTTCAAAATGGCAGTCATTTGAATGCACCTCTATTGCACCAGGTCATGCTTTTCAAAATGGCAGCCATTTGAATTTGTTCGCTCAACCGCCTCGAGTAATGTGTTAGACACAGGAATTTTGTAAAAAGTTGTTGCGGTGCCAGTCATGATGATGCCAGCAAAGACCTTGGTGGCCATGGTGGGCAACATAGGAACCCGCCGGCGTCTGTTGTTCTCGTAGTGTGCGGCGATCGCTTCTGCAATGAGCTGAGGTTCAGCCTCGACCGGCGACAGATGGCGCTGATGTGCCGAATCAATTGTCCGTCTCCGTCTCCTCAAGATTAAACAAATACGCACTTTATCTTCCTGGACCAATAGGATGTAATCCTTATCATCCGTAATCACCACGTCGGGTTTTGCATGAACACGCTGGCCGCCCATGAAAAATCCAATCTCCAAGCGCTGATGTACAATGTGATCGGGCTCGTCGTAGTCCAATATTTGTAAAAGACACGCGGAAAAATCATCCACGGCATTCTCTGTGGCTGGGCCAACTGGGAAACGGTGGGTCACGTCCCGCAGATGTCTAACGAAACGTCGGTCGTCCTTCGAGATGGGTCCTGCAGGAAGCGTCTCGTGCGACATCAAGACTGGATGCGCCAACAACGTGGGATCTGTCTGCGGATTGGGTAATGCGCTTCCGAAGAAAGCAAAGGCATCGACGGTCCCGATGTGATGTTGAGCCCGGCCAGCTCGCTGAATGTCCATTGGTTACCGGACTTTGCAGAGAGGACGATGTTTGCCATGGCGAGGTGGTGGTAATTGGCAAGGTGTGTGGGCGTCGCGCAATTTTCCAGTGCTTAGGAGCATTCAGACCGGTCAGTGTGTGCTTCGGTCGAGGTTCCCATTGTTCATTGTTTTTTACATTTTCAGTTCGTGGTTTACCAACAGAGCTGTTCAACACTGTTTGATGGCATGTATTTGAACTCAAAAAATGGGAAATTCAGCATTGGTGTAGTCTCCCGTAGTCAAGTTTATAATAGTCGATAAAACTTTATATGGAGTCTGATTCCATTAGCACCGCCTTTGATATCCTAGATCGCGTCCCCCAAAGCGTATTGCCAGAAGGAATGAATGCTCGACAACCAAAATCGCCGACTAAGCACCAGGTGCATATCTCGGATATAGCGGACGAGACATGACAGCAGCACGGCATGAGATAGACGGAGAAACAGAAAGTGGGTGTCAGTGACAGACGACGGGAACACATCACGCAGTCAAAGCGGTCCAGCCCTCACACAGGGGCCACTGCATTCAGATTTCGTTTTTAGAGTGCATGACGAGAGCTGAACCAGGTGGGCGATGGAGTCCTGGAACAGGAAAAGACGGGGAGGCCAAAAACCTGCATGAATCGAGATCAGAATCAGACGATGCACGGTAGGCAATCAAATTGGTGGAGAAACAAAGAAACTTTGCCCCAAGAATTCTGGTCAGGAACGTACCACACCCCAGCATGGGTAAAGAAAAATACGACGTCCAGTGGAGTGTGTAGAAAGTAACTTTTGAAAAGTAACTTTTACTTTACTTGCCCCTTCGCGCCGAGATGCCGCAAGTTAACTTAAGTTTTCCCACGAGGCGACAAAGTTACTTTATTCAAACTCCGCTCACGGTTATGCTCGCCTACCAAAACAGATGATCTGCCTTTCTGTGGGCCGGTCATGCAGGTTAGAAATGTAGTCAGGGTCTATAGACTAGCTCTTGCGCCACATGTGGTGGGTAAAATACAGGGTGTAGTGGTTGAAAGTGTGTATACAGCCGGTATATCCTATTTCATCGGTTGTGGAGAGCCTGTGGAGCCCAGTCTGATTCATTGGAC
Organism: Mycena leptocephala; assembly: GCA_029378395.1. Classification (NCBI taxonomy): domain Eukaryota; kingdom Fungi; phylum Basidiomycota; class Agaricomycetes; order Agaricales; family Mycenaceae; genus Mycena; species Mycena leptocephala. The sequence continues at coordinate 123,208 of JARJLF010000630.1, forward strand.
TCTATATCTGCTGTATATCTGTCACAAAATGTGTGGTCTGCATCCGGGTGTGGGTTTCATCCGCAGCTAGCTTCTCCCCGCATGTGACTCGGCACGTCGAGCTATTAGTATTCATGTTTCCTGTCCCATGCCAGGACTTCACAGTCGAGAATTGAGAAAGGGGAATACATTCAGAGTACAATTACCGGCCCTGGAGACCATCGTGACTCGGCTTTCGTCCATCCATCGACAATTTCATGGACTCGACAGATGATATTCTATTCAAGTTGGGGTTTCAGCATTGGCAGAAGAGCACCGAACGAGTCCCCTTCGCCATGCGTGATTTGAGCATATCCACCAAGACCACATCATCGAACATGTACGTGCCGGCAATGACGAGATGGGACAATCTCGGAAGCAGGTTGGCCCGGCCAGCGTGCACGGTGAGCGCCTCGAGCAGCCTGTTCGGAACCACTGTACTGGTTCGATCCCGTCGTCCACTGCGAACTTCTCCAGCCCGGGTAGGAGCTCGAATATGTGACCACCTCCGCGACGCGGATGGACGCCTCCCGGAGGACGAGACTGTTTAGTTCGCACCGGGATCACTCAATGAACAAGTCAATTTTCGTGGACTAAGCCATTTTGGGCGATTTTTCCGGAGTTACCTCCATGGGAGCTTACCGGGATTGGCCTTTTCCGCGAACCACACAGAGAGGTCCCCCAAATCCGCAAAAATATTTGAGAAGCGTATTATATGATACTAGACATGCCCTAGACCGATTGTAGGTCAGCTCAACTTCCAGGACATGTGGTGCGCAATTTGCCGAGGGAGATTCAAACTCCGAAGATTAGTAATAACGCCGTACCCCGATCAGAGTGGCGCGGTAACCAACAGCCTTCAACAAGCCGAGGCACGAGTTCCCATTTATTGAAGCGTCTGTCTAGGAGAGACTAACAAGAAGTTCACCTAAATGAGCACAGCCCCTCCAGCCGGTACATGCAGGGGTCATTGCTCCCCGACTCCGAGTCATGGATATAATGAGAATATAGCTACCGGATATGAATGGACTGTTCTCTGCCTGTCAATACAATCTACATCTTGCACACACCAGCACAAAGCTATTTGTCCTTTACTGGGAACGTACCAACGGCCGGCTATGTTACAATGAATTATCTTGTCGCACAGTGGGTACAGAAATAATAAGCACATTTCCCACGTTTGTTTAACTAAGAATTAATCCAGTTACTCGGTCGCTTTCTATATTTACTCAACGTCGTATGCCGGTGTTTGTCATTGTTTGGCTTTTGTCCCAAATCTTCCATTTCTCCCACATTTCCTTGCCGGTTACTCAAGCCGACTATATTTTCCTTCCCATTCATTAGTTCGCTTTCTAACTGCTTGATGCTTTGACATTGCATAGAAAGCTTGTTTTTCCGTGGTTTGGAACCAAATTTATGCAGCCCAGCAGTTTTCACGAAATTTCCCTTGCCCGAGAGTCATCTTGCTACATATTGTCGCCCACGCCTTCCTCTTTTGAACACTTCGTGTCCGTTACTTTCCGTGAAAATTCCCGCTGGCATCCGGTTCTGCAATTGGTGGAAATGAAACCCATCAATCCTCTGCAAAAAGTACGATCAGATGGGACAAGTTCGCCCATGAATCATCTGTGTATCCAATTGGAGGAGCTTGGTGGGCTTGGGACGGGCCACAAGTATCCAGCTGATTTATTTGAAGGACATACATGGAAAATAACGACTCAGGACCCCTTAGAGCCCGAAAGAGGCAGATGGGGGGTTGACTTCCAATTTAGGACTTGAACTCATTACTGCGTGTCGGGTGGTCGCAGTATCAAGGAGACTGGCCAGGACACTTAATTGAGCCTTCAAATGAGCAACAGCACCAACCAACTATGTCTCCGATGCCTTCAAGGCCTCAAGTTAGCATAAGTTGGATCAGGGCAAGTAACTTTGATGGAATGGGTAAGTTACTTGCCGGTACTTTACTTACTTGTACTTTTACTTTACTTTACTTGTAAAACTCTCTGGGTCCCTGATCAAAGATCCTCTCGGAAGTGAATTCCAAACCTTCGGGCACTTTCCCAGGCTGGCGTAAGTTCATTAGCCGGCCGCTGATCGCATCAGCGCAAGTAACTTGGCCAGCCAAGTTAGATCAATCCATCGGCGGAAAGTAACTTATGCCATCAGATGGCATCAATTCCCGCCAAGTTCCCCGCACGGCCAAGTTAGTGCCCAGTTAGTGTCAGGGAAGCTGGATTTTCCATTTCTTGCCAGCTGGGAGGCCTTACAGCTATTTTGCTCCCGCGGAAGCTCTTTGAGCGCCGTGCCCAAGCTTGCCGATGGAAATCACAAAATGAATAAAAATTGTAGTGTGTTCGTCACTGCAAGAAATAAAATATTACAAGTAGATAGGGAGATGTATTATATGTTGAAATGGGGGTCTTGCGAAACTTCAGCGTGTCATCGGGCCAGATTTGAAGTCACAGTGAAAAGTTCACGATTGAAACCATTTAAAGTCGACCGGAGATGTCGGACTTCCCGATTTGGGGGTCGTCAAAGAGGTCTGTGTTTGATCGTGAATGATCGCTCGCCTCTTGCCACTGGACTCTTGGTGCAGGAGGCAAAATCCGAGCGTGGGACACATATCACGTGACATGCAGGAGCCACGTCATCTGACTCATCAGACTCACTGACTGTCAGTCAATGAGTCAATGTTCATGAGCGGTCCACACAGCGAAGACCCGCTACCAACGTTCTCCGTACGGAGAGTGCGCCTGGATGGCCTCACCTGCCCTCCCAACTTCGGTCTGATTACCGGAACTTTCCCTGCTAAACACTACACCCGCTTTCTCGTTACCAACCAGATCGAAATCGATCGTCTACCTTCATTCCTGGGTTAGTTGATTTTGGAATACTCACACTTTATTCATGTCTGTTTTCAGCAACTCCCCTTAACGAGCGCCATCAGCTGTTTCTCAAAAAGATTCAGCAATGCCGCGTCCTCTTCGACTTTAGTGACATTGGTGGACAGATCGAGAGCAAGCAGCTCAAGGCGCAGGCTCTCCGCGAGATGCTCGATTATGTCACCACCCAACCCAATGCTATCACAGACAACATATATCCACTGGTGGTTGACATGGTTTGCTTTCAATTGTCAGGCTTCATTGATCCCTGATGTGTTTACAGTTTGCAACCAACGTGTTCCGTCCCTTACCTCCTCTTGTACACCCTATCCCGGTCGGTCCGACTTTCGATCCAGAAGAAGATGACACCGTCGTGGAAGAGCTCGCCTGGCCTCATCTACAACTCGTGTATGAGTTTTTCCTTCGGTTTGTTGAGAGCTCAGGCTTCAACACAAACGCGGCCGAGCCGTACATTGACCAGTCGTTTGTCCGCAATCTCCTCGATCTCTTCGACTCGGGGGACTCCCGGGAGCGCGACTGCATCAAGACCACCTTGCATCGCATTTACCGCACTTTCTTCAATTTGCGGGCGTTCATCCGCAGCGAGATCCATAATATATTCTCACAGTTTGTATACGAGACGGAGCGGCACAACGGGATCGCTGAAATGCTGGGGATCGAGGGGTCTATCGTCGAGGGTTTCAAAGTGCCTCTCAGAGAGGCGCACAAGAGCTTCACAATGCGTACTCTCATGCCCTTACACAAGCCGATAAGCCTTTCGCTCTATCAGCCCCAGCTCGCGTATTGTGTCGCGCAGGTCCTCCGGAAGGATCCCTCACTGTTGGCAGACGTCATGATGTGGCTGCTCAAGCACTGGCCGAAGGTTAACTCGACCAAGGAAGTCATGTTTCTCAACGAGATCGAGGCAGTATTGGACGTCGTCGACCCCGCCCAGTTCCAAAAGATCGAAGTGCCACTGTTCCAGCAGCTTGCACGCTGCATCGTTAGCCCCAACTTTCGAATTGCAGAGCGGGCGCTCCTATACTGGAACAATGCGGACGTGATGCGCTTGCTGAGCCCCGATACTGTGCCTATTGTCATCCCTGCCCTCCACTCTTCCAGGTCTCACTGGAATTGGTCTGTGTTGTTTTTTCATAGACCCTCTGATGATAATGATTTCCCAGGACGATCAATGACTTGGCGGACAACGCATTAACACTGCTCATGGAAATCCACCCGGACATCTTTGAGACCTCGGTTGTGTTGTAGTAAGTAGGTTTTCGTCGAGTTCGGTGAACCCTGACGAGCTCACACTCGTGTGCATTGTTGTTATTTATCACATTGTTTCTTTTCTGATGCATATCGCCACCGGTTGGACGGGGCAAAGCGAAATTGCCGCCAGCACTGCCGCCCTGCCGCCAAGGGCGGTAGTGGCGGCACTAGCGGGCAGCACTCAAATTATCTGTCTACTAATTCGGCGCACTGGCTTACTCCGGGATCGGAGCGGCCTGAATGGGTCTGTGCTTTACTCTGATTATCTCCGCTGCTTTTCTGTGCACTCTCTTTCTCCGAATATTTCGGCTGCTTTGCCGTGTACATCCTCTACGCAGGCTCTGGATTAATCTGGCCTATGATTTCCGCCGTTTTGGCAAATACATCCCCTACGCGGGCTCTGCGCATTATTTCTGCCAATTTGGCCTATTATTTCTGCCGATTTGGCCCATTATTTTCGCCGATATGGCATGTGCATCCCCTGCGAAGGCTTTGCACGTTATTTCTGCCGATTCGGCATCCGGATCCGCCGCGGACTCTGCGTGTTACTTCCGCCGATCTGTGCATCCGGACGCGACACGACTTAGTCTGACTTGAAATCAGAATGAATCTATACTCCGAGAAAACCAAGCCAGTGATCAACATGCACTCGATGGTTTCCGCCGAGACCTCTCGCAGATGATTCCTAAGTTCCTTGAAACTAGTATCGCTCATACCCCCCTCACTCGCGAGCTGACTCGCATCATTTCATCAACAAATCATATGCCGAGAGAAATAACCCGATAATTGACATGCACTCGGGTGTTTCCGCCGAAATATGTCCTAGGTGATTCGTTAGACCCCTGCAACACTATTACCACCCATATGGCTCTGCGCATTCTTCGGCCAGTGGCCTACCATGTGGGGGGGGGGGGATTTCACTCCATTTGAGACAACCCCTGTACCGTATAATTTCGTTCGCTCGATAGTCACGGGTCACAGACCCTGTTGACGATATCGAAATCCGATTGAGGTCACGGCAGATCGAAACGCACAGCTCATTGAAAGATCACGTTCCTTTGGGTCCGGACTGTCTTTGTGGTCATGTCAATGTCCACTGCCGGATCGCCTCCGGCAGCAATTTTCACCTGAGACACTCTCCCTATTAAAATATCAGCCAAAGGAACATATCCAGATCATCGTACAAATCGCTTCAACCTAGCGATGACAGCCTCCATCATCTCGAGCGGTGGGGACAGGTTCGATGTAGCGATGAAATGGATATTGTATAACATCTGGGTAAGCGCACGCGGCAGACCTGCGAGGGTGATTTCACTCGGGGCATGATCGGTGGTGCAGCCATTGTCAAAAGTCAGCCCTCCTGCCACAGAAACAGAAACTTCTGCAGATGGAGACTGTCAGCCGGCAGCACCAGATCACGGTACATTCCCCCATCTGAAATGAGTTGGATTTGCTTGCAGATGCCTGATTTCACTCAGGAATTGGGCACTGGTGCAGCCAATGTCAAAAGTCAGCCCTCTGGCCACAGAAACAGAACCTTCTGCAGACAGAGACTGTCAGCCAGCAGCACCAGTTCACAGTACATTCCCCCATAGGAAATGAGTCTGATTTGTTTGCAGATGCCTGATTTCACTCGGGGATTGGGCACCAGTGCAGCCGATGTAAAAGTCAGCCCTCCTGCTACAGAAACAGAAGCTTTTGCAGATGCTGGCCTGCCGTAGAGGCACAGTAATTGATGCAAGCATTTTGCAGAATATTCCGGTGTGTGACCTCCGGGCTGCGGTGCTCTCAGAGTCTCAAAACATCATATGAGAAGCCCTCAGAAAAGAATCAGAGCCAGGCAACATATGCACAGGCACCAGGGGCGATTCCGACTAGCTAGCCTCAGAGGCGTAGTAATTGATGCCAGCATTTTGCAGAATATTATGGTGTGCGCCATTCAGGCTGCAGTGCTCTCAACGTTCTCAAAGCATCATGTGAGAAGCCCTCGGAAAAAATTAGAGCCAGGCAACACAGGCACTGGGGGATGATTCCAACTGGCCTGCCTCAGAGACGTATGGTAACTGCTCTGAGTATGTTGCAGAATATTCCAGTGTGCAATATATATATATATAAACCTCTGGTCTGCAGAACAGGATTGTTCTTGATCACATGCACTGCTTTTGTTTGGCTTTTCCCTCAGAAATTAATACCCAGGATCCTCATATTTTGGTTTGATTTTTCTTGATCAGAGGTCGGGTTTTGTTGGGTTTCAGCTTCAGAAATTAACACCCAGAATATCGCCATATTTTGCTTTGATTTTATTTTGATCACATCTCTCAATCACTGGATCAATTAACATCTATATAAGAGGCTCTCTTTGAGATCATTTCTATCTTTCCCCCATCAAACCCCCATCCAATTCTCTTTGGACACATGTCAGACCCTGGCAGACCTCCCTTGCCTCCTAAACCTGAATACCCCCAAGGGAATGAAGCAATTCTGGCTACTGGCTAGGAGCCTTTTCCCACCACACTCAAACCTGATGACATAGTCTTCCTCACTGGGAAGAAACCTGATCTTGCCAGGTTTTCTGGGATTGTCAATGAACATGTCCTGTTGGTGAATGGTGACATTGATCCCCATGTTTGACAAAATCACAACAAAATGCATCGAAATGTAATTTCCTGATTTGGATGAGAGCGGTGGGCCACATTCCACATCCCATTCGATGACCTCCAGACCTTCGGTACTGAAGACTGCCTGGAGGAATTTTCGAAATTGACCCTTTTCACGGCCCTGTTTGGGGCGCAAGAGCTCAGGGTCCATGTCCAGGCAACCACTCTTAAGTGGTTTCCTCACGGATAAAGATAGGTTCATTCTTGGCGAACATTTTTGGAGTGATTTGGGATGATGTAATACACCGCGGTAAGTAACAGACTTCAACAAACGAGGCACGAGTTTCGATGTTGAAGTGTCTGTCTAGGAGAGACTATGTCGCCATGAACATCGTCAAATTCGAAGTTGCTTAGGTCGGGTTACAGCCCCCGGACCTTTGCAATCATTCCCCTGTGAGCTAAATCCAAATTCTGACCACGGGGAAGCGGTACTAGAGCCGGGTCAATGGTGCTATCAGGAACGGGACACGCAGTGGTCATCGGATTTACTGATCTCAGCCGCAACCTCGGGACTATAGCTCTCGGGTACGTGTGCGGAAGACGTCCCTGCGTTATGCCCTCACTAGGCTCCCAGACGACTGAGTGCGGAGTCCTCCAACCAAATGGGGTGCAAACCCCAGCCGGCGACTGGGTCTCCATTGATGCCAACTCCCTAACTCTATTTTGTCTCAAATTCCGGTGTATTGCCGCCAACTGCCAACTCCAATACATAATGTTTGCGCCAATCCGGAATTAAATTTCCCCATCCAGTAATACATGACTGTCTCATATACAAGGTACCCGCTGAAACCCATCTATAAGGGTCTCACCATCTGGTCCCGCCTTGACACTAGGAGGACATTTGACCGTGCGAATCAGGAATTCGTGAGTATTTTTCATGCATTGCTTCTGGTCGAGAGTTTCGGAATTGTAGTTCGATCGCCACAGCTCCGCGAATGGTGTTTTCTTCTGCCGCCAAATATCCAGTTGAAGTGGAGTCCGAAGAGCATCTCGGGCACGACACTGCTGGAAGTCAACATCTGGCCCCTCAGAATCATAAATGAGAAGCTTCTTCCCCTGAGCCGGCGCTTCTGGACTGATTATGATCGCCGCCCATACATGCCATTCACCTGGCTGCCAAAACTTTGTTCCAACAGCCGTCACAAACATTCCTATCCACATGCGCCCCGGTGCCTTCTCACGAAAACATTCCGCAAAATACGAATATTTTGGAAGGGGCGAGAAACGTTTAGCCCAATGACGGCGCTCAGTTCCGTTCATGAATCCAATAGGATGCGACCAAATCGATATATGCCCGATGGACCGTTCGCCTTCAATGATTTCAGTGGGGCGTTGCCGCAGATCTGTGAGGAACTGGCATATTCGAGAGGCAGTCAGGGCCAATGCTTCATCTGCAAAGGGTCAGCGGGAGTGTACTCCTACAAACGGAATTCCTGACCTTGTTCTTCGACTACGGAATTCCTGACCTTGTTCTTCGACTGCAGATGGTGGGAAAGGTTTGTGAACTGCATCACGCATTGCGGAGGGCGATATAGCCTCTTCGGAAGTGGAGTTATTATGTACTTCAATCCCGTCCTGCACCATCAGCAGAGCGTCGTTTGATGGAAAGTGGGTGAGTCCTTCACCCTTCTCAGTAGTAGGGTCGGCCGTCCCGCCAAGCACCACATCGTGATTCTCGTCTGAGTCAACGCTCATCATGCCCTAAGTCAAATTTGACATCAGGAAGAAATGAGAATCAGAGTTGAATAGCAACTTGCATTGTTTGGCTCATTTTGGGCAGATGTGGCCTCGCGACTATCAGGCATCCCAAGACGCACCACGGGAGCCACGTTTAATGGATCATACGAATGCAGCGTGCGTTCCGCGCTCTTTTCAATCGCGTTGGGCGCCACAACGGCCTCAGGAACATCATCATTCTTGTCCAGGACGGGTGAATCAACGGCCATAATGTCCTGAATCAAACAACATCAAGAAGAAATGAGAATCGAAGTTAAATAGGACTTGCGTCGTCGGACTCATTTTGGCCAGATGTGGCATCTTGAGACGCGCACCTATTAGGCGCCCCAGTAGCTTCGGGAATATGGTCATTCTCGTCCAGGACGGGTGGATCAACGCTCATAATGTCCTGGATCAACATTAAGAAGAAATAAGAATCGAAGTTAAATAGGACTTGCGTTGTCGGGCTCATTTTGATCAGATGTGGCATCTTGGGAGGCGCACCTATTAGGTGCCCCAGTAGCTTCGGGAACATCGTCATTCTCGTCCAGGAAGGGTGGATCAACGCTCATAACGTCCTGGATCAACATCAAGAAGAAATAAGAATCGAAGTTATAGGACTTGCGTTGTCGGGCTCATTTTGACCAGATGTGGCATCTTGGGAGGCGCACCTAATAGGTGCCCCAATAGATTCGGGAACATCGTCATTCTCGTCGAGGACGGGTGAAGGACTTGCATTGTTGGGCGCATCCTTGACATAACTTTCGGACAACGAGTTCGGTTTGATCATCACACCCCTGTTGGGATCTTCACCCACGGTATGGACCGACGACGGGTGGGGAGCTTGAAGCGCTTCATGATGGAAAAGGCCAGAGCTGGATCCCCGGGATCGGGGCTTAAACATGGAAGAGGTAGACTCCGAAGGCGATGGGTCGGGTGGTGATGGCTGCCATTTTGGAGGAAACCCAACGCTTTCATTGGGAGGAAAGGCTAGCGCCGGAAATTCCAATTCCTGAGAAAGCAAATAAGAGAGTGTCATGTGCATGTCTGAATAGTCAGGTTACTTGGTCCTCTGGAAATTTGGGGAGCTCGTCCAGCCACGATTGAGTCTCGGCGTCCTGGGGAAACATTTTCGCGGCTAATGCAGTGTTCCGTATGGCGGCTGCGACAATGGGGACAAAGGTTGTGGACGGAGCGACTCCACGAACCCCTATGATCCAGTGAAGCTGGACAAAGTTGGTATGTATATGCAAGTAAGCAGCTAAAGATGAATGGCTTGCTCACAAAAGCGGAAATCCCTAATCTGAATTGCGCAAGGAGGGCAGGAATATGATCTGGGTCCGTCTCCTTGATGATTTCTGGGCGACGCCAAAACGGGAATATATATTTGAACGCGGGGTCGTTGAAGTGAGACATTGCGAGTCTTTCGTCATCGGAGTATTCATACGTTTCCAATGGAGTGTTCCTGGGTAGAGATGGAAAAGTCGGTAACTCAAAGTTGACAGGCAGTTGAATATTCTATACGGATGATGAGCTAGCTTTGTTCAGAGAATATGCAGGGGTTGCGCACAGTTGCGTGTCTGTCGGGCAAAATGAGCTGGTTGAGCTTAACCGCAAGGTCAACGGGAAGCAATTTTACAAGGCCGTATAAGGCCGAGATGAACTGGTCAAGCAGTGGGACTTGGTTACGCGGGTATAATTCTTGAAATGGGTTTCCTGAATCGCGTAAAATCTTTGGCAAAGGAATAAAGATCGCAGAAGGGAAGCACTCACAAATATGGGAAGCGCCCTGCGAACTATTGCCGCGAGATATTCCGGAGAGACCGTCCTGCGTCGACTAGGGCGGCGAATGTATGGCACGATGTGCGCCACGAGCGGATGGTCGAGATACCGAAAGCTGGACGACACGGTCTTGTTGGGATACTCGAAGACGGTGTCTTCCGTGTAGTGCTTAGTAAGAGTTACGGCCCCGGGGAGAATATCGAAGTCGGAGGCAGCGATATTCGCGTAATACCGGACTTCTTCGGGTGCCAAGGGATTGGGTGGTGAGAGGGATACAGACCTGCCGACTGCATGTCCAGCGGGTCTATCTGCGCCAGAAGAAGATACCCGTCTATCAACATGACTAACGCCATCGAGGCGACGTCCTTCTCGAGCGCGGGCCACAGGCGGGTATGCGGATGCGGAGGCAGCGGGTGGTGGTGTGGCTGCTGGTGGTTGCACTGCTCCTCGACGTGCCGCCGTCGCCCACGCGGGCGGTTGAAGAAATGGGCTTGCTCCGATTGAAACACCGTCTTCGCTGTGTCCACCTGCACCTGCTACAGAGCGGACCGTAGCATTCCCTCTTGGTGCCGACGCATCGCGCCGCTCCCGCACACCACCCGGGCGGCTGGGGGTGCCCCCATATACAGGGACTACGGCAGCGCCGCTATGGAAAGAATGGTGCTTACCCCTGTGCAGTGGGCGGCTGTAGACGACGGGCGCGGCCACTGGTCGCTGCGTTGTGGTCCGGTGTACGGTACGTTGTTCGCTTGCCTCGTCGTTGCACAGTTCCATAACGGAAAGACGCCCGTGGTACCTCCTGTCGTCGTTATGCGTGTTTCCGTAGCTGACCGCCGGTTGCTCTGGCGGGGGGGACGAGAAGCGCGCGGTGGGCAGCCTTCTGGGGGCGGCCGGGATCCACTCGTCCGAAGGCTGGCGAAATGCCAGGGGATTGGGTAGAAGCGTGCGTTCGGTGACGGGGAGACCATGGGTCGAACGCAAGGGTGCTGCGGAGACGACGGATGATGGGGAAAAGGCGAGGGGGTCGGGAAAGAAGGTTTTTCCGACGGAAACTACAGCATCGTCGTACGCAGATCCCGTCGTCGCCATCCGTCGGCGTTGGCTGGTTTAGAAAAGATGCGGTGCGTCGAGTTTTGCTTCGGCCTCGAGCAAGCACTGGCAACAGTGGCACTGGAGTGCCACGCGGAATGGTGATGTCACTTGTGTCATCATCACGTGCCAGTCGCTGACTCAGAAGACGTTCCGGTGTGATCCGCGCTGTCAGAAAATGTAGGTATCACCCTAAGGATAATTCTATTGGTTTCCAGCAGAAACCTCCCGCTTTAGGAAAATTTGCGGAAATCTCAGTCCTCGACTGATATACATGCTTGGGATTAAGCATTGTTGACCCACTCAGCTGGCGCACATTATTTTCCGCGGCCATGCAAAATCACGGCACTTGATCTTCAAGATTCCATTTTCTGTGCACATAAGATTTCAGGAAGCCCATGAAATCAGCTGCAGAGGTGCAGGGGACTTTGTCTTCAATTAATCGGCTGTATAGTCGTTCACAATCAATCTGCCTAACTTTTGGTGAACCAGAATTGCAAATCCTCAGATCACCAAGGACTTCACAGCAGTTGAATCAGAGAGATGTGATGGTTAAAGAGACTACCACGAGTAAGATATGTGCTCAACGATCAAGGAATCCGAGAATGGGCTCATTCGGGATTATTCGGCATTCATGACACCATCACTGAGGGGTTCCTGGAAATCTGGCTTCCCGATAAGGTTTGGAGAAACCGTAGAATCATCCTCACCCTAATTGAGATCGGGGCTGATTCCGGTCAGGCAACAAGAAGAGCGAGAGAATTCTGCTGAATTCACTACATTCCGGCCCGTCCTAAACTTACCATGAGCCTAGGTCACTAGCCACAGCTAGTGATCCCAACCGGCCAGCAAGCGGTAGAGCAGCCAATTGCATTGTGCGGGTGATCCCTTTTAATATCAGGCATGAGGGCTTCTCACTCAGCTTGGTGCGGCTTCGGGCCGGCCTGCGGCCAAAAACGCCGCATCCCCTCTTTCGTACCTCACTCGCTGATCCTCTCAAGTGAAAGAAAGCAGCAAGGAGGAAACAGTACAAACGGGCAGAATGCAGCCAGCGCTGACTCGAAGCAAGTGGAGTCCACGCCACCTTCGTCACTTCGTTACTTCGCTTAAATGCGGGAAAGTTCGTCACTTTGATGGCATTCTGTGAAAGTTCGTGAGTTCCATGATTTTTGGCAAAAGTTCGTCACTTTCCCAGGACAAAGCTTGTCGGCACATCCCGGAATCAGCGGTGTCGGGCTCTGTCGTTAGGCTTGGGTTAGAGGTTAGCAGTTAGAGGTTAGTGGTTTGGGTTAGCGGTTTGGGTCAGCAGTTCAGGCTTGAGTTAATGGTTAGTGTTTGGGTAAAGTATCTATATAAAAAAAACACGCCGAGCCTTGCAAGGAGCCTTGTGCTGAAGTTGAGATCAAGCATAATGATGGCCGACGTTCCGGGTTCTTGAAGTGACGAACATTCACAGCCGGGAGTACCAAGTGACAAAAAATCCCTCGGCTAAATTATGGGGTGTCGAAGTAACGAAGTGGCGAGGGTGTTGGTGGTATAGACTCAAGAGTGAGCCATCGGGCGATATTTTTAACCATAATGGTCATCGAAGGTCGCCGCTAGACATGAGGCGCGGAGAAGTGGAGTGCGGTGCGCATGTGACTACGTTGAATTGAATTGTACAGCCTCGAGAAGCATTGAATCTAAACAAAGGAGGGATTCCCTGCTGTAAACGCAGTCACGGTGTAAATGGGGGATTGTCGGAACAGGGCAAACATGTACAATCTGATACGAGGCATCTAAATACCGTTGCGCGTGCTCCTCTTGCATCGGAGACAAGCTCAGGACGCGACTTTCGAGGAAGGGGAGGAGTGGGTGCACGGCGGGCGATGGCAGAATGGAGCTTTTTACCGCGAGACTCGAGCACTTCAACGCTGTCTTCGGATGAAATGTTGCCGCCGAACTCCGAGTCGCCGAGGTCCCGCGTTCCAACACGTTCATTGATTTTGCGGTCGATGAGCTTGGCCCGCTTGACCTCCGGAGCGCAGTCAGGATCACTTGTGGGCTTCCTGGTCTTGGCGAGCTGCCAAATCTCATGAGACAACGAATAAAATACAAGCCAATAACATACCTACTTGATCTTCGCCTCTAACGACTTCGCATCACGCAAAGGTCGGTCGTGTTTCTCCGCCCACGTGTTGTGATCTCTAGTGACATTCTTCCAGCCCTTGGCAGCGAGAGGGAGCAATGTGTCAGTGATGTCGAGCAGCTTGTCGACGTCGCGTCCATTGAAGTTTGTGGAGCCCTTCGGACGGCCACCCTGTTTGGGGGCTGGAGCAGCGTCGCTGTCGTCGCAGTCGGAGTCTGAGGAGCGTGCCCGTTTCTTCCCCTTCTTGTCCTTTTGACAAACGCCGGCAACTTTGGTGGCAGGCTTAAGGCCACGCAATTTCGCCACAGCCGGGGGGTCAAAATCGGAGTCGTTATCCTCAGGAAGCGGGAGGAGGCGCAGATCAATGAGGCAATCGGGGACTCCGTTCGCAGAAGCAAGGAAAGCAGGTGGGAAGTTGTGCGACAGCTGATGCTTTCAGTCAATGCAATGAACAAAGGTTGGATTGATTCATACCTGACTGGTCTGAGCCTGCGAGCTAGAGCTCAAGTTCGAAGACGGCGGCTGCTGAACGGTGTCAAAAAATTTGTGGCATTAACAGACAAACACATATGAATGGCTGGCTTCCGAACCACGTCCCGTCAGGACCACGGAACCAGGATCTCCGGCTGGAATCGTACTGGACACCATGAAAAGATAGACACCTCAGGACCCACTAACATAGTTAGTGGGCAATGGAATTTTCATTTGCCTTATCACTGATCAGCAGGCTTTGGGTTTAAAACCATTGATCTATGGTCATAAGTAGTCAGGGTTATTTCACAGCACAGTCGCTTTTGATCCATCTGGCTTGCAAAACATTCTTAACTTGAGGACTATTTTGCGGATAAGTAACTCGGTCAAGGTTCTCAAGGAGGCCTGGAACTTTGGTCACGCGTGACGTCACGCTGTGGCTGTGCTCTGGGGGAATGCTTCACCCAGGCCCCCTCTTCCTCGCTGGCGCTGGCATATCGGCGGGCGCGGTGCCTTTTCGCTAGCGCTGGCCTTTCACTTCAGGCTCAAATTTTCGGAACATTGGCATTTAAACCGCATTGTAATTGACATCCCAGCAGAAATTGCAGAGCCCCACTGCGTGGAGCTTCTGCATGCTGGGAGTGTCAGTTGAACTGTTTTTTGTTCATGCCAATGTCCCTCAAAATTTCGAGATAGAGTAGTGTTCAAATAAATAAATCCTTTTGTCGTGGTGATAAGGAATCAAGGAAACTCTTTCGGGCCGTGGCCCGGACGGCTGGGGTTTTCCACCCCAGACCCTGACCGCTGCACGGAGCTTACCGCTCGCTGCGGAGGCCCACTGCGTGGTGCTTCCGCCTGTGGCGCCCAAAAATCTGGGGGAAAAAAAACGAGAGTCGGCTGGATCGAGACCTCCACAAAACATTAGAAAATACGAAGGAAGCGTTCTAACAGACAGAGTTCTAGACACCATACAGTAAGCGGGGTCATTAATTAGTGGCGGGGAAGGCGTGCGCATGGCACAGCCACCAAAGTTCCAGGCGTGAGTTTGAATTCCGGTTCTCAACGGTGGATTCTGGTACTTACGAGGCCCAACAGAGGATATATTGAAGGAATTTAGCTCCGTAATCCCGAAAACCATCTGTGGAAGCACCAGTCAACCTCAATCTAACTGGCGTATAGCGGTTGTGCATTCATGCAGAACGACGCATACACTGACGCTGGTCGGTGCACGGATTAGTAAAGCATAGCCAGCACGGGAAATGAACTGCCTGGGATGATCATTATTCATGAGACTTATATTGAAGTAGTCTGAAGAAATCTCAAAACAATATTCATTCAACCAGCGAGATTCGTGGTGGAGGGGGTGAATGTAACAGCCGGCGTTCATCGCTTTCAAGATTGACACTGTTTTCAAATCTAACCCGCGCCGCTTCTGCCCAATTGCCATCCAAAACTGGCCTCGTGCGCTTTTTCAGAGCTGATTATAATAAATGACCGTCAGATAATGTCGTGATATAATCTCAACTTACAGTTTTCGGGAACCAGTCGCACACTCATACTTATTGCGTCGAATGGAGATGGTAGCGCACGTTGTGTTCCTTGAAACGGTCGCAGATATCGGAATCGAGATCATAAAGGGTACAGAAGTTCTCAATAGAAAGGTCGGGGCCAGGAATGCGAGGGTGAGGGATAAGCATATTCGCAGTCTTGAGTGGAGGCATAAAAGCATCGGGAGCGGCAGGAGCAGGAACGGCAGCGGGGCGAAGAAGGTTTGCGAGCTCAGCGGGAAAATTGAAATCCACCTGGGGTGCTGCGGGAATATTCTTAGCAGCTGTCTGTTCTTTGAGTTCGAGACGACGTTGTAGAAGCGGAGATTTAGCCGCACGGGCGGTGGCGGCTACTTTGTCAAATAGTTCGTTATTGGGTGGCATATCAAGGTCAGCGAACTGTGTCCCTTTCAGCTGCCCATTCAAAAATCAGTGCAGCTCGTACGTATCTGGATCTATGGTGCTCACCCAAGCAGCGCCCCAGCTCTCCATGTGCGCATGAGACAACGGAAAATGGTCAGGATCACCTTGCTTGACAAAACAATGCTCGCTCCCAAGTCTAAATACATCGTTTGGGATCCATGAAACCCGTCCCAAACGTTGGCAAGTCAAACTCAAATCCACTCCCAATGTTTGACTAGATTTGGGTTATCTTAGACCAGTGACTGGTCTGTCTATGGAGGCAAGCCTGTCGATAGACAGGCTATCGACAAGCTTGCTTTCATAGACAGGCTGGATTCGAGCCTAGGGTTATCTCAGCATTTGTATAGTGAAAACCGGCGAAAACGAGCCCATTTGCAATGGTCGTGAACCAAAAACACTATTGGGCAGAAGCAAGGCAGAATTTGACAGTGCTGGTTGAACCTGGAGGGCTTGGGTAATATACTACTACTGCTAGTTCTGCTGGAGCGCACATCCATATACTTACACCCTCACACGCCCACACCGCGTATTCGTCCCGAACGAGCAGCCCATTGGCGCCGTCAGATGAGCTTGCACAGCCGCATCGCGAGCCCGATTTGGACGACTCCTCCAATACCCGTTAATTCCACATGTTTCTGGGGTGTAACACGCGTTTTTCTCGTGTCTGTAGTGTATATCTTGCCTCCATTAGATACAATACAGTATATTAATCCTTCTCTCACGCAAAACAAGACTTTAGCTTAATCAATAGAGCGCGAAAAGTTATCCATGGTACAATAGGTCGCTTGGAGACGATTTTTAGAAGATTTCAACGTTTTTTCGCAAAGTCCAAACACTTCAAATGGCCTCCATCACCAAAACAGGCGACGGGGGAGCCCAGCCGGTCCCGGTTGTTGTCGAATTACGCAGATATTTCAAATTTCGCTTAAAACCGGGCCGGCTGGTTACAAGCCTAGCTCTTTCCAGTCAAGTTACGGAAACCCAATTTTTTGCTCATTGTATGTCTCTTATATATTTTGCTCCAGTCCACACACTGACTGCATGCTAGATGGCGTCAATATTTCTGACTCTCCGACCTCGCCATCCCCATCCATCGAGGAGGAATACGAGTCAGCTGGATATTCGCAGCCTACCGAAAACCAGAATGAGAATCGGAACTGGGGTTTTTAGAATTTCAAGCAGGACTGTCGCTTCAGATTTCTTTCCCGTGCCCTCGTCATTAAGCCCCAGCACCTGCAAGTCTTTCATCCTTAACCAAACAGTTGCACTTCAAAATCGTGGGGACTGGCAACGTAAAGGCTTTTGATGGCGTGGTGCCTTTGGTCCGGGCTATAGCCTCAACCGTTCACATTATGACCAGATTGTGAGTGAAAGATTGATAGCTTTTTACATTTTGAAGGGAATGTCCCGAGCAGAATTTTTATTTTGTCTTTCGTTTGTCCCTCATTATTATTTTTTGACGTGTCACGGCCAAATTGGGCCAATTTTACCGGTTTATATTGCCTTTCCTGGGCAGAAATTAAAAATTCTGTTCGGGACATTCCCTGGGTATTCATTTAAGAAGGCCTCTCATTTTTTGTGGAGGCCATACAGTACGTCGAACAAACAAGGAACAAACAGACATTTGTTTGGCGGGGATTGCCAGTCCCCAAAAATCGGCTTGTGAATGCCGGGCCATCACGTGGCCAGTTGCTATATTAGGTAAACGATCGTGGGGCCATCAGGGAATAAGCATCGACAAATTGCACAGCTTTTGATTCGCGCCACAACAACTACTACATACCAACCTACTACTAGTAAGTACTAATAAGTAGTGCTCAGCTCTAGCGTTCAGGCCCTTGGTTCTTATCTCGGCGCTTTCTTGGTGACGAGAGGAATTCCGCTCTCGAAGTTAGTGAGCGTCTGTCCGGCCGCGCGCAGAGTGATGACGTGGCGACAGGATGCCAGACAACGCCTTTTCAGATGACGAAAGCGGTCAAGACGCGATCGAGCAAATCAAGTCGAGCGGGAAGAGGATTCTGAGCAAGGCGCAAGAGAAGGCGTCTGATAGGTCTGCCCCCGCATGGCGGGACAGTGCGTCTTCAATCTAATTTTACCGCGAGAGGCTGAGGGGCTCCATTGGCAGACCGTGGCCGCCGGCAGACCGACACGTCACCCTCCAAAAACCTTCGGATCGCCGTAAAACAAAAGAGCGTTGCTTTTGACGCAACACTCGACTCAACTGAGGATGATCTAGTTAAACAGATCGACGCCGTTGGACGGGAGGATGGCATTTTGCATGTGTATTTCTGCACGTACGTTATAAGCAGCCCTAACCCCGCGTACCTATTGTTCATTGCTTCAGGGCCGGCGGCAAACGCATCAAGGAAACATCCGAGGTCTGCGCGGACCTTTTTCCAAAAATGGTTTGTTTCTGTGCTGCGCAAAATATGTAGAAACCCTCTCATCTTATCCGTTATTTAGCTGATCAAATTCTACGAAGCCAACATCTGTTGGAAGGACGGAGAAAGGACAAGGAATGGGGGCCTTAACGAGTACATGGATCTCGGGGGCGCAGATCTAGAAACGATCTTTGCAACTGGTCAAGTGCGTTCCTTCTTTCAACTCAGGGGTGTCGGCGTTCTTTTCGATCCCGCCTCCATTCGTTACTGAAGCTTAACTTAGGAACTCAACACCGGGACTAAACGCAAGGCCGACTACGACGTAGCCACCCCACGGAAACGCAGTCGTATCATTCAATCTCAATGAGAGCCCATGCTGTGCATAAATCCATGTCTTTGTTAATGTTTCCGTACCGCTTTCGAATAAATCCCCTGCGCTTTGCCAGGGTCTTCTGCTACAATTCCCGCAATTCCCGCGTGAGGTCGTGCCTTTCTAACACTGTGTCTCTAGGCTTCTTGATCCGGAGCATTCCTGTCGTGGACACGCAAAATATCCCCATCTTTGAATAAGCTGCGTGGAAAGAGTTCAATTACGCTGCGAGTGAACCCAGAGCATGGTTTAATCACTTATCTCAAGCCCAGCTGCATCAACTGCTTGCTTCTGCGTCGGCAATTTCACTGGTGGACCGATGAACCTCCCTGATATTCGCGTGAAGCTGAGGTGTCGTCAATCTACGTTTTCGTCTATCGCAGCCTTTGACGTGCAGGCGTTCAACAGCTATCGTTCGGGAGATATCCTTATATTCAAGTCTGGTCTCTTGTATCGCTGCGTTGGAGAGTGGACACTGAAGGGGGGAATTACCTCAGAAGGGATAACCCCTGGAAGAATCAGCGACATATTCTTTTCGCTATAGAATTCAATTACTCGGTTGGAAGGAAAACTGGAAGGGTGGATGCAAAGAACTATGGGTGGAATGTCTATGGATTCGGATCCCACGCCTGTTGAGTAGATATGGCGGTCTAAGTGTACATTTAATCGCTACATACTTTCGTGTTTTTCAACTTTCCGCTACTTAGTGTGATTCAAATGTAACTAAAATATTTTGAACTAGCTAGGGTCAACACACTAGTTTAACCACAGGTTATTTCCTGGAACAGTCTTTGAAGCTTGGCACATGATCTGTTGATCTGCTTTCAACTTCGAACAAGCTTTAGGACCCTGGCCTCCGGCACGGCTTACTCGCTGCGCTCGCAGCCGTCCCTCCGGCGGGTTCACAGCTTGTTGGGGCTCTGCCCAAACCCCAGCTGGATCCTTGTTTCTCTGCAGACACGGCGGATCCAGAGTCCGGGGGTTCGCCCGCACACGGCGGATTCCGAGTCGTGGGAACCGGCAGGGCGTGGGACCAAACCACGGAAATTTTCATGTGACTTTTAGTGGCGGCGTCATTGTGTTTTAAATATAGGAACTTTGCTGGACAAAACCCACTCAGGCGCATTCCCGAAACCATTTGGACACTATCGACGATATTTAAGGGGCTTTCATATCCCCTACACAGCGTCAATGGATGGGAAGACTCAGAAAGAGAGATGACCTGGCCCCATAGTGATGTTCAGGGCCTGGCCCGGAAGCCGCGGCTTGGGCCCGGCCTGAGCGGGCTTGGGCTTGAAATTTCTGAAGCCCAAGCCCAAGCCTGCGACCAGGGCTTGAAGCCCTAGCCTGGGGCTTGGTCGGGCCTGAGACAGAGGTCGAGTATTTACAGCTATTGGCAGTACCGAAGGCGCGGTCGAAAAATTTCTGGTTTCACATGTTTTCAAAGAATTATCCATAACTCGGTCAGTTCTTCATCGATTTGGATGAAACCATGCGAGATAATTCGGGCTAATTCGTGCGGAATTAGTGATAGAAAAAATCTTGTAAAAATATCTCATATTGGATGATCTGGCTTTTTGAGGCTTTTTGGAGATGAATCTGATGTGGCATGCCCAATTCATGTCCTACTGGTCTAAATTTTGGCTAGGGAAGACTTGTTAACATTCTAAAACATGTCATAGAGGCAAAAGTACATAATATCTCGTGTTTGACTGAATCTCCACAATATTTCACATGCCGCTGGGTTGCCTGTTATCCCGACCTGACTGCAAGCATCACAGACTGAATTATTCAAAGTTCTGACTCTATGACATGTTTCTAAATCTATGTAGACCATCTGTTGCAAAAAACCATGTTGTTTGAACATGCCTGGACCTCGCTAGACAGCATTTATCTCCAAAATCCTACATCATCCAATATGAGATATTAGAGAGGTTGTGCAAAGCCGCACAGAGCCGCATGCGGCTTTTGTGCATTGTGCAAAGCCGCATGCGGCACCATGCGGCTTTTGTTTCCCTATCAATGATGTATTTGATCCTTGTGTAGATGCCGTAGAGTGCTTTGGAAGCTGTTGGTATTGATCCGGCATCAGGTGGGTGGAGCGAGTGTGGGAAATGGCCCTTTTTTTGGCAGCATTACGGCCATAGCCGCACAGCGGCTGTGGAGAAGCCAAATAATGACGTCAAAATGATGCACATCATGATTGGTAAGTGGTTCAATGTACGGTATAGCACCTAATTTACTAGTATTTCATCAAAATGAATATAGATACACTCATAAAACCCTCGGTTCATCATGCGGCTTTGCACAATGCACAAAAGCCGCATGCGGCTCTGTGCGGCTTTGCACAACCTCTCTATTTTTACAAGACTTTTTCTATCACTAATTCCACACGAATAGCCGGAATTATCTAGCATGGTTTCATCCAAATCCATGAAGAACTGACCGAGTTATGGATAATTCTTTGAAAACATGCGAAACCAGAAATTTTTCGACCGCGCCTTCGGTACTGCCAATAGCTGTAACACGCTGGTGGTAGGAATAGTCATTTGGATTACAGTCATTCCACGGTCCTTGCAAAATCACTGGTCCTTGCAAATATTTTTTCCTAGGCCCTAAAAATATATTTCTTTGCCATTTTTTGTGCCAGATCTCTTCATTCATGTCTGATGCACCTCCCACATTATTTTCGGGCGCATAGAGTGTACAATAATTATGTAATCAATACCAAATAAGGCAGATCTGCAGGAAACCCAACTATCCCCTCTACATTGTGTGTTTCACACGGCCGTCCATAGTAAAGTAGAGCGAGCCTGGAAAGCCGCTTTCGCGGGGCTTTAGCCCTTAACTGCAGCACTGCTCTCCAGCGTAGCTGGAGCGAAAAATCCCCCTTTTAGGACGGAAAAGCTCAAAAAACCTCGATCCAAAATGCCGTGACCTGTGACTGAATACTTGGTCGAAATAGTACAAAGTCCGGTGTGATCTCTCATTTTAAAACTCCGCTGACACCACGGATCACACCGGAACGTCCCGAGACAGCCGAGACACAGGTGACCTTCCGACGGCCCTCCGCATTACATACCGGCCGAAGCGGCAATTGTTCGGCACAGCGGCACTACCCGATGTGGCAGATAACCATCGATTGCATCAACTTCTTTGGATGACGGTGAGAATACTAGGTCGTATAACCTTCGACTGGACGTCTCCATCCAACTCCTTCGCCTTTAGGCTTTTGTACACTTGCAAACGTAGGCAGGATCAACGATGCTCGCACCATTCAAGTCGGCTAACCTGAGTTCAGAGGAACTTGAAGTGATAAAGAATGGCTTCTACTCAAGCAAAGCTCGACGCGCGCAAGATCTTTGAGCTATACGAGCCGTTGCTATTGGATGTTCTTTCCGCCGAGGAAAATACCGTCGATAGCGATTGCGCCGCATTCGAGAGTACCTACTCCAGTAGTATGCTTGCGGATATCATTGAGTTGCGCGACCGCGTCCAGAAGGTTCGGTGCGTCATCCATGGAAATATTGAAGTCTGAGACGCTGATCGAGGTTGTAGAGACCGGACGGCTGAAAAGAGTCAAGTCCGGCAATGGATAAAGCAGTTGACCAGTCTCCCGAAGAGTCAAGCTTCATTCTCCGACCCCGAGCCAGACAGGGATCAATTGTTGTTGGTGAAGGATTCCCTCACTACGCCACTGGAGTCGCCCACTACATCACAGTTTTCGAGTGCTTTTGCTGCCGGTTTAACGAACTTGTTTGAAGGAGGTGCTTAATAGTCTTTGCTACTTACGTGTACACCGCCGTTTGAAACCAATGTTCTGAAAATGTTTTCGGTCACATGTTTGGTTGATATCGCGTCAAACATTGAGACAACATTGCATCAGCAATCCCTGGAGGGTTTTCCTAGACCAATATTCCTGGGATTTTGGGACTAACATTTTCTGAAGGTTCCACTGAACATATTTCACATCTCGTAGACAATATTCGACATCGCTACTGCAGATTGAATAAAAATATCATTGAAACTACGTAAGGACAATAATCATGGACTCGCCCATGGGCAGAGGGCGGTGTACGAGCAGTTATGCCGTTCCACACAGCTCGCCAATGCAGCAATGCTAAGCCCACTGGCGGAGCCGAGCGCGTGCGCGCTACCAGCGCATGTCACGCCACGCGTGAGTGGGTAAGGGCGAGCTGGCAAAGCAGGGAAGGAGACTGCGATGAGGAATGGGGATACAGAAACGTTGGCAGGTGGGCAAAGTGGTACTTGTAAGGATGATGTACTTGGCGCGTTCAATGCTGTGGACTCAGATCGCGAGCTTGACGATTCTTGTAACTTGAGTCTCATCTTACCTGCCGAGATTGTCGGGTAGACCCGTCCCGTACCCGTCTACATTTTTGGTGCAGACGATTATGGGCCGTCGACCCGTCGGAAACGGGAACGAGTCGGACCCTACGTTCTGAAGTTCCATTCAACCCTAAGCTTTAAACAAGGAAACCCCAATTCCAGAGGATGAGCTATCATAGGACTTTTGAAACTTTGAATAATTTCAGAGTTCATTGTGCCATGTCATGTTGCGTGACGTTTGCATACTCGTTATTACAAAAAGTAACCGGAAATTTGGTTTTAACGGCATCTGACATGAATTTTAACCATATTCGTGGCTGGATTCTCAATCTATGGCTTATTTGGCATAGAATATGACATTAAAACCTGCAGTGTAGCAGCTCATACTGAGGGAGTTATTCACCCCTATATGTTGAACTTGTTAAAGACTTGTTGATTTCCCTAGATTGCTGCGCTTTCCCCCGGGAGCTCCACGCAAACGAGAAACAATGAACACCCTTTAACTTTTGAGTACGGAGGAGTCTGTGTTCCCTTTTTCCTTCCCCGCAAAATGTTGCATCCAGTTATTGTTCTTTTGAGCTTTCGCCTGCTGCCTATACCGCCCATATACACGTATTATGCTGCTGCTGAGCTGGATGTCATCCTTCAAAACCTGTCTCAGAGCGCTGCATGTAGTAACCATTCTAAATCATTTTCTCCTTTTTTTTCCATCTTGCGGTGCTGCTTTCCGAGTCGATTCCAAACCCCTACTTCAAATTCGGTTTCTCAATGCTCTTCTTCGATGGACAGGCAACATTTTATTTACTAAAATGATGTTGGAATCAATTACGACAGTCACACTGTGCCCAATGTGATGGTCGAGTTGTACAGCGAGCCGGTGTTTGGCTCAGAACAGTGGACTGTTTTTCTATTCAACCATATTCAGCCACAAAGAATTTTTCTGCGCCAGTTTGCATCAGAAGGTCAACTTGGTAGGACTCATCCATGGGTTTCCAAAGTACTTTCAGAGTTTCTGCTTCAATATCCTGCCTCTCTCATACGGCACAAGTACAGTGGAGATAATTCCTGGGCCCCGGTGTTCCTAAGCGGGACCGTGCCGCGTAATTCTAAGTTTGAAAGGTGTCATTTCTCATGCTGAACACGACCTTATTTGATTGCAATGCCACAGTCGACGGCGATCTCAGCGGGTCCACTGTCCTGGGCAGGGGCATATGTATGGGGACTGGCACAGCCCTTGATCGGTCCGGCATGCTTGTGTGTGTTTGCTCTTCAATTGCAATTTCTGGCTCCCCTGGTTAATGATGAATATACAAGCGAGCCCGGTAGAAATGCATTATAATGCAAGGTGTTGACAACGCGTTGCCAACACCTTGCATGCGGCCCGCCCTGCTCGCCGCCGTCGGGGTTCGGCCCGGTTACACGATTCAACCAAATATGGTGTCGCCGCGCCGAACATTCCTCTTTCTCTCCTGCTCTCCGTCGTTCCGATTCATTTCACTTATCAACACCATTCTTCGATTCTTATACCCTCAGATTTCGTTCACAATTGCTCAGCCAAGTCCGTGAGCATTTCAACTCCAGTCCTTCATCATCAAACCTCTCGCGCGAGGGATTGTTTTAGATCTGAAACACGGTTGGGTTCATATTTATATTGGGGATTGACTTCGGAGTGGATTGAGCACCCACCTTCGACACTGAGTGGGGTGATGCGTCTCCCTATACGTCTTTGCGCTCCCGGTCCGCGACGTGTTGAAAGAGTTGCGGAGCCGAAGGATTTACAACGGCCAATTTACGTGTGTTTATTTGTTTCATGCATTTCTCATGTCTCGCTTGCGGGCTCCGGTGTCGCAAGCGAACGCTAGCGTCCGTCCCATCATGTAATTTTTCCCTCTTGCTTCCTACCACTACAATCCATTCGCATTGACTCTGATTTCGTGCCCTGCTCCTGGTCGTGATTTTGAATCTTTTTGCAATCAGCCTTGCGAGTTATTTTTCTGATCAGAATTGCTAAGCTATGAATTGACCTGTAGCTTGAATCATGAATAAACGCGTCGCGGTCACAGTCACGTGGTCATGTCACTTCTTCTCTTTCTACCCCATGCCGCCCCGAAAAAAGCCGCCAACACTCGAGGAGCAGCTTGTGAACACGCAGAAACAACTCAAAGCTGCCACCGCACAGTTGGGCATGTCTCCAACTCTTCGCTGTGTGGAATTCCGTCTTACTTGTTCTTTGTAGCTGCGTTGACTGCTGCCGCCGCAAAACAGTCCAAACCAGCGCAGACTCTCATTCCTCGCCCTAAGGGTCAAGCTGGAAAAGGAACGGGTTATAACTTACAAAAGGAAATGCGGCTCGGTCAAAATAAATCGCGTTATAATCGACTTATGGTGCGAGGAACTATTGGATTCACGAAGGTCAATACTTATCCTTGCTAGCATATTGTGCGCTACAACACGAACCGGTTTTTAAATACGAGCAAAACTATTCGAGATCAGGATAAGCCTCGTCTAGAAAAGACAATAAAGAAAGTGCGTATTTCTTGTCTTTCTGCATCGCTACCTAATTTCTTTTCGTGAGATCCAAAATGACTTCAAATACTTTCAACGATTCGCTGGGGGTTGGCCGATCCGAGCCTTCATAAAACAACATTTGGCTAATACCCACGACCAGTACAAGCGCGCAGTCAGGCATGAACATGCAGCCGAAGAAGATGACAGCAACGACTGGAGTGCTGCAGCACAAGGAAATGGCGAGGAGGTGGACGACCTTGGCTCAGATGCGGGGTGTGAAGAGGATGGGGTTGCTGGCGACCACGAGATGGACACCATGGATGCTGAGGATGGGATTGCTGGCGACTTCGAGATGGACCCCATGGATGCCGAGGATGAGCACCAAGACGGTGTCGATGACGGTGCCGGTGATGCCAATGGCGCCAGCACAGTTGACCTAGAGTTACAAGATTATCAGGATGACTTTGAAGGCAACAAAAAAAGTCGCAAAGTAAGTTTTATCGCATTTTGTAGGTGACCGCTAACCAATCTTTAGGAAAACATACCCCCGGCCTCCCTGGAAACCGACAAGGTATATCTATCGTCCAATTTTCAGCATACACTGATCCTATCCCAGAAACCTCGTCCGCCCCCCAAACCGAAGGCAAAATCTGTTGGGGAAATTCCTCTTAGCCCGGTGAGACTTTATTTCCTCACTTAATTAGTTGCGCTGATGGTCGGGCAGAAAAAAAGAAAAAGTCTAGATAGCAAGCCAGAGGAGTCGTTGCGTCCACCCAAACAGGTGCGTGCTCATCCCTCCTCTATCTTTAGACTGATAAAACCTCTGTTTAGCTAAAGACCGACTCTCCCCAACCTTCGCCGGCTCCGAAGATCAAAAACTTCTCTTTGAAAGATGTCCCTCATCAATGTCCGGATACCTACTGTCAAGATCTTGTTCCTTTTCCGCTACCCTCTCATCTGCTCTCCCTCTTTGAACGCAAGTACCAGCTCGTGCAAGAAGCAGGCCCAAAAGCTCTTGGCTGTCGTCAATTGACTAAAGAAATCTGCAGCACCATTAATAAAGAACTCGAGCCTGCTCGGTATCGCACTATGGCTCAAGAGCAAGGTTGGCCCGCGATGATAGATTTCGATCTCCTTCCAGCTCGTATCACCGCAATTTTCCCTGAACTGCGAGATATGTTGTCAATCAGCAACATCTTAGCAAAGTCCGACATATGGAAAACTTTTCTTCAACAGATCGACTACAAAGTCTTCGCATTCTGCCGCTCCTCAGCCTCATTTGAGGGAGCGTTCCTCGGCACTGGATAGTAAGTGACCTATCTTGTTAATACCATTATCTGACAACATCAATGTAGTTTCGGTCCGAAAGGACAAGATGTTATCACGACTACTGTACAAGATTTACTCAAAAGAAGATACGAAGATGTAGAGAATGACCTCTACGAAGCCACTGCTCCCCTCGTCGACACTCCCCAGAGTTGGGATGCTTTCGACGACTCTTCCAATCTCTTTTCCGTCAAGAAATTCGTCAAACATGTCCTTGTTCCTCACATTGCCACGACTCTTATCTCCGAAGATCTAGAATGCACTTTCGCACATGCCGTGAACATCCTTGAAGATAGTCGACGCTGTGGCGAGATACTGTACCCGAATCAACCGGAAGAAAAGGTTGACATTATTGTAACACCCAAGAACGATGAACCGTCTGAGCCGCTGCGCTTTCGCAAGAAGGTGATTCTAAAGGTGAGTTCTTCCCAATTATCACTTGTTTCAACGCCATTCACATTTTGCTAGGTATCAGAACCGAGAAAAATCACACTCGATGATTATACGCCCGTAATTGACGTTCTCATTTTCTGTAATATGTTCTAATGTCCTTTACAGCCTGCCGTACAGACGAAGGTACTGTTTCTCCATTTTTCTACGTGTTTCTTAGCTTTTGTGCAGAAAACGCCGAAAGCCAACAACAAGTCCAAGCCTAAAAAAGACCTCGAACCAAAACCCACTCGCAAACAGGCGGAACCTCGAAAGCACCGCACAAGAAGTGTCAAATTCGACGAATGGTCAATCATTTTTTTTTCTGCTACTTAGCCGCTACTTACAGGCATCTCAGATTCGCGCTTCAGCTGGCTAGATATTTTCCTGCTCTGCCCAAGTTGTATCATGTAGTCTCCTGCTTTTCTCTGTATTGGAATTGCCAACTGTATTTTTTTTTGATGGAATAGAGCTGTACTCTGCTGTGTGACACGGTGTCGGATCCAATCAGTGGAAAAATAGCCTCAGTACATGGGGGATCCCATGAACAATCCTGAAAATATTCTAACAGCTTTTTACCGCTTTTATGAATATTTTAAAAGCTCAGCTGGCCAGCCATCGAGTGTAGAATAACTGAGGAAGATTTGTTTGCGTGAGACGGTGGTCACGTGCAGCGTGTTTGTTGATGTTTACTCTGCGCGCCTCTTTCTCTCTTCCACCACAATCTCAATGCCCACATCCGTCCTGCACCTTGTGGACTCATGTATGCGTTCAAAATGGTGCGTTTCACGTTTCTCTATGCGCTCCTACTGTTCTGAAGACCTTTTGACCGATTTTAGTGTCCGCTGACTACGCTATGTGCACCGGCATATTCACGCGTAAGTCCATTCTTTTTTGGTTCTGTCAAGGTATTCGGGCCTCTCAGACATAGCCCACTGAATCTCTAGATGATTCTACGCGCTCCGATGGCCTAGAAACTTAAGACCCGGCACCTCTATGTGTAAGCCTTTGTATGTTACCGACGCGTTATTGCACCGCTGAAAAGTCACTTTCAGGATCCTCTACTGGTTGCATTGTTCATCCTGGCTGCTCCCGAGTCAGTATCGTGGTGGCTTCGCTGGCCCCTTCGCCCACCGACAGCCTCCATGTATGTCGTCGTACTTCTGTTATGAGGGCTTGCTAACCCTGCCTTCCCTCATGCCAGCATTACCCCCGCCTTCTTGCTCCTCGCTTTTGCCTCGCCTTCTTGACCCACATGGTGACCTCCAAACAATCTGAGTCTTTCACTGTTTCAGGTGGGCTTCCATTTCCTCATCGTCTCCGTGGCTCCTTTCGCAACCCCTCACCGCCCACACACACCTTCCGTCCCTTTTCTTGTGTCCCTTGCTTACGCCGCCTCCCTCCAGCTAACTCCTGTCAACCAATGGTGTTCTCCCGACATGCCCTTTTCGCTTTTTGGCAGCACCGACCACATCGCCCTCATGTACTTCGGTGCGTTGCTGATTGGTGAAGATGTCGGTGTAGTGGGCCAACGTGCTCTTCGAGGAGAAGTATCGGTGCGGGCGTTTGTCGCAGCGTGGATGGGGAATTGACCGAGGTGAGTTCTACTGTCTCACTCGCCTTTTGTTGTACGTTTTTGATGTTGTCGATGTGCTAGCGGCCAAGGTGATCAATTTATCTGGTGAGTCTCCACTACGCAAACGCTTCCGCCAACTAACTGTAGTCGCAGGTATTGGGATGATCAGCAAGCGAATTTCTGTACTGCGGTGCGGACGTCGTCGAAATGACGGCCTATTTTCCACTGGCCTCCCATCTCACCTCTATTTCTGTAGACAAGTCCCACGCGCAGTCGATGTCAGCATCGGCAAGGCACTCTTCCGCACGATCGTTGAGCACCTCGTCTCATTTTACCAAACATTGTATCCGCTCTCGGCGGCCCCATTCAAGTGAGTTGCCCGTTATTTCTCCCACTCCAATCTCTTATAAGCGGCTTTCTACGCCAACTTCGTGGATCTTTTCGCGGTCCCGGTTTCGCAGAATTTGCACTACCAGTAATGAATATTCTCGTTCTCACCAACGGTATATTTATTTCCTCGTATCGTGTCTCCCTTACTGACGCCTTAGCCCGACAGATACTGCGATGGGACAACAGTAAGTACTTTTATTCGTCATATTGACTCCGTCTGATGTTATTGACAGCAGTGAGTTTATTCCGGTGCGTGTTAATTACTATGATACGGGTAGGCCGTCATTTTTCACTATCAGGTCTTGCGCTGAACCACGGCAGCAGGTTTTTAAATCTTGTTGGAAGTTTTGGGTGGCATGTATCCCTTTCGACAGTTTAAGTCGCCGAACTGATATTTCGACCACCCAGAAATGTTGTGCAGATTTCGTCGCAAGATTGCTTGCTTGGTGAGTTATGGACAAGTACTTGGATAAATGTGTCCTGACTTTGATTTCTCTCCAGTTGTCGTCAGTACAGCTAGGTGTTCTGTAGTCGTACATACATTTCCTTGTATTAAATACTTAGAAATAAATATTTTATATTTTAATTTAATTTAAATTCATTGAGCGGAAGGGAGCAAACGAAGAGCTGGCCGAGCCATCGATACGAGTGCCTGAACGACTCCGTAGGAGTGCCTGAAGACCTCTTTTGCAGTGCCCAAAATCACTCCAGAGGAGTACCTTGAGCACCCCCGGGGCGACGAATTTTGGCTAAAAAGACCTCCTGAGGAGGTCCTTCGGTCACTCCCAGGGAGTGCTCGACAACCGCTCTGGGAGGTCTTTTGAGGCACTCCTGAAGAATTCCTCGGCTTTACTCAGTGAAGTACTCGAGGAAGGACCCGTCCTTGTCAGCGCGCTTGGGCCGGCGGTTGGGGGCCTTGGCATTAGCGTCGGGCCTGGTCCCCTCGGTGCTGTTCTCTTGGTTGGTATCATTTGGGTCTGGTCCTTGCCCTTGCCCTTCGGCTACCTCTGAAGAGGACAGAAGCACGCGTAACAGGCGAGGAGGGTGTCCCATTGCACAAAGGGTGTGGTAGGTTTCACAGGAAAGGGAGCAGACTGAATTATCGATGGCGTCGGGGGAGAAGCTAATCCCATGCGAGCAAGTGCACCCAACACCGTAGTTCTGCCCTAGGAAAGATATGAAATGACAGATGCAGCAGTCGACGTCCTGATCCGAAGTGCTGTGTCGAAAGACAGATCGGTTGCGATATACACAGGGCTGCGAATTAATGAGGACGTATCGAAGCCGTGGCTCGGCGAGCACGGCAACCTCCGGTTCCTTCTCTTTACCACGTCGCTTTTCTATTGCTTTTCCATTTCACCGTTCATCCTCCGATGTCTATGCCAATGATGTTGGTGGATGGTGCTCGCAACGGAGATCCATTGATCCACACCGTAACTTCCACTGTTTTCGAATCGGATGGGTCGAATTCAGTTCGCAACGTGCCGACTAATCATAACTCCATCTCACTACGCTCAAATCTTGGGCTTCAAGTATCCTCCCTGCTGACCGACCATCGCCACCAGTATATTCTGACGCACGCTTTTATGCGACCATTCAAGTTGACCAGTGTTCAAAGGAGATCATATCAGCTTAACGTCGTTCAACATCCCCAAAAGACCACTGAATTCGGATATGCAGCAAACCTGTCGCGTCTCCCTTTGACTCCGGCCATGGTTGTTCGGCTCACCGTGCGCGACGCGAACGGCAATTCGATTGTACCGTATGTATGACCGTCCTAGTCAGAAACATGCTGATCTGTAAATCTGCAAAGCCAAGACGAGCTTCCTTTCCTCATTACGCACCTTTCGCTGTTCACCGAGAACGGAATAGCACCTTTGGACATGGGATCCTCAGTCACCGGCCAACCCCCGCCTATTTTATACGGTAGTCTTGTGTCGTCCGTCAACCACCTGGAGGACCATAATGGCAACATGGGCCTGTTCTTTCTCTTTCCGGACGTCAGCATCCGTTGGCGCGGCCGCTTTCAGTTGGGTGTTACCCTTTTGAGGATAAACAGGTGAGTCACCCGGAGTCCGGATCCTGGACAGAAACCTGTTTCTCGAATCTATGTCTCATTTTGTTCCCCAGGCCAGACTTTCCCGGCATCACTGAACAGGTGACAACACTTGCACAAGCACGCACAAACTCATTTGAGGCACTCCCTCATGACGAATACATCGCAGCTCGTTTGTGCCTTTTCTTTTTTGCTCGTGGCTCCTCTCAATTATCTTGCTGCAGCTCAAACTCGACTAACGCAGGCCTTTCTTCGCCAAGGTGCTCGGATGCTCTCCCTGCGCCCGTAATACGTCCATATCACCAGCACCATTCCCGCGCTCTCACTTTTGTGTCTACGAATTATACTATGTCTTCAACACTGAATAGGGTATACGAAGGGCAACCAGCCCGGTCGTGCATTATGCATGGACTGTTGCGTGTTAAAATAGACAAGTGCAGCTGTTTGCCTGAAGTCCGAGCTAGCCTGCCAATAGTGTGAAGGGAACGAATGGCGGAAATGGCAGGTTGTTGTGCCCAGGTGCATCATCCTCTGCTCCCTCTTCCCCTCCCCCCCCATTGCAACTGCAGCCGCCCCAATCCCGCCCCCAAACCTTATTTTTCCGAGTCTGGTAATAATGCTCCAGTACACTCAAAAAGGCACCAAGTGTTTTTTTTGGAACAATATTGCCTTGCATTTTTTTCCGTTATAGGTTCACCTCGTGTCTTTCAAGGCCGCGTCATAACGTGTTTTTGTTTCGAGTTTTGGACCATATTTATGAGACAATACACCACCCATAAGTAAGCTTATTCGATGTTTTTTCCAACGCTTCTAACAAGCAAATTGACTTGTTCTGGGACCCATCTTGAGGCAGAGAAGCTCAAGGAAAGGCAGTCGTCTGAAGATTAGTGCGTCTCTCTCTCTGTTTACAGGTGCGGCGGAGCTCTCATTGCTTTTACAGCGCTCCCCGATCCGAGCACGCTCTGTCCGTAACTGAGACGCAGGTAAAGCGCCAATCAAACGCTCCGACGACTGCATCCAAGCCAAAATGTCAGAGACTTCGGCACTAGATTGAAACAGGTTCGTTTCAGCGAACAGCCATAGGACGTGCTCGCTGACTCGGGGTCAAGGCACTACAGTCCGGGACAATCAAAGGCCGGATTTTCATTTAATAAAAAACCTGAGTCACCCTCTTTATAAGATTACGTTTCTCTGTCTGTCTGAAGCCATTTAAACTCCGCTGAATCTCCGCCGATGCCAGACACCGCGGCTGCTCTCCGCCCTCGATTGTCGCCTATCTTTCTCGCCGGCCCACAGGCACCGGGCCAAAGCCGAGCCAAAATCTCGGCCTGAGGCGGCTTTTGGCCCGGCCTGACATTCCTTCGGGCCAAATCCGAGCATTCTGACGTAGTTTTTTCCCTCAGAGAGGAAAAAGAAGACTGAAGAGAATATCGAGTAACGTTGAGGCTCTTTGGCATTCACGTCCTGAATTCATATTTTTTTACCAACATCCGAAACAGCCAGAGGGGAAGGACAGCGCAAGCAGCGATAGACGTCAATTTGCACTAAGATGATGGCAGCAACATGTTGAAAAACTATACCTACAGTGGCGCTCTAAAAAAGTGCCGAATTACCATTTTGGGTTATATCTCCGGAACAACGCGACGGATGCCTTAGGTCTAAAGGATGAATTTATACCTTGTTCAATGTACTATTGACCCACAAAAGGATTGGAATGAAAATGATCAGTGGTGGCGGAGAAATCACATTCGCGAGCCGAATGTCGGATCTGATCCGGTAGCTCACGTGCGAGATCAAGAAACCAACGCGTCTTGACAACAACAACCACCGCAGACTACGACTATCACACACCAAAAATGTTCTTATGGGTCGCACGTACACTCCCCTTACTCCTACGAAGCGCCGCGTCGTTTGCGTCCTCCGTGACGAGAAGCATCTTTCCTTCCCCCAAATTGGAACCAAAGTCGGGTGTGACGAGTCCACAGCGCGTCGAAACTACGCCAAGTACCACGAAAGCGAGGATTGGTATAATGTGGAGCCTGGGAGAGGTCGACACAAGATATTTGATGACCACGACCGCCGGCTAATGGCGAGGAAGATTCGATCTGGGGCCGCACGTGATGGTGCCGACCTCCGCAGACAGGAATTCCCCGAGGCAGGTGCTTCGACAGTTCGCCGAGAGCTTGCCAGCATGGGCCTGCACGGTCGTAGACGCCGTAGGAAGCCTCTCTTGACGAAGAAGCACGTTGCAAAGCACGTTAGCTGGGCCCGAGCTCATCAAGATTGGGAAATGGCGGAGTGGGGAAGAGTTTTCTTCACAGATGAGTCCAAATTCCTCCTTTTTGGCTCGGATGGGATCCAGTACTGCCGGAGGGGTCCCAATGAGGAGTTTTCACGCCAAAATGTGGATCCCCGTGTCAAGCACGGTGGTGGAAAAATCATGGTGTGGGGTGGGATACACTCTACCGGATTTGGGCGGCTAGTACGCATCAACGGGATCATGACGG
>JARJLF010000631.1:0-156865 GCA_029378395.1 Mycena leptocephala
CCGACTCAGAGAATTCCTCGCAGTGCTTAGGATCTCGACAATCCCCGACAGCAGAAGAGGGGTCAGGGCTTACTCGCTATCACAAAAGTAACCGGAAATGCATTTATTCCCATAGATCACGTGCACTGAGCTGGACCACCTACCATTCACAGATATGAAGGTAAGAGGCCGGCAAGCAGCGGGTCACAAATAGACGAAGAATTGGTGGGTAGTACAATTTAGAAGGAAGGTGTTTACAGCAAGTATTCACTAAGAACTAATTTTCGCCGTTCGGGTGCTTTACCTTTTTCCCTTTGTATCGTCGTTTCACTGCGTTCAGACCCCCCGTAGGCACAGGTCTGCCAGATCCCAATAGGCAGATGCATAGGCAGACCAGTGTGCTGACCCTTGCCAATCCATCTACCCATCCTGCCGAGGTTGATCGAGGTTGGTCTAGGTATTCTGACCAGAATAGGCACACATAGACTCACATGGGCCGATGTGCCTAGCTAGGTAAACTCAATAACCAGTACGGTTTGGGCTCGTTCTCAATCGGAAGACCAGTTTTAATCTATTCTCACGCATGCACACCTTGTTTAGCTTATTAGAGTCCATCAGTCTGCCTTCACAATGGATCAACGGAAATGCTTGATTGCCGAATGATTATCGCGAACATCAATGAAAGATATGCTAAGATATTGCTAAGATACCTGGCAGGAGACTTGCAGGAGAGTCAAAATAGTAACTACCAATACAACTTGCGGCCTAATTTAACCGCCACCAACCTGGACCCAGGTTGACCAGGGTCAGCCATGATAGGCACACCACCGTCGGCGAAGATCGACGAAGGTGGGCAGACTTTGCCTTGGTAGGGATACTAGACCAATGTCGACCAATGCCTATTAGCATAGACCAACATCGGCTTGGGTGGGCAACCCATAGGCGGAGATCGTCGAAGGTGGGCACATCTGTGCCTATGGGGGGTCTGAATGCAGTGTTTGGGTTGATTTTTTCTGAGCTTCATCATATTTGAGTCATTGTGAAGACCAATCCTCCGTTTAAGAGGCAATGCCTGAGATTTCATTGGATGTACGAAGAAGTAAAGCAAAGAGAAGCAACAGTTGTCAGACCGGCACCCCACACTACCCGAAACCGATCAATGAGTCAGTCTATATGATCAAATCTGGTCACGTTTTTTTTTGTGGCGACATTTTTGCTACCCAAAGCACAAAAGAACTAAAGTTCTATTTGTGAACCTCAGTGTCCTACCCGCAGATAATCCAACTTGCTTTGGAAGTCTGGGTTCATTGGCACTCACTGCGTTCAGACCCCCCTGTAGGCACAGGTCTGCCGGATCCCGATAGGCAGATGCATAGGCAGATCAATGTGCCAACCCTTGCCAATCCATCTGCCCATCCCTGCCGAGGTTGGTCTAGGTATTCTGACTGGATTAGGCACACATAGACTCACATGGGCCAATGTGCCTAGCTGGGTAAATTCAATAACCAGCATGGTTCATCCTCGTTCTCAATCCAAACACCAGTTTTAATCCATTCTCACACATACACAAAAGGGAAGACCACAGCCATGGGCTTGACAGATTGAAAGAAATGCTTGATTGCCCAATGATTATCGTGGACATCAATGAAAGATAATTTAGACTGCCACCAACCTGGACTGAGGTCGACCAGGGTTGGCCATGATAGGCACACCACCGTCGGCGAAGATCTGCCAAGGTGGGCAGGCTTTGCCTCGGTAGGGATGCTAGACCAAAGTCGGCCAATGCCTATTAACGCGGACCAACATTGGCTTAGGTGGGCAATCCATAGGCGGAGATTGGTGAAGATGGGCACATCTGTGCCTACGGGGGGTCTGAATGCAGTGACTGGCTAGAGCCACCAAGAGATCAGTGATGGTGATGGCAGTTATGTCATTTTGTGGTCCACAAGAAAGATTGGCCTCAAATAGACAATCTGAGACCCAATTGACAGTGGGTCAACGATGGAGTGAGTTGTGAAACATATTTCTTGAATTTTGAACAGCTAAAACCTTGAATACCCTGAAGGAACAAGTTAGCAAGCTGTTCTGCAACATTAACACAAAATCTCAACATGCATCAGGTAAACCCCCATTAAAAACTTAATCCCTTCGAAATGGTATCCTGGATGAGTGGAATGAACTGACACGAGTTCCCTCGTGGATTCTCATTCAATAATAAAGCACTCAGGCACAAATTCTTAGGTTAAATAGGATGATGCTTTGTGTGAAGATTTTGCTGACTTGACTTGCTGAATGTTTCACCTATTTTCATTCATCTATCAGCTTCCCAACCTTATATGTAGGTTTTAGAGCACATAGGGCATCCCCAGGATTTGCCCTCGAGACTCCCCACCAAGTTTATACCTGTAAGTGACTGTATGTTGGAACATTTTTTAGCCATCTGACGCAAAATCACATGCAATAAATATAACCCATTTACCGAGCACATACCCATCGATTTCGAAGCCGACTTTCAGGTTAATGGTAGCCATATAACCCAAAGAACACACACATTGAGTTGGAACAAAATATTCTACAAATTGATGCTGTAAAAACCCGATTTCCGGTCACTTTTTGTGACAGCGAGTAGATCTTGATGCTGGCCATGCCGCCTGGTGCTGTTCCAAAGGGCAGGTACGGATCACTTTCATTTGGTTATTTTTTCAAGCATAAAGATTAACAAAAATTAATTGGCTGGCCCTGAACCCAAGTTATCGTTTCATTGACTCTAAATACAGAAATATATTTCACTGACATTTTTTGGCCCAATCGAAGAGCAGCTCTCCTCCCCAAACTAAAGCCGAGATTTTAGACGATACCTCGCACTCGTGTCCCGCAAGCCACCGGAGCTTTGCCCCGAAGATACCAGGCCTTGCGCGTCTTTGGAAGCGCTTCACGTGCGAAGTCACAATCACGGCAGCGATCAAAAGATATTACCTGAGAAAAGTGGCCTTATAACTATTGTGTACGGTTTCCGGGCCAAATATAACTTGAGATAAAATACGAGTGATAGCTTAAATTTTATCTGTTCAATCTCTTCTCGTAACAGGCCCGATTTTGCCGTAAGATAAAAATAGGTAACAGCCACGCTTTTTCCACGAGAATTTCCACAGGAAATAGCCAGCCTCTTTGTCTTGGTAATTCTCACGGTAAAAGCCTGGCTGTTACCCCAACATTTCCTCTGGTAAAAGATGGACTTTTACCGCAGGAGATTGCCGGGTGATAGCCGGACTTTTACTTCAAAATTTATCTTGAGCAGGCACTAAAGCTCTCCAATTCCTAGGCGATGTCTTTCTTGCTGAGGATGATGAGCATACAGCCATCAGCTTGTTCACAGTTGCCTTGGAGGGATTCATATATATGGATATTCATCATAGCAAAGCTGAATGCATGCTCAGACTCGGAGACCTTTACAAAGGACATGGCAACCTGCTCAAGGCGGTAGAACTTTGGAAAGCGGCAAAACCACTGTTTGGACTGTCATCACAGGCCAAACAAGTTGAACATGTGGATGAAAGCCTGGCAATTGTGGGTGAAGATGTGCAAGAACAACATAGAGCCAATTTGGCTCGTCTTGCAGAAATCCATGTACCTTCAGCAACTGTGGAGGATTTGGATGACCTATCTGACCTAGAAGGACTGAAATTGACGGGTGAAAAAGCTCCTGATGTTGGCTCAGTCTGCATTTCGCAGTATAAATCTGTCTGTGTATAATATATCTATGGCTCATATACGTTCAGCTCCAGCATTTCAAGGTTCAACCTGCTTGGATGAAATAACTAACAAAACATATTCAGGACATTCAGAATCCAAGTGTTCACATGTGCCATGCTCTACCTCAAGCTGGTGTAGCTTGCTGCTGAGCAAACATCAGATTATAAATCTTGTATACAGCAGTCTAGATGCACACTTAATCAGCACAAAGATAACAACAACCTCGAAAAAAAACAGTCAGTGGTTTGACGCCCAACATGCGAAAAAGAGGCACAATCAGTGAGGCCCACAGAAGAATTTGAATCCCAGCGAGACCTTTTTCACGATGATGGTAGAGTTCATTTTTTTTGGGTGATTCTCGGTAAAGACGAGTTGACCAGTTACGTGCCTGGTTTTTGTCCGACAAAACCAAGTCGCCAAGATCTAACTGAGTTCCTGTGTTAGTATTCAAATCAGCAAACCGCAGTGAAAATACGGAAACATCTGACTTCCATATTGTCGCATACCTTGAAAGTGAAGAAATCCTTCAATTGCCAATGGCACCTGTTTCATAAACCAATACAAGACGAGCCTTCGCTTTGCTCCGGACTTATCGTACAGTGAGATGATACAATCTGTTCATTGGTGTGGGTTTACATGAGACAATCTGTGCGACACCAGAGAATGTGTGACAAAGGATTACAGGCTCCATGCTTGCTCCATGCACACAGAAATCAAGATTTCCCTAGCCAACGCTCCAAAATTGAAATAATGTAAATGCGCTCTGGGGCTGCCAGTTGAACACAACACCATAAATAAGAGTGTTACCATGAACAGGACGCACCTCCAGAGTGCAATGATGGGAGGAGATTCTTTTAGAACAGCTGCTGAACACGCCAACACAGACCAAATGGATATTTAACGCACCGCTGACTCAATGGGATAGTTACCGATGCTGAACGGGCCCGTGTGACTTTGAGGACACGCCAATTGAGAGAACCTACACCCGAAATATGCACCGTCGAACTAGTATTACAGATAGTAATGGCTGATTCGCAGAGAGCACCCAGAAAGCCGTGTTTTGAATAACGTAGATGAAGATATTTATTGGACAGTTCAACTTGGACTCGCATAAGCGGAAGATATTGTTCCAGAACGTCCTCGTTTTGGGTAGGTTGAAGCAGATACATTCAAAGGACCATCAGACAATACAGAAATCCAGTGTTCGTTTTTCAGCACTAGCGACCGACAACCAAGGCAGTAGAGACCCAAGAACTTGAAGCAGGCACCGATTGCGACCGTCCGAGTAATCAAAAAGTAACGGCATCCAAAGAGTTCCCAGGACCGAAGGAAGGGCGGACAGACGAATCTAGGAAGAAATTGGCGCCGGGAAAGATGGGGGCTCGGCCCTATTTATGTGTGGAGAGTCCTCGGGTGGTACGTGGCCGCTACTGCGAACAACTGCGTCTGCCTGCGGCTCACATTGTGGTAGATCAGCAGGACAATTTTATCCCAGTTGGACGGAAAGCTGTTAAACCACTGGGTTTGTGGTCTAGGTTGGTTATGGAGGCAGCAAGCGACTCGCCAGATTTTGTAGGCATACAAATGGGGCAGCAATGAATGATTGGTACAAACGGGGACAAAAAGTTGGACACGAGACGGGCCGCAGTGGGAAGAAACACACCAAAGGTGGTCTGGAAGGAGTTAAACAGAGCGGATGGGCAGAGGAGGAGGGAAAGAGCAAGAATATATGGGGAAATAGCACAGCCGAGGAACCATTTGCTTAAAGAACGGTTAATGGTCCTGGTCGAGGGCCATAAATGAGAGCCAGTCGTAGAGCCACGTTCTTCGGAAATCAGTATTATTATCAGCGAATTGTTTCACGGTCGGTAACGCTCATTCCATCTCAGCCAGGACGCTTTTGGTACACAGTGGACGCAGGAAGCGTGCGGGTCAAAATTTCACGTATGCCCTTCACTGCGTCAGCGATACAGTGTCGCGCCGTAAAGAAATATAGCCGAAAAGTCGGCCGTCACTGAGTCGCGCGCATGATTCGAGGGCTCGAGATCATATCAGCCACGAGATCCAGCACGATTCTCCGGGTAACATCGGGATGCGTGGTACGTGTTTCCCAAAAAAACACATGTGATAGCGCGCGCGCGATAATATTATACACAGCCTAGTCCAACCTCTGAACACTGTGTTCCCAAGAGTATCCCGGCGCGCGCAAGCGTCTCAGGCCTTCGTCTTGGACCCCAACTACCCTACTTGACGAGCTGTTCGTTATCAGAACGTCTATCGAAAGCAGAATGCGAAGTGGTAAGTAAGAGAATCTAATCATTGCACTGCGGTAGCATCAACCAGTGCAGAGGGAGTGGGGGAATGAATGAATATAGAAGTAGCCTCAAAAATCTGGGTGATTCCGTATGCGAATTTTGCAACCATAGAAGCAGTGTTTGTGAGCTATCATGCGCAAATAATTTAGCGAACGGCATGGAGTCCAAGCTCGGTAGTCCAGGTATATCCTTCTTTACATGTAGCTGCGGTGGCGGCCAAGATTATCGCTCTGCCCGCCATGCTGCCCTGTGGCCCTCACCGATGTCGTTCAGGGCATCCGACGTCATGAATGCGCAGGTGGCCGTGAAAATCTTCCGTCGGAATTCCTACGGGGTTATATAAAAGACAGGTAGCTCATTTGTGTACTTGTTTTCGTCTCGGATGTCCTCCGGAAGATCAAGAAAACGTTTGAAATCAGTCGTAGACCCATTCGCGGCCGGAGCGGCAAACCGCCACTTAAAAACAGACCAAGCCAGAGCGCATCCGGACGGAAAATCGGCAGAAATTTCTTGATCGGTGCATCGTATCGTGGTATCCGGGGTATTCGATTCCTAGGCCATGAGGAAAGGAGGAAGGAATGAGATACGCGAGGGCAATGACACCGACCAATTTTGAAGTTGTACTGTGTGTCTGTCTGGGCCCGGAATACAGTTTTTTCCCAGTTCACAGAGGTCACGGAGACTATACAGAGGACTCCCGTCAGAAAAGCCGATTTCAGGCGAAAGTTTCGACGAAAAGACTGACATGCTTGCACATGTTGTTTTCAGATGAAGAATGCTTTGTTAGCCAAATCGAGAATGCACGCAGGTGACAAAAAAAAAAAAAGAGTACAGGAATCTCGAGGCGTGGAAGAAGAGCGAGGCACCAGATATTAGCTGAAGAATGACACAAAATGATTCCGATTTGAACGGTATCAATTTAGAAGAGAATCACAGAACGCGAAGTAGACAACGCCCGTGGTGCCAGCGTCTACACCAAGGTCTACAATCCATTATTCCTCTGGCCAGATGCTGCGATAAACACCAGTGCGGGACAGCCGCGCAGATGAAGCATGCGGAAAGTTTCAAGTTCTTCGCTACACCCGTCCGCGGTCGCGTCGTCCAGCACGAGTGAGGCAACGAGCCTCTGATACGGAGAGGCCCCTCTACAGCGTGGCTTGGTGCGAAGCCCCTCCAGGCCGGCGACCCCGGCCAAGCGTTCCCCCACTGCCCCTTGTTAGAGCCCCGGGCCGGCGGCACTGGGAGGCACCGATAGGCGCAACGCGGCGAGTCTATATCAAGGCGCTAGCCCGAGTAGCCGAGGCCCAGATCGCATTTTGGCGCGGAGTCGAGGGCGGGCGCGGAGGGGCAGGGGATGCAGGGAGCGTGAGGGTGACATTCTGCACGGATGAAGGGAGGCCACCATGGTATGCATCGTTCTCGTACGCCGAGGTCGGGGTTCTGAACAGCAGGCAGCGTCTTGCTCCAGAGATGAGGAACAACGGGCATGGGTCCAAGATGTCTGAAGGAAGGAACATCAGTGAGTGACGAGGGAGCGACGATAGCGAACGCACAATCTCTTTCGTACCGCTATTTGCATGTCCTCAACGACCACGAGTGCGACATATCCCCGCCCCATGGCCGTCCACCGCGATGTCCAGCCGATACCCTACGCATCGGGCCGGAGACGGGACATCCGGAATCTCGCTGGGAAGTGCGAGCGGGGGCGTAGGCGCACAGAGGACGCGCTAATCGTTCACAGTATATATATATCCTCCCCGGCGCCTTCGAGCTGCGAGGGCTCCGATCTGCACACTGGACGATGACGCCCGCCGACAAAGAATAAAAGCGAACAGGGGCGGGTGCATGTGCTCGGGTGCCGGGATATGACTCGCGAGAGCAGGGATGGAGTACTTGAGTCGTCCACAGGCAGGAGGCGTGTGCACTTGGAAAGAGGCGAACGCCGTGGGTAGCTAGCCATATCTTGACGGTGCATGCATGACGTATAGAGCGGTGGGGAGATGCGTGTCATAGCAGATGCTTCGTGAGTCAAAGAGACGGGAATTTGGAGATGCAAGTGAGCCAGCAGTGGGAGAGACGCCTATGAGGAGCGGATGAGGAAGCAGACGGCGTTTTGGATCCTCCTCCTGACCTCCGTCCTTCCGAACTGCTCTTGACGTCCGCATCAGGGAAATTCTGGGTATGCATCTTAGGTGGATTGAAGGCCGCGCTTGAGAGCCGAGCAAACCATCAGCAGAGGGCTCACGTAGGGTCCTTAATCGACAAGACTCAGAGTGAAGAGAAGGGTAAGCTCAGGTAAGCTTCGCCGAGTAATGCCGACATCAAAGTCGAACGTAATCGGGATTTAAACGCCGCTCGCTTGCGGGCTGGTCTCCTTTTGCCATAACCAAAAAAATCGTCGTTGGCAGCCGTGGTCAAGAAACATCCTGCCACTGCTTGATTCTGATTAGGTCTCATTTTGGCCGGACAGCCAGCGCACCCTTTTCTTCCTCTCAGGCTGCTGCCAGGAGTCCCAAAGGAATCCTCTGTGGTCGTCTGCGGCAATTTTCGTCTTCAAACTTCACTGGCATAGTGCATTGGTTGACTATGAACGGCCGTCTCTCAAACTTACGCACCAAACTTTTTCCTACCTTCTCACTCGCTGGCCCGCCTTCTGTCGCTGGAAGCTTTTCTTCTTTTTTGACAGTTTCACTTGTGTGTCTCACAAATCGCATTGATCCATTCACTCCTGCTCCGAGAATATTACCTCTCGTTTTGCCTCTGGTCTCCGCACCCTCGCCGTAGAGGGCGAATGACTTCTCCGTGGTTGTGTTCTCTCTTGCGTATCGAATCATTCGAATGTATTTTTTTTTCTCTTACTGGGCAGCTTTGTCTCTGTCCCTGCCCCTCTCGTCTCGTCTCTGGTCTTGCGCATTTGTCTTTCTGCCCTATTTAGAACTACGAGATGAGCGATTCATATTTTTCCACGTCGATTATAGCACGCAGTAAGCCGACATAAGAACCAAGTCATACATCAGGGAATGGGAGTGTAACCGGGCGGGGATCGACGCCAATGATAACCGCCAAGACCGTAAATAACACCAACCCTGTACCTCCCAGGACCGAAAAGGAAGTCGCCGACACCTCCACTGGCTGACTATACAGCACGAGGCACACTACCCCAGCGGTAAAGCTGCACAACCCAGCAAGTACGAGCCACGGTGCGGTTAAACTCGCCGCGAATCCGAGACTGGTGCGAAAGGCGGTTTTGGCGAGTCGATTTGTGGTGTACCGATAATCGGCCAGGGAATACGCCACGGTGATTCGGTCGGCGTCATCCAGGTTGGACTCCCTCAATATATCCTCCGCGAGATCCGCTGACTCTTTGAGCTGCACGGAGAGCTCGTTCCAGAGACGTGGACTCTGAAGGAGGCGGAATACGATCATTTTTAGGAAACGGAGATGATGCGCGAGCGCAAGATTATCCCGCTGGAATTCCTTCGAAAATTGCGCCGTATCTTTCAGCACCTCACTGAGACTTGTGAGTGCAGATTCCCTTTGTTGTAACAGCGTATATGTGCGCTGAAGTTGAATGGCCCCGACTATCGCGATGGTGCCGCTCAGCACGTCGAGGAAAAGACCGCCGAAAAAGAGCGCGTTGCATCCGATTTGTAAGTTCGTGTTTTGCTGATCGAGGGAGAAGCTGATTGCTTGGGCTTGTACCCCAGCTAGGAAGGTGGCCTATATCGTAATTTGTAAAGGTTAGCGCGAATACCTTCAAGTAGGAGGAACCCGCACAATGATTGCAAGCGAGTTCAGGTTCGTGTTCATCAGCTGTAGCGACTCCGTCTGACGAATTGAGCGCATCCAATCCCATTTGTACCCCGGGTCGAGACAGTGTTAGCCATGAATGCCTCCAAAGGCACCAGCTGGTTGGTCGGGGCAGTCGGTCGGACATTGCAGGACATATGTGACATCGGGGAAGGAGGATGATGGGTCTAGAGATGAAGACACGCCTGTAGCGCGTGGTCCGATTATAATTAGTGCGGTGCGTCCAGGGCTGTTGAAGCTGTGTTGCTGTCAATGTGCGCTGAGTATGCGTGGCTTAACCCCAAAGAATACTGTAGCTGTAGACTGTAGCCACAGTGCTGCGGCAGCTGCCGTGCAGGCTTCAAGGCCATCGACATGTCCTCGGTTTATCCCAGATGTTCCCTCAAGGTGACATCCTGGAACGGAATATGCTTTGCTTTCTTTCAGCTCCGCAGATGTGCGTACAATTGTGTGACGTAATATTCGAGGCTGTGCGACATGCTGTGTAATGCTGTAGAGCGGCTACATTTATACCGTCCACCTAGTCTCTCCTAGACAGACGCTACAACACAAGGCAACCTCGTACCTCGGCGTGTTGAACAGTCCACCCTTCTTTCTCTCAAATCACCCCTCCTGCCAATGCTTCCTTATTTATGTGTCGAGGTCCTTCAGGAGTTGGGGCGGCTTGATCTCATAGGCTCCCCCTGGCTTCCTCTGGGTCCCATAAATCGTAACGCTGCCCGCGGAATAGCCCCTGCGACAGGTCCTCCGGATATTGAGCTCTTTGAGATGGCGAATCTACGGGTATATTCAGAGTCGGGTTCATTATTGGACCTGCTTGAAAAGATATACCAGCACTACGACGGTACGTCAGTTTCGCTCTTGCGCATGATTATGGCATCCTGAACCGCAACGGACAGCCGGTGACTGTGACGCACTTTTTCGTGTCTCCCGGGAACTCAATGAGGAGCAAGCTTCGAGGTTAAAACGAATTTTGCAACGCTACGAAGGTGGGGCACACATGTCCTGACGAATGGAGCTCACTGCACCTCCGTGTAGTACCGTTCTCCGAACGACCATTGGTTAGCAGCACTGCGAGAGAGAGGATATGTGCAGCTGGGAAGGCAGGCATCATACGCATATGCAAGGCCTGTTATCGGCTGGGTG
Source organism: Mycena leptocephala (assembly GCA_029378395.1). NCBI lineage: Eukaryota > Fungi > Basidiomycota > Agaricomycetes > Agaricales > Mycenaceae > Mycena > Mycena leptocephala. The sequence continues at coordinate 11,004 of JARJLF010000631.1, forward strand.
CCGACATCGATGTCGATAAACTTGCACGCCAGGGTACGTCCCCATTACGCCAAACGGATTTTGGGATTAACTCAGGCCTCACTAGCTCACGGTAATACTCATTTCCTACGATTTGTGAAGCGGCGAAACTCATGAACCACCGACCAGCCCTGACTGAAGCAATGACAGAACTCAAAGCCCGGTGCATACAGCTTGAATATCTTCTCCGGACAGGACGGTCCTGCCCGGCCACCAGGGATCAATTAATAAGGTTGGTCCGGGGCATCAGACAGTCTCTCCCACCAGAGGGTATGGAGCTTGTGTGGGTTCGAGGGGACTTCGAGGAATTGTATTCCCAATTCTGTGAATTGTCTCTCATGGGTGGGGGTCCAACGGCGACCATCCGGAAGCTGCGTAAATTGGTCAAGGACGAGCTTGATAGGGCCAATCACCGAGTGGAGGAATTCAATGCTCTCCGAAAGCATTACGAGGATGGGGGAAGACGTGATCTTGTCGTTCTCATGCAGACAAACGCCAAAGCCGGTGAATATCCAATACGATTCTATCCTTGGCGTTTAGATTGATGATTAATTTCAAGCGAGAAAGGCAGGTTTCGAGGAGGGTGCGACCTTGGCGGAGGAGAGTCAACAGATTTTTGACGAATTGGAGAAGATCGACCAAGGTCTTGCCAAAATCGGGGAGACTCTGAAGGAATCCAAGGAATTTTGGGAGGGAGTAGACCGGAAACTCTCGACAACACCTGGAAGTCAACAAACGGAGGATCCACCAGACGGGATAACGACTGGTCCAGAGGTAAGTCATATGCTTTCATAGGATACTATTAGTGATAGCACCCGTGCCAGGAACTGCGCATTGAACGCCGTGCCGAGAAGATTCATGCCGGGCTTCAGACCGTCCACAGCGCCGCTCAGCCCTGCTCAAAGTCCGAAAAGATACGCAAAGCCGGCGATAAAATTGTTGGCGATGCTGCAACCTTGATCAAGAACTGTACCGACGTCATCCAAACTCAAATGTCTGCCGAAATCCATATTCGCATTTCGGTCTGCGATCAAAAGAGCGGCCGCAAGGCGCTCTCGCCGTTGAAGAAGGGCCTCGGGCAACTTGTGACCGGATACGAGAAGCTTTCGCTCCGGTTCACAAAGTACGCCGAGATGATCTACTTGCTCGTCTGGTTTGCAGGATCCGCCGCTACTGATAAATTGCTGAGTAGGTAGTTATTTGATAAGTGCAGACCTCCGAGCTGACATTATTCCATAGTGGATAAACCTGAGTACGTTCAAATGGCTCAGGCGGAGCTGATATCCAAGGGACTTTTTACCTCCTCTTATTCTTCTTATGCACTCCCCTTTGAGATTGCATTCTCGCGCCTTGATCGTCAGCTTCACGAGATGCGGAAAGTTTGGTCGGAACTTGTGGTGAGAGTGGATGGACTTGGAGCTGTCTTAATTTGAACCTGAGGACATTCAATGTGTATTTTCTGTTTTCTACCTACCGTCTGATAGATTCATTACTCACTCTGGTCAATCCAACTTTCTATGATGTTTTTTAATTATTCGGATAACGATGAATTATGGTTCAATAGGGGTTCAACCTACAAGCTGATTGTCCTGCCTGCTTAATATAACATTGCTTGCTCGACCCTTTCGCACTCCGTGCAGACGCCCTCACGATTGGCTTTCAGTGGGGATCATCATAATTTTATCCGGGGGCGCTGCGGAGGGAGTAAAGTGAACCAAAGTAATGGGGCCATGAATATTTGGAAATAAATATAAAGAGTATGAATATGGTTTGACGCACGATGTAGTCGGGATACTGACCCACTGTTCAGCACAGTGTTGGTTAAGGTAGTGAGTTTTCTCCTTCGACGGCAAGAATTGTCAGTCTTGTCATGTATCAAGATTTCAAGTTGCTCCAACTCGTCAGCGGTAAGGCGTGTGGGGTCGTTCTCGGGTGCCATTAATTTGGTGATTTTTTGCTGGGTGAGGGAAACATCAATCGTCGAATTTTCAGGCCGAGTCCGTCCCGCATGACGAAGTCAACATTGAACGGAATATAAACACTAGAAGGGACCGGCTGACTGTGAAGCCTCCGAGTCAGTGAACTACCCCCGTTTCGCAATGACCATAATGCTCCCAGTCAACTTCATACCAGTCCCAAGGCGCCGACAGCACGAGCAACGTCTGAATTTCGTTGTTTCCTGGATTACACGACACCGATACGGCAATACAGGAATCAGCAAAGCGCAGCAAATACGGGGATCTGACGTCTACATTGTCCCATGCTCTGAAGGTGACTAAATCCTCGAGCCCCAACCTTGGCGAGTTGGACCACAGTTTCAACCGCAAAGCTGTTGTTCGTTTGACTGCTCCGATGGGGCTTTTATTTTAAAAAATTGTGCATTCGAACAGTGGCAGGGATTTGATGATTCGAGAAAAGGAACGGAGGGAGCCAAGCCACCGACCAGATGGCAGATGCATAAAGCGGTCTCTTGGCAGAGTTTCTTACTTGAGTCGACACATGAATTATCCCAGAGGCGAAAAGAGGCATGGTGCTGGAGGGAAGAGGAAAATAGAGGCACAGCGAATACGAGGCTTCTAATGAGACTGGTTGACTTCGACTGAATTTTTGAGAGAGAGTGTGTGAGCTATTTGCGTGTATTGACATCAGACGACGAAGGCCTCCGGGTAGCCAAATCGGGAAAGCATGCACAAGAAATAGGACAGTGTGAGTGGAAGACAGGAGGCACTGGGCAGACACGACGAACGAGCGATGGAGGAACACGATTAAATGTGAATGGGTAACATTGAATGCAGATTAATACAACAGGATGACAAGATCCTACTGACGAAGAAAACTCCAATCCTCTTTCCGTCGCGACTCTGGCAGACATCGATTCGATACTAGGTCGACGAAAGACGCCACGGAGGGATGACCTTCACGCGTGATAGGTAGACCTCTGACCGAGCCTCTGAAGGTCATCACAAAGTCCGCGCGCCGTGCCATACGACTCCAACGGAATGCCCGTCACGAGTCCGGTCTTCAGGCCATCTTGGTCCCCATTCCTCCACCTCGTCGGCGTGGAGGAGGTACGCGGGTGTCCGAGGAAGGCGAGGCAGAGGACGAAGAAGAGATGGGAGGCAGGGATGCGGTAGTATAGCAACTCTGCTTCAGCGTTCTGCGTAAAGAAAGACACCATCCGTAGAGGAGCAGGATACGTATGGTGATCCAGCGCGAAACCTGGAAAGAAAAGAATGAATGGGGTACTGAGGGTCGAATATGCACAGCTCGCAGTGGTGCCACAGGAGCCTCAAGTGACGATGGCCTTATGCCCATCCCACCCCGGTCCTTCCGCCACACGAGCCCACCCTTATCAAGTCTCCAGCGCAGACCTATCCTCGCGGGTACCATAACTCGTTGGGGGATGTGTGACAGCGCCCCCGCACCAGCGCTGCAACACACGGGAGGAGCAAGATGGCATAGGCGCGCACATTCGACAACACATGGAACACACAGCTTGGCCGATACCCTTCCCCACTGCGCAGAATGGGAGCGAGCAGGGACCGAGCAGCTCGGTCGCGTGCTGAGTTCTCCACCTGCCGCTTTTTAATCCTACGCGCACCCACGGGCGGAGGTGAGGGAGGCTTCAAGGAGCAGCAGAGTCGGGGGACGTGGGATCCGGCTTGCAGAAAGCAGACAAGCTTTGGAGCACGCGTAGAGGCACGCAAATGCCTTAGGAGATGCAGAGCGTCAGCGAGTGTGCTACAGAGAGATCACAGGGAGAGCACGGACCTCACATTTCGCTCTTCCCAATGCTGCCAGAACCTACAGTCCCGTGCTGGCGGAGCAGCTTCCTCGCGTCGGGGTCCACCCTATCCTCCATCCTCAGCGAGTACTAATGATCTCGAGGATAAAGGCGCCGGAAGCGACAACTTGAGGACGAGCGCGTCGAGTACTGCCATCATCCACACAAGGAGGGTAAGACAGACGGGAGTCGATTCATTGTAGAAGGCGAAATCACTTAGGGAAGCCGAAGGAAGTATCAGCAAGTGCGAACGGAGTCAGAAAAGTGCGGACCTGTCTCGGCTTGTCTTGCTGTGACGCGCTCGAGCCTCGAGCCCTGGCAAACATCAGCGAGTGCGCGGCGAGCACGGTGAGAATACAGACCTTCTCATTCTCTTCCTCTGGTGCAGCAATGACGTTCGAATCCGGGCTTCACCGCCATATCGCCGTCGCGGCGTTGCTTCCTCGTATCTGCGGCTCGAGGGGAGCAGTTGGTACACGATGAGCGTCACAGGCAGGCCGCGTGCCGAGTGATGCCAAATACGATCACGTGGTTGGCGTGACAGACGCGTCGGCTTCACGATGAACTTGTGTTCGGAATACTTCTGGGCCTTGGGAAACGCTCCGAAACGGGCAGGGTGGCAGCACCCGGAATGAAGCACAGCAATGGACTTACAGGATTGATGCACGCAGCCCAATTCAAGCTTGACAAATTAGTGCGGAATACCTTTGGAAAATATGGAAACCACGCGCTGTCAAACCAGGAATCACCTCCACAGGTCTTCAAAGGGCATAAATATCATTTATATTACACTCCCGGCCAAAGATACTATTCTGAAGTTATTGTCACCAGCTTGAGGTCTATACATTTTACTTGTCTCATCTGCGAAGATCGTTCGCAAAGAGGTCTCGCAGCCCTCAACAGGCTTACCGACCGATCAATGTTCCTCCTCTTCTCGAAAATCGAGGACATCCGAACCATACATTCTCCTCTCCAGCCACGAACACCCATGAGCGTAAATCCCTCCAAAGCGACTTCGAAAAGGTTCAACGCATTGTCTGCATCATCCTGGGCTGCAAAAACATCACCCAGACAACGTATTGCCTTCATTGTGGCCAGCGTGTTCTTCACTTTCAGCGACCACGCAAGAAATACTGCGGCCCATTGGAGAGTGGTGTTAATGTTTTTCATCCCATTGGATAATTCCGCTAGCCGTCCCAGGCACCCAATTGGCCCTTCACGAACATTCAAGTTGGTATTTGACCTTTGAGAAAAAATAGGAGCACCCAGGCTGCATGAAATAGAAAAAGGAGGAAAAAAGGGTGGAGAAAGGGTGGAAAGAGGGAGCCTCAGACCGGAGTGTTCACAGTAGCCCTTATTGCGCCCTTTTTTGTGCCCTTCTTTTTTTCGTTTCCCCCTGATTTGCATGTAGGACTCCATTTTTTTCGTTGGTTTTCTACCCTGTTTGTACCTCTAATTGAAAAAGGGGGAAAAACCGGGCAAAAAATGAAGAGAATGGCAGAAAGGGCGAAAAAGGGCGGGAAAAAGGGCTTGGAAAAGGGCTACTGTGAACGATCCTATAGGCGCAGGCGACTTTTTTATGGATCGTGCGCACCGCGTATATCAAGCCACCGAGCCACCAAGCCATCAAGTTTTCCTCCCTATCCTCCGCAATTGGCCCTCTCAAGCCCCTTTAATGTCTCAAGCTCCTGCCTCCCCGTTGTCGCTCATCTTCCCACATACGTCAAAACTTAACCCTAACTCTCAGGAATATTCCCAAAAAGATTCGACGAAAGTCGTCCCGTCGTGAATACATTTTGCTAGGATACCTGCCGACCTCTAAAACGAAGAACATCAAAAATAAAGCAGCACGACGACAGGTTTTCGCCAATGTGTTCCACGCCTGCATAACCCATATTCTTGCTTCTCTGAAATCTACTGGCGCCACGGGCATTCCGGTAACGAGCGGGGACGGCGTCACACGGCGCGGTCATCCAATTTACGCAACTTTCGTGGGTGATTACCCAGAACAATGTCTCGTTGCAGCGGTGAGAACCGGTGACTGCGCTACTTGTGAAGTACCGCGAGATGAGCTGGGAGAGGTCGCTGATTACCGTCTGCGGAAGAGTATATACAGAAGTTGTAGAAGTAGAAGTGAGATAGTAGAAGTAGAAGTGTCCTGAGTAGAAGTAGAAGCTGAACCCAGTAGAAGTAGAAGCCACAGCCAGTAAAAGTTGAATGAGCCACCATGATATGTGACATTGTGATGGAACCCCTATTAGGCGACGCGTCTCCCGATTCAGAATTCGGTGGCCACCCATTGTTAGAAGGTATAGCATGCCACCCAAACAAATCAACTTTGCTTTCTCCTCTCTCCTCCTCCCAGCTGCCTCCCTCCAGGTCTCCAGCTTAGATGGACAATGGAATTGACCCTGCCACCGCGCAGAAAATCACCAGAATTGTAGCTGCAGCTGGAGAAGAACGGCTTACAGCATACATAAATCAGGTGTGTATACTCTCTCATCTTGAGTAGGCATTAATGTATAATTGCAGACATTTTCGCCTGAACTAGTTTCTCTCGGGTACTATACCGCTGAAAATGCTGCAACATTGATCAGTTCATGTGGTGGTTAGGCCGTACCATCCAGAGCGCTGCTAGCTCGTCGCTCTCGGCATCTATATCCTGTACCCCTTCCGCTCATCGGCTGGTAGCATCATCCACCCCAATCTGCTCTCTCAATTCTCACTCATCCCCCATCCTGTCCGCTCCTCAAACCCTCAGGCTAAATTCCTTGCATACGAGCTCTTCTCTGCATCAAAATTCGATATTCCGGACTCAGATAGAGATAATCTACCTCTTGCTCAACTCTTGCTCTACTCCTAATCTATTTGTCTCGTACAAAAGAGACAAATATTAGCAGAGAGGAGTCGAAGTAACGAGGATGATATTTAGATATGAAAATAGTTTTCATCCCGAATATATACTGAAACTCCGCATTGACGCGTTTTAGGCGCGATACGCGTCTTGGAACGATCACGTGATGGCGAGGGGCATGTTTCCACGCGATGTTCGCGCGCGGCAGTGCCGCGAGGCAGTAATTCAATGGCGGAAGGTGTGACAGTAGAAGTGGAAAGGTCAGTCCATCTCAGTAGAAGTAGAGCTGACTCTAGTAGAAGTAGAAGTAACTTTTACTGAGATTTTATGACAGTAGTAGAAGTAGAAGTAGCTTCTACTTTACAACTTTGGTCATGCCTCCTGCGGAATCTTTATATTATATTTCTTTTCTCTTTTGGTCGATCCGACACTGTTTGATTGAGCGACTGCACATCAGACATTTGAAGACAGACGAAACTAATCCCAAAGGACCCGATCCTTGAAACCCGATGGTCCAGACCTTGGAAACCAATGATTCACCAAATCAAAGGAATCCACTCAGCACCCATCGAAATCCGACGGTCATCAAATCCGTCAAAGCTTCCGGGATAGCCGTGTATCCAGCGCAGCATCGGGCCGATATATGGCCTTCACTTGCCAACCTTCCGCACTTCGCCTTACCCGCCTTGTAGATGTGGAGACCGGGGGAATGGGACTCGATAGCAGCGTTCAGGCATTGCGGGATGACCCAGTTCTGTGGCACGAGTTGCCGCCACGACTCGTCCATCATGAGAAATAGTCCACGATCCTCCGTCAGGGGCCCAAAGTATGTACAGCTTCTGTGGGATCTTTCCCATGAATATTTCAGTCTTGGCCTCACTGCTGTATGCCGCTGTCGAAAATGCTGTACAGTACCTCTGTTTTCGCTCGCCCTTTCGTTTTCACCTCGTTGGGGCGCAGAACATCTATCGAAGCGGAGGAAGTCAGCGGTACCATATCGAGAATCCAGAGGTGACCAACAACTTAATCCGCAGTTCACCTTTCGTCCTCCGCATTTCGACTGCCTTATAAGCGTCCGCCGTCCAAAGATTCCTTTCGATTTTCTAACGTAATCCGCGGTATGTTTCCTTCCATTTCCCAGGTTTCCGCTGTCACTGTAATGTCCTGCTTTTGACGATACATTAGTATATTTTCGTTCAAATCGTTTGTCACGCATCACGCACCTCTCTATTGGTATCGAAAAATGGTCGGGGTCACGCATCGCGGCGACTGTTGAGCGCTCAGACTGCTCAGACTGTCACGCAGGCCTTGAAACTGCCCGAAACGTGAAAGAAAAAGGGGGGTGGGGGGGGGGGAATCAGTCGGAATTCCGAAAATTTTGGTCATGTCATGCCAAAATTTGGCCGCTCTCAAATTATCGAATTGGTCAAACCATTGTCACGCGTCACGAAAGGGTTCAACTTGAATGAAAAAAAAAAAAAACGGTACAACCCATGAGATTATTCCATTTTCAGCTACCACAGCATGCCTGCTTGATGTTCCTTTCTTTTGGCGTGAGTTCTTCTCTCCAATTAAGGTACAATGTCGTGCTTAAGTCATGCCGAAGCGAAGGCATCTCCGGGCTTTCTGCGGCTGTAAATAAGATAAGGTGGGAAAGTCTGAAGAAGGCTCTATCGGACACTGCACTTTACAGCTTCCCGCCGTCCTTATAGTCAGAAGGGCCTTTCCTTCTTGCCCACCCTTCCCTCTCGAACATGAACTTTTCCGAGGACAATGCCGATGGTGCACGTCTATCCGAAAACGACCGGTAGCTGTCGCATGCGGCCTGTGTCAATCCTTTTCTCCGGCTAACACGAAGTACAATAGACTCATCAAAGTTCTACAAACGTGTTTTTCTGAGCTTGCATGGAAACAAGAAGAGCAAGCTAAGAAACAGGAACAGCAGGCAGACAAGTATGTCATCCTACAATCACACCATGTGCTGGTTAATGGCCACAAGGCTTCATCAAGCAGTCGAAGCGCTGAGACCGAAGGTCCCCGTAACCGACAGAAAAACCGCATTTTGAAAGGCATACAAGAAGCTTGCCGATGAACACGACGAAGAATTTCAGCGAAAATACAGTACCGATCTCGACGCGGCTTTGATTTTCGTGCGTACTATCAGAATCCCACCTTATCTTTCTAAATCTATTCCCCTGGAGGCCGGTCTGTTTTCGGCCGTAGCTTCCGCATTTATCATTCAAATACAGGCCGGAATTCAACTTCACGACACACCTTCCCTCGTCCTGATTGCCCAAAACATGCTCTACATCAGTCTGTTCTCGACGTTACTGGCTGCCCTTTTAGCTGTCTTGGGGAAACAGTGGTTGATGTATTACCTGGCAGCGGGAGAGCGAGGAACACTGGAAACACGTGGTCTTGAACGCCAGCGTAAATTCGACGGTGTTTGCAGATGGAAATTCAATACGGTGATGCAAGTATTCCCTTTGCTGTTGCAGATTGGGCTGTTCTTGTTTTCGACGGCGTTGTCCATATATTTGTGGACGATCCACATATCCCTCGCTATCACTGTGCTTTCCATCACATCCTTCGGGTTCATTTCATACACTGCTCTCCTTGTATCTGCGGTCGCCGCCCCGGATTCCCCTTTTCAAACCCCGCTGGCACCTGTCATTGCGCAGTTTGTTCCAACGACACTTTGGATGAAGTTGAAGACGTTTTCTGGTCTGCCTCTTCAATTCATCTACCGTCTCCCGGCAGCCTGCTCTCCATATATCTCTGCTTCGGCAAATATCCTACCTTTTTTTCAGAATGACAAGCAGACCGAGAAAAATATCTCCACACTAGATGTACCACCCACAATCTTTGATGCTCACTTTCCGGACCCATCGCCCGAGGTTTCTGCCGTATCGTGGGCGTTAGAGGCTTCCACCGATCCTCATGTGATCAATTTAGCTGCCGAAATGGTTGTCCACCTGCAATGGCCAAATACCATCAATGCCAGGCCACACCTGAACCGGTTGTATGATAGCTTGTTGGCATGCTGTACGTTCTTCTACACAGACGGAGGGACAACTATTTTGAATAAAGACCTGGATGGGATGGCACTGCGAGCCACTAATCTTGGCCGGGCTTATTGTGCTTTGCGCTGGATCCTTCTGTCTGGCCAGCCCACTCACCGATTTGGCTATGCGCTCCCTGCTCTGAATACGCTCAGACCGGAGCTAGCAAATGTGCTACTAAATTTAACAGGTATTCCTGTTGTCCCCCGCGATCCAGATCTGGGAATGGGCATCAAGTGGGCATTGAGAATCATTCCGTCGATTCATTATTCAGATTCCCTTTCAAAGTATCAAAATTTGGAATATTTCCTCAACCAATTTGATAATGCAATTCCAAGCCTGGATATCCAGAGTTTCACAGATTATCTGTTCTGCATCAATAGTTTTCTTTCTACTATCAACCCCTGTGACATAGGTTGGATGGACAAAAGGTGGAAAGAGTTTGAATCCATATTTGCATGACTAATATTCCTCCAGCCAATTCCAGGGAAAATTGTTCGACCAAACTTGGGTTTCTCTTCTTGCGTCCCTCAAAGACAAGGCAATCTCTATGGATACCGCAGCCAAGGCCATTAGTACCACCGGCCGACTAGCGACCAAAGATCATAGCTTTCCGGGTGTATGGGCCCTTGGAAATCCCAATCGCGACTTTCAACCCAAGATATTCAGTTTCTGCAGCTCCCTTCCCCACACAGAAGGCTGGAATAGTGTTGTATTGGCAACTGGTCTCCTTTCAATGCAATATCCATGTAGGTTAAAGTTTCGCCAAGGCAGTGGAGATCCCAGCTGGATATACGAAACGATGGAGAGCATCAGAGGTTTTACACACAGCCACGAATGGGTTAGCAAGAATGCAAGCGGGGTTGCGGGTCTTTTCAATGCACTCATCTATTATGACACTCCTCCTGCAAAGGAACACATATACCTTCTCCTGCAAGCTCTCTTAATTCCTGGCCGTATTTCCGAATATGCTGCGGATCTTCTACTCAACAACAGCCGAAGGTGGTTTCAGGATGAAGAGCTGCAGCCCATCCTGCAGACACCCTCTTTGTGGGCTTCCCTCATGCGTGTTTCCCCAAATATTTGGTATTTGACCAAAGATCTGATCACATTAGGCCATTTTTTTGCATTTACTCTCGACTGGCAGCAATTTATCCAGGGAGAACTCTGCTCCTGGATCATGCTATTCTTCCGTGCAGAAGCGGACTCAGGATCATGGACGGTGGCTGAAGAATACAACTCCGTCCTTTCTCGCCTTTGGCACCTCGACACGGGTGAATACGAATTCATTGATGCAGGGGAAAGGGCCCTAGGTTTAACCTTCATGGCCTTGTCTAAAATCTGGACAGCCATCGATTTTACTGGCTCAGATGTATGCAATAAATTGGTCCATATGTTGTACTGTACCAATTCGACAGTGTTGCGAGCCAGCTACCCCAGCGCTTCTTTCTCCAACGAAAAGGAGGACGATGGAAAATACCACAGCAGACTTGTAGGAATTACCTCTCGATTTATTACAGCCTTCTCTCAGCCTCTTCATGACTCTCTTACCTGTGCGATAGTGGCAATAAAAAGTTTCGTTATCAGAGAGAACACTCCAAGCAACGCGGACGAGGTAGTCCCTGGCCAGCTGAGAGTACTGCACTATATTGCCAATCTCCTGGAGGACCTGGCGAGCAAAATACCGGCTTCAGGAGCCGCAGCGGATCTAGACAAGGAGGAGGATCAGTGGCACTGGATGGAATTAAGATCGCAATTTGAAGAAGAGATTGGCGTGTTAGAGAAATCGTTCTGTAGCGGACAGAGTCTGTGGGACAACCAGCCACGGATTTCCACGCCCCCGCTAGACGCAATTTCCTGTACGTAGGGAAGGGCCCTCCCTGTGTAACAGTATGCGTAATATTCTCATTACATCTACGCGACTCCGCCGATGGGCGGGAACTCATGGTCATTTGGGTATACTCTTTTACTTTGTCTCGGGATGCGCCGCTATAGGTGTTACTATTTTTGACTGGCTAACGGGGTATCTTCATGATCTCATATCCCAGGACGGGAGGTAGTAAGCTACTAGACATGGTACGACTCCAGTGAGCCCAAGGGCACTGGGTTTGGTGAAGTTTCCATGACCCAAGGAATCTCATCAGCAAAAACCTCCCGCAATAATTTTGGAGATATTTTGGTCCAAGTCAAATAATATTTCTCCAAAAATATTCTCCAAAAATTCACCAAATGTTCGATAATTTCTTGAGATTTGGCCCAAGTTTTTGGCAAATGTCTGGGAACCACCAGTGATATTACTACGAAAGTTGTGTGCTGCATTGAGATTTGGCCAAAGTTCTGGAATATGTCTTCTCAGGAAAAAATTCTTTGCTGATATTCAGTTCACATTCTTGCACAGTTTACGACAGTGACCAGCAGACTCGTAAGTAGATTCATATGTCAGCCATTATTCTACTCATTCAAATTCACCAGGTTGGAACACATGTTTCAATGTTTCCAGTGAAGCTACAAAGGAAAAGGACTTCCGAGACAACAATGGCAACTTGTCCACAAGGGCCTGCCCTGAAGTATATGTGAGCTGCTCTTGTCTCAGCGAACTTCGGTCTCCATCTAGCCGAGACAGCCGTCACCCATTTATCAATTTGGAGCGCTCAAGAATGTCTGCAAGCCCACAGAAAACCAGCGCACAATGATGTCAGCTTCATTGGGGTCCGCTTGAGGTAAAAATTTGATGTCAAGCTGACCTTTCCATGTCTGACATCAGAATTGGCCCATTGTGATCTCAAACTGTTGGCATCTGCAGACATTTATATTGCATCACGGGCGGGATCTTTCCTTGACAAAATTCTTGTTTTGTGGTGTAGACTACTTGGATGTAAGTATTTAGCATGAAATCAATGATTTTGGCGTCATGCAATGTATATGAAATATTGAATCATCATGTGATAATGTGAATACAAGTGTCAGAAAGCTCACAAGCAGTTTGCGGAAGTTGGTGAGATGTTAGCAAAATTTGGGGAGATTGGTCAGGGTAACATAATTTAAACATATTTCACGAAACCAAGGTAGTTGCCATAATTTGAGAGAATGTTGGCAGAATTATGTCAAATTACTGCAGGAGGTTTTTCCTGAAGCTTTTGCCGCGAAAGGCCCAAAAAAACAGAGGAGAACTAACCTTATTCCAGCAATTTCTGTAGTATCTCTGGACTATGACTGTTTGCTGATTATTGCATAGTCTTACGAGCTCCCCCATATAACTGGCTTTAGTGGAATTCAGGACGTCCTCAGGATGCAGATCGGCCTGGGCGAACACTGGCTAATGTTCAAACTAGTGAATCTTGATTTTCGCTACTCTATGGTGGCCTGGAACATGTCAATGCACGTGAGACCAGGGGGAATTCCGAATAACTGACCAGGAACTTCGACTGCGCGGCTCCAATTTGCATGTCGCAGTTTGATATTATTAGCCCCAACAGCTATTCACAAGATGGAAGCATCGATGAGTTGGAAGAAGGTGAGAACACGTGTTCTCATAGGTTGAGAAATACCCTACACCATAGGTTGAAATTTATCAACCTAAAATGAACCCCAAACGAGTTGAAAGGTGTCAATCAACCTAAGCCTTGTTTAAATTCAACCTGACTTGGCTTCATAGTGCACGACAGCAGTACAGCAGACAGAGAGCCTTGGCCAGTGTGAAGATCTTGAGCTGTGGAAAGCCGGTGTTGTGTCCGTCTACAGAAGCGTTTTCAGGAATCTAAATTCAGCGATCATCTTGAATACTGTGGTGATTACTCCCATTACAGGAACTGTCATGATTTGTCATGCTCTCAACATTTTCGCTCAAACTTAACCCCGGGCATCCCGGGTTATCACAAGCAGCGAGATTGGCAAATATGCTTATATTTGCAATCTACGACAAGACAACAGCTACAGAATAACCAACGAAGGGTTATTCATATTCGCTTGAGATGATCGGAGTTGGAATAACCAACCAGGGGTTATTCAAACGACGATCGGGATACCCCGATCGCCCATTGCCAAGATCAAATACCTAGGAGCGTCTGGTATTTCATAAAGAGTCAACCATCAGTTTCACAAGACACAGTATATAAAACCCCGTAGAATCTACATGTACTTTAGATTCTACCTCGTCTAATATCAAGTCTATCTTGACCTGACAACAGCGCAGTGCTTTCTCACCACGACCATGAATGACGCTCGCACACATATCATCTCCTCCTCGAGATATCCTCGAGTTCGGTGTCTAGGTGTAAGAAGGTAGGGATAACTTATAGCTTATTCCACCAAGTGAACAGGTCCAAGTTCTAGGATTAGAAGAGGATGCGCACAGGGATGGGTCAAGCTTCAGTTGCCCACCCTATGGCATCCTCGAGACTATATACAACAGGATGGTAACGAGTGATGTATCTGATCGTAACTAAGTAAACACATGAATAAGGTAAGTAAAGTATCCGGGTTGAGCTGCCTTTATTGTACAGGATGCCCTGTTTTTTTTCGGGCGTGACTCGGAGTCCACGCGGCTTCACAGCTGATTAAGCACTCGGGTGGACCTCTGCAATGGCCTCAAGCAGTTGGCGACGACAGCGCCAGGTTCTGGCGCACAAAATGTGCGCCAAATTCCCTGAAAAATTGGCCATTGAAAATCTATGAGGCAAAAAATTGCCTATAGAGATGGAATTGTGCGCACAATTCCAGGTAAGGTAGATATATATATATAGGATCGTCACCACGAAGAAATGCCCACGTCCAACTATCACTCTGGTCTTTGGCCTACTATTCCCTACAGAATCCATCCGCCCGTCGAATGACTCTGACTCCCACCCACGTCTGTTGATTCTGAGACCTGCACCAGGATTTTCTCTGGCAGGGAGCCCTTGTCTGATCTGAATGCTCCAATTGACGGCGCTAGCGTTTCTCTCTCATGATCGGCCCTCTCGATTCGCCGCGAGAGTTGAGCAATTCCCTTTTAGACAGGGTCAATTCGTTTCAACTGTGTGTTGTGAGTTTTGGCAGCGTTCTAATTCGGGAATTCGATGTCGTGGACCTAATTATTGATGGCCACAGCCATTTAGTGAAGGTAGAACTGGTTACCTCCGTAACCAGGAACTGGTTTTGAAAATGTCAGGTTGGGTACTCAATGAAAGCAATGAGAACTGAATTGAGTCCGAAAGTTCAGAGTGTCGGAGAGCCAGATACACGGAATGATGGAGTAGTTCAACCCAGCCGCAGACTCAGCCGAGTGAAGTAATTTCCTTCTGGTGACATGGGGAGCCGCGTAATATGTAGAGAAGAAATCTAGTCGAATACTGGAATGGTGACATATTCGTGGGCCAGTACGGGGAAAGGATAGTGCGCACCCGGAGGTCGAGATATCTCGTGCGAAAGCGTGCGTGGGAGCATTTACACTCCCGACAAAGACACCGAGTTGTATCTATAGCGAACGTTGAAAGACTGGCTTCTGCGCAGAGATTGGGGAATTGGAAGAGATCAGAACGACAGAGATACTTTCTTATCCGAATGCAGACACAACTACGACGACAATTTAAAGATCCACTTCAGACCCTCACGCAAATCAGCGTCGTACTTCTTGGCCGCCGTAATTCCGGGCAACATAGTGCTGAACCCATGGGGAACACCCGGATATCTGGACGCAATGAATCAGTTTCTTCTGCCACCAAAGTGTCTTGACATACATGTCCAGCTTAGTCGGGATCCCTTTCTCGCGTAGGAGTCGCTCGTAAAGCAGGCCCTCGTCGCGCAGCGGATCCAGGCCGCAGATCTGCAGGTATGCGGAAGGGAGACCCGTGTGGTCGGCTAACAAAGGCGAGACATCTGGATCGGCGGCGGGCCCGTTGAGGTACTCTGATTTAAGGAGTCGGTGCAAGTCAGAGGGTTTATCGGGTCTGGGTGCATACCATAGAACATATCCATCAGCGCCTTGCTGAGGACTGGGGCTTCCTTATTCTGCTCGTAGGACAAGAGCTCGCTGGAATATCTGGGTGGGAGAGAAATCATTTTCAGTTTATCGGGGCAATTGTGATGAGTGCACTCGCTCAGAAGGGTATGCTGCGGGATGGACAAGTGCGGGGATTTGAAGTATGTGTCCCGTGAGCTTGTGGCGCTCAAAGAATGAATCCTTCAGTGAACGGTGGGCAACGGCCGCAGAAATGTTCGCCCCGGCGGACGCCCCACAGACAACGAATCCTTTTTCGAGCGAGCCGTGGATTCTTTTGCAATTTTTGGCCGTCTAAATCATCAATGAAATCTGTTCGCTGGGGGATCGCGTCAGACCCGTACCCATTTAAGTGCGGCGTAAGAATCATTAAGTCCAGTTGGGAATGGATGCTCGGGGGCGAGCCTGAGAGAGAATTAATACATGACGCCGTGTCGTGAAGCGAGAAGCATACCTATAGTCCACGTTACAGCGCTTTTCATAATTATGCGGAAAACGTAAAAAATTTCTGGCTGTTTGGACATGTTTACATAGCCCCTAAATAAATTCTGATCTGGCTTTGTCTGGCACTTTCGATGGGCTCCAGCTCATTATTTTGAGTAAATATGTATGTATTATGAACATATTATCATTATACGGGATTGGGAGCATATGCGAGGAATGGGGACACAATCAGAGCCGAGATACACAACATTCGGAAGAGAATTTGCCTTCTCCGATGTGCACATCATTGGGACCACATACTTTTATCCTCCAGACCACCCTGAATGAGTCTAATAGTGCCCAAGCTCCATTTCTCCTCCCCACATGTGCTGAGTGACTGTTTTGAGCGCATCGTGACCTCGTCGTGGTACCCATCGAATGCAGCGGTGTCCGTATCCCTCTACGAACACCTGCACGGCCACTGGTTGTGTCATTCAATTGAGTCATAAGATGTTAGAGTGTGATATAGGGCCAGCAGAGTGTCCATGGTCGCAAGCGGGGGCCACGAGCGTCGGTTTCGGATGTGGTGGCAATTTTGATGGTGTTTACGGTGTATATCAGGCTAAGGTGTGTTCCGCGCCCTCCGGCATGTCATCAGAGCATACAGAGGGCAGTAACTGGGAGTTTTGAGTAGGAATGGGGTGGCCACGGGCAATGAAGCGGGAGAGAAGGCTGTTGACAAGATTTAGGCGCCCGATACAAACAAGGCCCAACAGCCCGAGAAATTTTTACGTTTTCCGCATAAATATGAAAAGCGCTGTAACGATTGACAAACGAAGCTCAACGCTGAGCATTCTGAGGTCAAAGTCCTTTGTGTTGATACTACCAGCAACCCAGCCTGAAAGAGGATTGTGTGCGTAAGGAAGGAATTTCAGACACAAGATATCGTACCTCCCCCGTGAAAATAAACCAGCACAGGAAATTCCGGGTCTTCGTTCTGAGTGGGCGTGGGCGATATCGCGCGGACGGAAATCTCGCCATCTTCAACCGCAATGATATGGTCCTCCAGCTTGTACATCGCCTCTGTGGCGGACTAACATGAGCCCATTTCAGGTGCACAATCCAGCAAAGACATGTGCACCGGAAGGAAGACGCGTCTTGTAGAGATCCAATCTCTTCTCGAGGGGAACATCGAAGGTCTGCCTGACAATCGGGACAGTATCTGGAGTTATTGGACCGCTGATGCTGGGTATACTGGTGAGTTCGGGGTCGGGCTCAGAGAGATGCGAGTATTGGACCATGGTGGGAAGGGAGAGCGATAGGGTTCGGATGCAATTCGGATGTCTGTCCCTATGCCGACGATCTTCCAGATTCCCACGAGCCCGAGTCATTGAGTTGAAATCCGAACTGAGGCAAAGGGTCTCCGAAACTCTATGTCTTCGTCCGCAGTGGGATGTCGGTTTACTTTCAAAGTGGTGCTGAGATTCACAGCTGTAATTTTTGGGAAGTGGGGATTCTGGCGGATTGAAGTCAAACTTGAGCATGTTGAAAGACAGGCTCGATTGATTCAATCACAAAAAAAAACATGTACTCGTATTCAGAGGCCCACCGTGACCAAGTCACGGCTCGCAGTCTCGAGGCGCTCCAGCCTCTTTAGCAGCTCCTCCCGCTTCCCGGCGACGCTCGGGCTCTCCTGCGCCAACTCCCGACAAATGCGTAACCCTTCGGGGCCGTTGATTCCGAGTCCCCTGTACAGCGTCGGGAGTAGCTCGCGCCCAACGCCTCGAACGAGCTCGGAGTCGATCGCCGCGAGAACGCTATCGGCCATTCGCTTGTACGCTACTACACATACATGTGAGATCGAGGTATTCGGTCAACAAATATAAGGGAAATTCACCCTGGAAGTATGCTCGAACATCGGACATTATACTGAGGGCGGGATCCATTCGATCCGGGGGCAAGAGCTTGACTAGATCGTCCGCGCTGATTCCAGCGAGCCCGATACCCGCGAGACCGCCGAGAATGTCCGCAATCCCCCGATTGGATCCGAGTCCCAACAAGCATGGGCTACGTCGATAAGTTTTGAGTGCGTTCGCAAGAGCAGGATTCTACGCCTTCTCGCGCGCGCCTTTGTATTCGGATAAGACCTTCGTCTTGTAGTCCGCCAGCTAATGCTCATTCAAGGTGAGTGGACCGTCTCGTTCGAGACAAATGAGCTTCGATATGAGCACCTGAGCGGCATTGGCGCGTTGTTTCATATAATCTTGGACGAGGATCCTTCATTTCGGTAGCGGTGAGCGGTTGAGCAGAGAACAGCTGGGAAGAGAACTTCATGACGCGCTGCTCGAGGCCCGCTTGACCAAACGAAGAGAAGTGGAGAGTGATGAGCGCCTTGACGTGCTGCCCGAGCGTGTTGTGCACGAAGCGGTAGAGAACCATTGCGGGAGTTGCCCACTTGCTGGTGAATTCTACGATGAACGATTCTTGAACAACGAATGGGTAATGGCCGGGAAGTTCACGAGTGCGCGCGCTGTCGAATCGAAATCTCAGATCACTATATCGAACAGGACAAATGCAAACGCTTACGCAAGCGCACGTTCGAGGACTCGGTCTATGCAGATCGGGGCACTGGGGGGGTTTCGAGTCGTTGCCGTCGGATAGGTAACCATCCTCGTTCACCAAAAACCTGAACTCTGGATCGAGGTCAGCGAGGCGCTCGAACGGTTGAAAATCGGGGGCGGTGGCGTGAATAGCACGTCGGAACTGTTCCTGCGCAGGACGAATAGTTTGCGAGAGCCCGTCCACACGAGGGACGCCCTCGAGGACCTTGCGAAGCTCACCGACGAAACCATGGAGGAGCGAAGCAATTTCGCCGACAGGATCGCTAGAAGGGGACTTGCGCCAGACTAGCGCGCGTTTTCTGGATCGTGTTCTCCAGCTCGATTTGGATTTGCGGTAAGCTGAACATAACTTGAACAAAAATCGGGTGCAAGGGAAGAGGGAAAGGACGTACCGCTTGGAGATGAGATTCGAGAGGATGGACCTGAGGCGATCAATTAAATCGGACGTCCGCAAATATTTTTTGATATGGAGGATCGAGGTCGGACCAGGGCGGAGTCGAGGAAAAGAAGTCGTTCTCGCGCGCTCGCGCCTCTTCCCAGCTGATGCCTTGTCTGATATCCTGAGAGGTCGGCTGTTTGACGCAGTACCAGTTATTTTCGAGTGATTCCTGTTCGTTGCGGATGAGCGGGAGCCAGTTCTCTTCGTCTCCGCGAGGAATCCTAACAATCTTCAGAAAGATTCGATCCAAGAAAACAATAAATCACCTGTCGGGTTTCGTGAGGACGCCTGTAATACGCGTCGTGAGCATCATGCCAGCCGAATCGGGAAGAGATAGACTCACCGATGGTGCGCTTACCCTCTGGGTCGTACTTCTTGGTCAGACGATGCGCGCCCTGGTTCTCGAAATCCGCTGCAAATAATCAACAAACTCCGACCGAAAGGAAAGGGAGTCAAACATACTTTCACATGCGACAGTGAGCAGAATCACGCAGCTCGGCTTGGATATGTACGCCGTGACCAGATTCTCGACCATCGCGATGTCGCGTTCGTTCCCACCGCGACCGACGCTAGCGATCAACCCTTCAAGGCCAAACGATAATCAACTTGAATGAAAAGACAACTGGGATGGCGCTCGGAACGGCTTACCGGGCAAATCCACGAACGAAAGATCCGCGACCTCGGGCCCGCCGATTTGGATGGAAATATAATTAGTCGAAAACGAAACCTCCGTTGAGTCGTCCAAGAAGCGGCGGCTTGCTGAGGTTGAGGATCGCACGCTGCGCCCTGCGGATGCGATCTTCCACCAACGACTTGCCAGTAATCGTGTCGCCAAAGGGCTCGTTGCGCGCTTGGCCAAGAGGCTGCCCTTTCTTGTCGGTGATAAAGCGCAGCTCCACGGTGCAGCTCCAAGGCGCGTCGGAGCGTGAAAGGCGGCATTTGGTGAGGCAGCTGATTGTATCGAATGAGTTCTGTATGTACGGCAAAGTGGGGAGAATACAGCATGCGTACCGATTGCAGGTTCCAGCGGCGAGAGGCAGCGTGATACCGGAAATTGCTTCGATGAGGGACGACTTTCCGGCGCTCTAGATACCAATTACAGCGATCTGAGGGAGGTCGATATCGATTTTTACGCTGCACGGGAAATCTGCATGTCGGGTTTGTCGAGATTGGGTGCAAAGAGACGTACCCAGTGCTATGCAATCGGTTGACCAACATGCGGCGGCGGCCTTGGGACAGCAGTGGGTCGGAGAGACCGACGACATGGTCGTCAGACGACGAATCCGGGTGATGAGGGGGGCGGGTGCGGAGAGAGCTAGAGAAATCTTTGTAGGGGAAGAGTACGTTTGCCTCGATATAAGTATCCGCGCCGGCGCCAAACGAAGGCGGCTGTGGTTGCATCGTGGACGAGATACAAGGTTAAATGTGGAGTTAGCACAGGCGCCCAGGGAAATAACAAGAAGTTTGACGCCCGGGTGTTACGTAGCATTGTCCACGAGAAAGGCCACGTTTGAGCGGAGGGCGGTAAAGCGATTTCTCCACGGATGGTATGAATAAACTAGGATCCACCCAGCTGGGAATTTCTTCTTTGTAAGTGGGACAGCCCGTGAATTCTATTGCTGCAAACGGCGGGAAAAAAGCCGGAGGAAGGAGGAGGGAATGCCAGCGTAAGTAACTGCAATGACGGTGAGAGACCATTCGATTTTATTTTTCGGAAGACACTCCCGCGAATGCGGGATTTACGCCGCTTGAATCGCCAGTTCTCGGGTGAAGCCTAGAGTTTACAATCGGGCAACGAAGCACCGGCGCCTAAAGTGTGAGGCCGGGATTTACGTCGCTGGAAGGCCACGGAGGGAGTGAATGGGTGCTATAATCCAGGCGCTCGAGAATCGTCCAGCGGAATTTACGCTGTGAAAACGAGGGGTAGGGCGATTCAGGAACAGAGCCGTCGACTTGGGGGAAAAATTTAGAACGCAAACGTTTCACCGTGTCCGAACAGAGGGTAATCCGCGGGCGATGTCGCAGACACGCTGCTCTCAAGATAATTGGACGTACGCCGAGGAAAAAACACCGTTAAATTGCATCGAGTAAATAGTATTCTGAATCCATGCTAGACTTCGCAAGAACTTGATCAATCTGGTTAGTCGTTGATCCATAGAAGGTTACTCACGGAAGTATATATTACAACCACCCGATATTTGTCTCCCAATGTTTCCAAGCTCATAGAAATCAATGCTCAGTCCCTGGGCCCGTCGGAAACGGGATGACGGTGCTCGAACTTTGACTATGTGCGTGCTTGTCAGAAAGTGATTGAATGAGAACTGAGCGGGAGACACATACGTCCAAGTCATTGTCGTGGTGCGCGTGACGATGTACGGCGGGACGTCGGTAATTGTCTTGTACTCGCGCGTCACTGTGAAGACGGGCATGTCGAACGCGAATTGAGCGTCATATATATACATCTTGCCGGTAAGCAGGTACTGCTGTGAGGATTGGGATGGAAAGTGGGCATACAGGCATGGCTCCGGCGAAGGCGACCGCCGCAAGGACGAGAACTAGCTTGAGTGCCATGAGAGGATATGACAGAGGGCAACGAGAAGACTCGGCCATCAACGGACTGCGGAGTCATCATTGATCGGAGTGGATGTCCGAATGGGAAACATTCGGAAAGCTGATCTTCTGTCGGATGGAGGTGTTATGAAGCCTCTCGAGGTACCCGGACGTCGGGCTCTCTCATGAGATCCCAGGATTCCGTGCGCCGCCGCACGACTCCAGCGGGAGTGCCTGTCGCGAGTCTGATCCTCAACGCGAAAACTAGGAAAATGGAAGGTGAGTGGATGAAGGTCGGCGGTGTACAGAAAGAGACGCCCCATCTACCGTGCTGTCGTACTCGCAGTGGGGCCGCAGGCGACTCAAGTGACGACGCCCGTCAAGTATGCCGCGACGCAGACCGCGTATCCCCATATCAGCATCTCGCCATTCCACCAACCACTCGCCTGACCTCCGCTACCCTCTTCCTTCCCCCCTCGCGCGCTCGCACATACTAGCCTCAATACCCGCGGGCGCCCCGCAAGCGCTGTAACCAAGGTATGACAGCGGAGACGGCGACGGTGGGTGGAAGATGGCTTAGACACGACATGTGGCGCGCCGCGACGACGCCCGGGACACGCAGCGAGGCTGACCCCACCCCTACCGCGCGGCGGACGTCCAGAGTAGTGGCGTGCCAAATCACGACAGGTGGGCTGTGCAGAGGGAGCAGACGCGGCGAGTGAAAGCCGCGCCTTCTGCACCCATCCCGCCGAGTCTGAGCACGAATGCTCACAATAATGAGGGCGGGGATGGGGATGGGAAAGGGCGGTGGTGCGGTGCTGGTCTTGCTGTCGCGATGTGTGCGCCCCGGGAGAGGAAGTAGAGGCTGAAAGGGGGAGCAGGGGAAGCGGCTTCTGGAGCTAGGGTGAATCTCTGTACGATCTGCACGCCGAGGGCAAGGGTGGAGTTTGAAGAGGAGCGAGGTCGCAGGCTCGCAGCCCATGGTCTTGCTCCAGAACCCAGAGATGACGAGCAAGACCAGCACGACTACAGAAATGACGAGCGTCAGCGAATGAGCAGAGGGCGAGGGTATGGAGAGCACGGACCATCGTTTCCCAGGACATTCGAGCTCTCTTCCAAGCGGCGGAGAGGAGGCAGAGACGCCACAAGGGACAGGGTGGTGCGCGCGTTTTTGCACATGCACACAGCGAGTCTCTGGAAGATGGGGGTGGGGAGTCCATCCACGAAATCCGGATGATCCTGAGCAAAGAGCAGCGCACGCTGCGCACCGGGACCTTGAGGAAAGGACAAGCGTTATCGAATGAGTGGGAAGCGGGGATAGGAAGCGCACGGACCTCCCTCCGCCCTTCCTCTTCCTCCTCGGAGGGTTCTCTTGGCCATAGTACGCGCTTGCGGTACAGTTGCCCTCCATCGCCCTCTGTCACCCTCAAGCCCGTCCTCTATCCGCGGGCACGAGGTGGGCAGGACAACGCTGACACCGGCGGGAGTGCAGCATCTATGCTCACGTAGTGGACGTGCAACGAGAGCTGAGGAAAGCAGGAAAGCTCATCGAGTGCATAGGGAACGCAGGGAGATCACATTCCCCAACTCCGCCTGCTCTTCCTTCTGTCGAATCCTTCCCCTTCATCACGCCAGATCTGACCATCTTCCCCCGCGGGCGCGATACAACGCAGGTGCGTGGGCAAGCGGACACCGTGCGCAATACTAGACTAAGGACGATGAGAGTCGCTAGGTGAAAGCAGACCACGAAGGAGCCACGGACCTTCGTGATCACTTCACTCATCCTCCCCCACTTCTCTCAAATCGGTGCCTTTCACGACCACTATTACCCCGCCTCCTGGACCCATGCTCTAGCCAGGCACGCATCACATACGTATCCGCGCCGAGCACCGGACGCACGCGCTTCATTGGGACTCAAAGAGGCTTCGTGTGATGTAGTAGACGGCACCGCGTCTTCCCGGACTACAGATGGATCGGAGGTTCACTCTGACGATTCCGCACGAGAGAAAAGTCTCCAGGGACTCATTAAGCCCTGCAATACGACCCAGAATATCCATAAAATGAGGACCGAAGTGAGACCAGGAGCCCTCCTCATTTGAAAACCGGACACAGTGAGCTAAGTCACCAGTCAGAGGACGAATGTAGGGTCCTTAATCCACAAGGTAACGCTCTGGGAATGTCTTGGGCAAGGAAAAGCATTCCAATGACTTGACACACTTGTCTGGTGAATTCCAGAGGCAAAGAGGAGTGAAGAAAAGGTAAGAGGCTGCCCGGCCCGACATCAAAGTTGGAGTTGATCGGGATTTAAACTCCGCTCGCTTGCTTGCTCGTCTCCTCTTGCCATAACCAAAAAATCGTCGCTGGCCACGGTCAAGAAACCTCCTGCCACTGCTTGATTCTGATTAGGTCTCATTTTGGCTGGACAGCTATCGTACTCTTCTTCCTCTCAGGCTGCCAGTGCGGATTCCTGAAGTTCTCCAAGTCTGTGTGGCATTCTTCGTCTTCAAACTTCACGCTCAAAGCGGGTTGTTGACGAATGGCCGCCTCTCACTGAGGCATAAAATTTCTTTCCTCCCTCCTCGCTTGCTCCCCCTCTGTCGCTGAAAGCTTTCTTGGTGCGGGTCTCAATTGAGGGCCGACTCGAGGCGCGCTAACACTCTGACTTGTGGATCCATAGTGTTGTATCTCAAGGATCGAACTGATCCATTACCTCCTGGGGGAATAGTACTCTCGTTTTGCCCCTGGTCGTAGACGGCAAATGGTCGTCTCCGCGGGGCATGAAATTTCCTTCTCCCCTCAATCGCCTTCTGTCGCTGAATGCTTTCGTCGTCTTGGCCTCCGTGGACGCATTCACATTTGTGGATTCTCTGGTTGACTAGTGTTCTCTCTCGCGTATCGAATCACTTGAATGTATGTTTTCTTTTCTCTTGTCCCTGTCTTTGGGTGTTTGTCTTTTTGGCCGTGCTCAGAAGTACGAGATGAGGAAGGTTTAATATTGAGGTCAGTCCCCCACATTGATTATAACACACAATACGCGAACATTAAAGCCAAATCATACATTAGGGAATGGAAGTGCAACCGGGCGGGGATCAACATCAATGATAACCGCCAACACCACAAATAACACAAACCCTGTACCTCTCAAGACCACAAAGGAAGTCGCCCACACCGCCAATGGCTTACTATACAGCTAAGGCCCTGCTCGGGTGCGTTGGGTCGGCAACTGATCCCAACTGCCGTTTGCCTCGGCTAATGCTGGAGGCATTCTCCCACACTCTTTATGCGTAGAGTCACATCAGTAACATAGCGTAACTTTTCTCCAGGCTGCCTTTTGACGTGTCTACCGCCTTCCCCGACGCGCCATGGCTGACGACAATCCTCAGGACCCTCGACGACATGTAGATGATGTTGCCATTGCACGTCACAAGGCCAAAAAGAAGCAGGAGCTTGAGCAGCACCGCAAACGGCTCATGGTCGCGTCCTTGATCTACACGGTGATAGTGTTCACTGCTACGCTACAGCTCGATCTTCCGGCACCCATACCCATGCACACCTCTATTCTCACTGGACAGCTGTGGCTCAATGAGCTCATACAGGGACACGAAGGCCGCTTCAAAGACCAGCTCGGCATCGCAAAGCATGTCTTCTTTCGGCTCTCCTTCGAGTTACAGACTTGCTGTGGTCTGAGAAGCACCAAATATGTAACAGCAGATGAGAAACTAGCCACGTTCCCCCATTTTGCACGTATTGGGTGTAGCACACGTGTTTTGCAGGAGCATTTTCAGCGTAGTGCAGACACCATTCAAAGGTTATTTTCGCTCAATTCTCATATGATTAGATTTAGATTTAACATCATTTTGGGCAGCTCTATTTATTCCACCCTCGCGTGTCTCGTTGGGCCATTCTACACCAAACACCTTCATCTTCCCTCCAATGACACACCACCCGAAATCAAAAAGGAGCCCAAATCCTACCCATACTTTCACAATTGCCACAGCGCGATTGATGGATCGCACTTCCATGCTTGGGTTCTACTCGAGTCGATGACTCGTTATCAGAACCGGAAGGGCTTCATTGGCCAGAATGTGCTGCCAGCCTGCAACTTCGCATTGCTTTTCGTTTATATTCTCAGTGGGTGGGAGGGCAGCGCGTCAGACTCGCAAATCTACAATTACGCACGCGGGCTTGATTTCGCTGTTCCTCTGGGTATGTATTACCTCGCTGATGCTGGATTCCCGCTGTGCGATGCCCTTATGACACCATATCGTGGTGTGTGGTACCATCATGTAGAGACTGTACCTATAATGCAATGTTGCAGGCTGTGGTCTGCAACCACAATGCATTAAACACAATGGTCGGCCGTCCGACCAGAAGCCTGCAATAATGTAATGTGACAGGTTGCCAAAGCATATTAAAAGAATAATGGGCTAAAAGGAGGATTGAACCACAGACCTTTTGGAATTGATTACCAATCTAAATCTAAAGTTCTAACCACTACACTAAAGTAACCATATATAAAATATTTTGTTACCCAGCTAGGGTAAGGCTAGCCTTACCCTACCTGGGACTGCTTATATCCAGACCTAGGGCAGGCAAGCTGCCCTAGGTCTTCGAAAATTGTTTGCGATGCTTATTACAAATTTTCCTTTATTTCACAACCCTAACCAACCCTAACCAAAAACCTAACGAACCTAACCAAAACCCTAACCAACAAAGATATATATCCCCTGGGTCCAGACAAGGGGGCACTAACCTAACACTAACCACTAACCCTAACATTAACTATGTGGCCCTATGCGGGCCATAATAGGTGAAAAACAGGCTTATTATGTAACAGTTCTGGCCAGGTATAGTCCCATCAATTTACCTACCTGTATCTTCTTCTTAGTCTAGTTGGTTATAGTATTGTCTAACTTATATGATTAGGTAATCCTGAGGCTTTTGGTTCAATCCCCGAAGCTGCCTTTTCTTTTATTTGCCCTACCAAGGCTTGATTACGGACACATTGCATTGCGGGTATAATCCGCCACACGGCCAACCTCCCACATTAATGCATTGTGGTCTCTGACCACGGCCCTCCATAATGCATTACTGCTACTTTCCTTGGTGTACCATCTCAAGGAATGGGGGACCTCGAAACAATGGTAACAATTTTTGGTGCCTCAGTAGTTCCAATTTGATTCTTTCATCCCAGGCCCTGCAATGCGAAAGAACTATTCAACCTCCGCAACGTCATCGAGCGCATTTTTGGTATCCTCAAGCGGCGCTGGTCAATATTCACGCGCGCACAGGAATATCCTATCGAAACACAGGCAAGATTTGTCAGTGCAATTGCGGTGTTGCACAACTTCGTCCGTGTTCACGATGCTGCCGATGATGCGCGGGATTTAGCTGCAGACGGTCCTCCTCCGGCTGCGCCGCTTCGTCGTGAAGACTCGGTGCAGGATTTTGTTGGTGACGAGCCCCGCGAAATATCGCCAGAGGAGCTGGGGATGGATATTTCGGCAGAGGAGCGTGAACGGGCTTCTGCTCGCCGGGATCGCATTACGGAGCAGATGTGGAAGGACTATTTGATCTGTTTGGCTGAACGTGGCGAGCTTCCACAGGAAGAGCTTGTTATTTAACTAGAAGCACATTTTTCCAGGTCCATTCACACCAAGAGGGACAACGAAGACGATTTTAATTCGATGTGTAGGTATTTTATGATATTTAGGATGTAATTAAAGAAGACCCTTTCGTTGCGCAGCCTCAACTGAATCCCGGACGAGTGCCGTGCGCGTCGACTTCTTCTTCGATGCTGTGTACGTCTGCGCGACTGCAGAGTCCATAGTGAAGAGGCGCATGATGGTGGCAGACTCGTCGTCGGAGAACTTGTCGTCATCCTCCATCTGTTGCACAGCACGCATGCAGGCCTCGGGGCTGCCAACGACCTTGAGGGAGCCCGCGACATCGCGCAGAGCAGCTGCGATGTCAGTCCCGACCTCTGCATTGCGGGGCTTTCGGTGACGACGGCCATTAGGCTTCTCGGGCGATGAGGATGCTGCACGCTTCTGTGCCATCGGTGGCGGCGACGACGCGAGCAAGTCGTTGGTTGACAGAGAGCTGCTGAAGGTCTGTAGGATGTCAGCGTGAACAACTGAGCAGAACTTTGTAACACACTGTATTTTGGTGCGCAGGAGTCTGCGGGGTGACGGGCATACTGGTGGCCTGGGATGGCTGCAAGGTGCTGGTGAGCTGCGAGCTCTGTGAGGTGCTGATGGAGCTCTGGGAGACGGCGGTGTTCTGCGAGGAGATGGCTGAAATGTTTGCGGAAGCTGTGGGCTGCATATGAGCACTGGCGTTGAAGGCAGGGGCACCAGTGTGGAAGGCACCCACCTTGGTCGCGATGATTCCGTCGACGAGGAAGAGCATGTCATCGTAGAGAGGAAACAGGGTTGTCTGCCAACGCGTGTAGTCGGGATGCGCCTGCCATACTTGTCAGCCAAAGCAATGGGAGGCTGGATTGTGCATGCACCGCAAAGAGACAGTCCCAAGCATCCTGGGTCGCCGTCACCAGCTTCAAACCGTCGTCCCACCCGAAGCCTGACAGGTTGCGGATCACGTGCACCTCCGTGAAGTTCTTTTTAATCTGCGCGGGAAGGTGTCAATAATGACAGATCCTGTAGATGAGTACTCACACCCTGGTACTGATCCTTGCATTTGGTAGCAGTCTTCTTGCCACCTGGGGTCCCAGCGAGGTCCGCTGCACAGTAGGCCCAAATTTGAGGCTTCCAGCCGCTGTCCGCTTGAAAGCCGTTGGTTTTGCCCCAGCGGAGACGGTTGAGGAGCTTCATTTTGTCAACATCCCGCCACTGGGCATGCGGAGGCATGTCCTGGGAGGGGTGAGGTGTGGTGAGGTGTGGTGAGACAGCGCAGAGGCGGAGGGCGAAGAGAAATGGGACGTAAAGCGAAAATTGATGGTGTGACAGCCTAGAGCAGCCAGCCATCAGGAACCCGAGCACATTGATTGGAAAGGGATCGGCCCCGAAAACCCCGAGCAAGCAATTGGGTTCTTGTTGGCGGGGAAACAGATCTGAAGCACTCCACCCGAGCAGGACCTAATGTGGGGGGCAGAATTGTTTTGGGCTTGAACTGCCCAGCAGAATGGCACAATGGCAGGGCAGAATGATGGGAGAATATGGCAAATGGCAGAAGTCTTAGTGATGATATCAAGTATTTTGACCAAAATTCAATTTCTAGATGACTTTCATACCTGTAAGTGTCATATGGACTGAATTTGATGTCTTTTGATTCTCTACACTCTCCTGGACCAATTTTGCCTCCTTAATTTTGTCCATTATGCTACTGAGTGTAAGGATCTTTAAGCCATTGATTTTGTAGGCAAACAGAACCAATATGGAAGCCTGGGAAAACCCAAAGCAACACGACAAAATCCACCCATTGATGGAAAATTCCATGCAAAATAATAGCCTGTTTGCGATGCAGCCATCAGATGGCTGAATGGCTAACAAAAGTGAAAATTGCAATGAACCCACCACATATTCTCCTTACTGTTGCATTTCGTTCAATTCGTAACGCCATTTGGGGTGTGACAACGCTTACGAACCGGACCTTTCGTATGACACCCTGGGACATGCGTGACTTACGAATTTTTTTTCGTTTTTACCCCCTTTTTTGACCCAAATTTGGGCAAATTTCAAGTGACTTAAAGAGGACCTTTCGTACAGAAACCTTGTGACGCTGTGACTTACGAAAATTTTCGTGGATTTTTGGGCGTGTGACATGTGACGATACGAATTGAACGAAATGCAACAGTACTTTGAATGCACAAAATTGACACTATGTAGGTCCTCTACAGACTAAAGACAAGTCCCGAAATAAACAGGCTACTCAGAGGAGAGTTGGCGAGCCATTGGATGGCTCGAATGGCTCATCGCAAACTCTCTAATAGGAATGTTCTATTTCAGGGGCTATTCTGCCAAATTCTGCCAAGTATCTTCACATATTGCCATTTTGCCTGCCATTCTGCCATGCCATTTGGCAGTTTGACAGAATTCTGCCAACCACACTATATAATACAGCACGAGGCACACTACCCCAGCAGTAAAGCTACACAGCCCGGCGAGAACGAGCCATGGCGCGGTCAAGCTCGCAGCGAATCCAAGACTGGTGCGAAAGGCGGTTTTGGCGAGTCGATTTGTGGTGTACCGATAATCCGCAAGAGAATACGCCACGGTGATTCGGTCGGCGTCATCCAGGTTTGACTCTCTCAAGATATCCTCAGCGAGATCCGCTGATTTTTTAAGCTGCGAAGACGGCTCGTTCCATAGCTGAGGACTCTGAAGGAGGCGGAATACGATCATTTTCAGGAATCGAAGATGATGCGCGAGCGCTAGATTATTTTGCTGGAATTCCTTCGAAGATGGCGCTGTATCTTTCAGCACCTCACTGAGACTCGTGAGGGCTGATTCTCCTTGCTGTAACAGCGTATATGTGCGCTGAAGTTGAATGGCCCCAACTATCGCGATAGTGCCGCTTAGTATGTCGATGAAAAGGCCCCCTATTTTTCTTGGGCGCGATTCTGTCCGCAGAATCGTGGCTATACGTTCCGGAGGGAGTGTACAGTTTTGAGTCGCGAGTTTCTCCTGCAGAGGCAACTGTATGAAAAAAAAAAAAGGGTTGAAAACATGTTAAAACGAAAACCGGTACATGGACCCATGTTCCAGGATGAGATAGCTAGGTTCGAGTGCCGGCACACAGAGAGTTAGAGCGAATCCGATATGACTGTGGTAAGTTATAGATTCACTGAAGAGCTGTATCTACAACAGCTTGGTATTTATACTGGGATCAAGTTGCAGTACAGATGTCAACGAAAAAGGAAGGAGTGTGGATCAAGTAAGGTTGAAAAAATAAGGGTACGAGACAAGGAAAATGGTGGAGGAGAGTGTGGTGAGTAGTAAAGGAAGTAAGCGAAAAGTAAAGAGTGGTTGCGTACTATGTGACGGTCAGTTCCGTTACACGACGCGGCGATCAAAATATAGTAAAGCCACATCAGACAAGGATTGATCTTGCCACGTCACTCTCCCTATCTTTCATTTCTTCTGACAGCCTCCTCACATGGACCCCAAATTTCCGCCGGAGTTGGAGCAAAAAATCTTGGAGCTCACCTCGGCCCTCCATCCAAGATCCATGCCAAAACTCCTTCTAGTCGCCCAGCGTGTTAAGACATGGTCGGTATCCCCACCGTGGATGCATTCTTTCAAGGCTGAAATTCAGCCAGGATCCAGCCCCTACTTTATCGTGTGCTGTCCATTGCCGCCCGGGACCCGGGACTTGAACCTACGGGAGACAACGCAGTCTTCATCTTGAGGCATCCATTCACCGATATCGAGAGACTGCTAGCATTTGTATCAAAACCCGAGTCGTCATCCCTGCGCGAAAACGTCTGTCATGTCCGGTTCCCCAGCTCCTGTTTTCCACGGCACATCACCCAGCTCCTGTCAGCTTGCCCCGCCGCGGTCGATGTCGTACTCCCAATGCATACGCTACCGGGAAGCATCTTGACGTTGCTGCAACCACTGCCGCTCCAGCGTCTGGTCGTATATTGGAAAATGCTTTTCCCTATCGAAGCTCAGCGACAGATGCTCAGCTCCTGTGCAAATTTCACTCATCTAACCCATCTCGAGATCCGCGACTGGCGCGAGCACGATGAAACCTTGACTGGATGGCAGGGCCTTGCGCTCATTCCAAGACTAACGCATCTCTGCTTCCACGAACTCGACTCCATGATTTCCGTCATCATGCTGTGCCTGCAGCACTGCAAATTCCTCGAAGTGCTCGTTATAGCATGCAGCACTCCGTCGCACATTGAGATGACGCAGAAGCGCTTAGAGAGCTCACTCCCTGGCGATCCGCTATTCTTGGTTCTTCCATCTCGGCCCCCAGTTACCTCTGATCCGCGTTTTCTCGTCCTTCTCGTCCGCGATTATTACCATGACGTAGGATGGGAGGCATGTGCACGGGGCGGCGGCGAGGATTTCTGGGCGGCGGCAGACAGACACGTGAGGAAACGGCGCTCGGGTGCAACAAATGGTTTGTGCGTTTTCCTAATACCGGAAATATACTCAACCGTGGTGGTGTTTTGGTTTTTCTCCAGACTACGTTGCCGGCCTTGAAAATTACAACTGAAAGATTGCTCAGACATTTCGAGTGACATGCTGCGATGGGACCCAACACTATTGTCGTAAGTGGTCTGGAAGCTTCTCAATCACCTCCAACAAAGTTATGCTACAGTAGCATACCTATGTTTTACTCTGATGTAAGGTAGGGAATAGGGTGCACTGCTAATGTTCGGACACGGCATAATATTACGTACTTTTGTTTCTTTGATATTTCTGCACTCACACTGGTCAAAATTTGACCCTAAAGCCTCCGAATCATTACGCCACTCTGACCTTATTCGAGCCACCCCATTTGTCCGGAATCTGACCTTTAGAGATCTCGATGATTTTGGGTCACCCACTAAGTGAAAAAATTAGGGCCTTCATAGCTGTGAGTTTGGCTGCACGCGCTGATTTGAACTTTTGGCTTGTAGTTCATCGTTGGGTGAGCCGAGTCGCCGTGGTTGCTCATAAATAATGACCCAGAGAAGTTGAGCAGTCTGAGAAACACCTGTCAGTGAAATTCTGCGGCAGGTTCATCAAATCAGATCCACTGCAGAGTTCTCCACGGCCAGTATCCTAGCATGGTCCTCCGACTTTGAACTACTTGAGGCTGATTGACAATTTGCGTAGCAGGCGCTCATCTACGGGATCTACGCAGAGATTCCGAGCACAGCCACCATTCAGCTAACGTGGAAGAATAAGGTTAGACTCTGATTGTGAATCCGGACGAAATAGATTCTTTCGTTTGGGTCAACTGAGGCCAAGTTTGGGATGCGAGAAAATTCTGGTTCCATCAAAGGGGAGAGGATAGCAACGCAACGATATATTATTTGATACCGAATGCATGGGAAATATAGTGTCCCCGATTCAGGGATCGTCCTTCGGATTCGAATTCGTATAAGAATTGCTTGATCGGCATCGTTTTTTGGGAGGTTGCCACGTGTCCGAGTACTATCCCCCCCGCCGCGCCGGACAAACCTACTGGGAAAAGAGAAATATGCGCAATGGGCGCGAGGTGGGGAGAAGCAAAATCTCCCTCTCCACGGGTTCAAAACCTGCTGCCTGCGTAGGGGGACCCTGCACCTCCAGCTCGAAAGTACCCGCCTGGTGGTGGAAATGCGCCGCCGCCGAACGAGAACGGTTTGCGGCGGAAAATGAGACGGCATCCGGCGGGGATGCCGATGGCGTTTCCGTGGATGGTGAGCACCTGTAGGGACGGAATTGGCTCGGATGGAGATCGTCGGGCGAAGAGGTTGCTGCAAAAAGAAAAAAAGGTCAGTAACAAAGAGCATTTGATCACGGCAAAAGAAAAGACGACGTGAAATACGAGAAGAGAGCTCAGCGACGAGAGATGGGGCAACGAGAAAAACGGGGTGAATCCTCAACACATCCCAGCAAAAAAATATCGGCGATAAAGAAAAGTCGATATAATCGTCGCAAGGCATAGCCACATCCTGACAACGACGAACGGCTCCAGGCCGACGAGGAGCATCCACGAGCACCCAAGAATCACGCGGGTGGTGCATGGAGGTATCGAGCTCGTGTTGATACAGTCCGCACGAGGATGGAGGCAATAGCAATGAAACGTGAAGAGAAATGCGACCTCAGTCGTCGGTGTATGCACTGACTCATTCGTCCGACGTCTATCCAGCGAGCGACTGAAAACAACCCGGGGTATACAGCGCGCATGGGTGAGGGTGGAGAAACGAGAACCCCGGGAAGTGGGAATGCATGCCTCGCGAAAAGGCGAGGCAGCCAAAATACCACTCCTGCGCCCTCTCGCAGCAGGGTCACAATTCCAGCGAGATCGCCAACATCTGGGAGCTCCCCATGAAGGAGTGCAATACACGGAGCATGCCCCACAAAACTCGAAGGGCTAGGGCAGAAAGCCCAGACGGGACGCCTGCGCAGCGGGTAGAGCGCGTCAAAGAAGGCTGGGGCGACGTCTGCGTATCCACAGGCAAGCGCGGCACCGCGACGCACGACCTCCACCACGAAGGGAAATGCCCGCTCTACCGAACCTCTCGCACCGAAACACGCCAGAGACAACCCCCCAATTCAGCATCCCCAGAATCGAAAAAATAAAGAAAAGCCAGGCAAAAAATCGCCACTCACCCACGAAACAACTGCGCACTTCCACCACGTTGTGTGGCCCTGGCGGGCGTAAGCAGCGGAGCCGCTGAAAACGGACCGATGGTGCAGTGGTGCTTGGGAATGGACCACGCATAATAACTCACATGATCAAGATCCATATATGCCCCTGCAGCGCCCTCGTACTCGTCGACGTCCCTACACGTAAAGCGGGCGCACTAGAGAGTTGCGTCGCGAACCGGAAACGGAGGAGGGTCGACGTGTGCATGGAGGAGTGTGCTTCCTGAGATGCGTGTAAGACACCAGCGCGCGACGGAGCAGGTCGATCTGCTAGAGCAGGAGAAGAGGGCGGCGGCGGGCGGGATGGTGGGGAAGCTCGGGGAGCCGTGCATGTAGGGATCGTCGCGGGGATACGCAGGCACGCTCTGCATACATGGCGGAATACCAGGGGATGCCGCGGGAGTCGTGCGCGAGGGTGTGTCGATTGCGGATGAATACGAGACGGCCGGTGCCCTCTGTGCGGATGTCCTGTCGATGGGATGGTGGTGTCTGCGTCCGCGTCCTGTATCGTCGGCGTTAGTATTCAAATCCGAGTGGGATGCTATGTTCTAGCGCCGAGGTATTGCGGTGGACGGCGAGGCGATTCAAGTGGAGTGGCCTGTACCGAGAATAGACGGATGGGTGTCAGGGTTACGAGACGAGAACGAGAAGCTAAGATCGCGCACGATAAGAGAGCAGACGTTCATTGAATTCAGAGTCGAGGTAATTGGCTGCTTGAGCGACTAAAGGAGACCTGCCGTGTGGTGGGACCGTGCGACGGCGTCGGAGATGAAGTTGATTGATGCGATTGATTGACAGTCTGCGATTCTTTTTTTTTTTTTTTTTGGACCGTTGGATCTCTAACCTAACGATACTCGGGCAGCAGAAGCATTCCAAGTCGTCCGCTTGTGTTTCTGATTGTGAACCAGATGTTGCCAGCGGGGAAGATGTCCAGGAGGAAATGCCGTTACGCGCAGTAATTACAAGGTGGGACTCCAGCCTTAATATATTAACCAATGCCATTTCTCACAGTGTAGGGCTGCATACCCACTAAAACCCCCTTTTCGTAAGTCCAATCATCCGGCAGTGAATCTTCATTTAAAAGCAGACCGCTCCAAGTGTTCAACACTGATTTTTTGTTGAACGATAGCGAACCAAATCTGGTCTTGTTTGTCAAGATACGATCTCGACTCAACGATGTGTTGACAGATCTCAGCCATTGCGTACAGATTGCAAGCTCTGAGTGGACTTTACCTGGATGAGTTAAGACTCTATCCACTCGCAGTCTCCAAATTTCATGCCAGGCCACCGATACTAAGATGGAAAACAACCGGCCTTTCTCTGGCAATATTTTGCCACTTGGATTATAAAATCGTACAAGATTACATCCCAATATCAACCCCCAGTTCAATTTTGGCCAATCTAAGTATTTCCTGGACCAGAGTTGGCGAGTCAGGTTCCAAATTAATTTTTGTTCAGGTGCCCTACATACTAAGGCAATATGCTCCAGAGTTTCCGGTACCTCACATATGTGACAGCGTCCGAACACTTCCGAGTGTTGAATATAAGTCCAGAAATCTCCCACTCGGAAAATGTTATGTATACATTTCCAGTAGAACTCGCGTGTTAGACGTTGGAAGGTAGTGGAGCGAATACTCTCCCATATCATTTTGTCAGTCGGGGTAATGTTTGAAAATTCTCGAACTGCGCACCGGATTCGTTCGAGGTTGACAAAGGTTGATTTACGGTGAGGAATCGTTGCCAGGCTGTTGATTATCTTAGCAAACAGTCATTGTGAGCCACCGTGCATTGGGATTCCCGGGCAATTGAACATCAAGTCAACTTCCGTATCAATCTCGACATTAATCGTCGTCGGACTGAGAATGTATTTTGCCGGGTTCGACTCAACTTTCTTGAATTGGATTCTTCCAGAGTGTTCATTTGAGGCCGCAAAAACTGCGTGTAGCAGCTTGGAGCCAGGCACTGCGGCGATCAAAAAGTATTACCAGAGGAAAAAGGCCTAGAACTATCATGTTCGATTTACGGCCCAACTATTACCAGAGATAAGATAGCAGTGACAGCCTGGATATTACCTGTCAGATCTCTTCAGATAATAGGCTGGCTGTTTCCCGAGGTAAAAGTCAGACTTTTACATAACAAAGGAAAGAACAAAGAAAAGTAAAAGTCAGGATTTTACCTCGGCAAACAACCGGACTATTGCCGGAGGAGATGTGACAGGTAATATCCAGGCTATCGCCGATATCTTATCTCAGGTAATATTTGGGCCGTAAATCGAACATAATAGTTCTAGGCTCTTTTTCCTCCGGTAATATTTTTTGATCGCCGCAGTGAGGATTTAGTATGTCCATTTCATATTTGGTTCGGTCTTTGACTAGAACCCGTAGCAAGAAATCAGAGGATGCACATATCAGAAGAGGTTGATTTTTTGGGGAGTGCTGTAAGGTATGTAGGAGCCCACCTAAAAGGGCAGTTGAAAAGGATTGTGGAATACTTGGATTGTCAAATCTTATTAGGAGAACCTTGCAATCTGTCTGATGGTCATGAGTAACAGTCATGACAGTTAAGTGTATTTCGGCGTTAAATTCACCGGCATGTCGAATATGAGGGTGTAAAAATACTGTCAAGAGACTAGATTGGTGTCCAGTAAGGAGTACTCTCCTTGCTGGAACCTCGTTTAAAAAGTCTCCGAATGCAAAAATCCGGAATCCTCGGTTAAGTTTGTTTAAAGTGAAGTTAGGATCAAAATTTTTGACTTCACCTGTTCACACCGGATTACTATTCAATTCAGTTTCCTCGGTTGTTAGGGACAAATTCCCGTAGCTAATATTATTCGTGGTAGGGTTCCATTTTCGATGGATGCTATCAATCAAAATCTTTGCAGTGTCAATGCAGTTTCCGGGATGCTTACATCCAAGTTCGACGCGGTCACGTTGGCAGGGTCGACATCCACAGTTCTGGCGACCAATTCCTGAAGGGTTGATTGTGTGGGGTTCCCGTTGAACAGTAGTTCTACGTGTAGCAATAGTTAGAACATCTTCCACAGATCTAACATTGTGGCTTAATCGCAAGCATGTGGCTGCTTGGCGGCGGCATGCGTGATCATAATCTGTCTTGCGAACTGCTGGGTGTTTCCAGATAGGCATTTGTAGTTTAACATCATGCCCCAGAGAGAGAGAGCAGTGAAATGAAGTCGGTATTTACGTGCAGTCATGATCATTTTCTTAATCTGATCTGGGAGTGGAGTTTGACTTGAAATTGGGAGATGGATATTTTGCAAGAAAACATTGATAATTTGCCTAGGTTGGACTTTCAAGTAACTAGTTTCCAGCCATTTTGCCAACATAAAATCCACAAAATAACACCAGGAAGCTCGTTCAGGCCCTTGCATCAGAGATGTCTGAAGATTCCACAGGTCAATCGCCTCGTTGCGAGCTTGTATGTTCAAATTTTGTTTACCTCCTTCTAAAATATCGGAGTACATGGCATTGGCAGAAATTCTAGCTCGTTTGCCATCCCACAGGAACGCAATTATCAGTTCAGTAAGTGATTCCTCAATGTTGTTGGGCATACCTTGTACCCTGGTCAAGTATTGAGACCTGCCACCAACAAACATATTAATATTATGACGCTTTCCCTCAATGCTAGGGTTAGTCAAACTCCAGCGCTCCATCGTTCCTGATTTTATCCACCGTTGACGGCCACGGAGTCAAGTATGGTACAGCATTGCCAATCCAGGCACCTAGCAGCCGGCATGTTTCGCCATCACGCACGATTCTAATGTTGGGACAGATGCACTCAGTTTGAATTTTATTGATCCGCCTTTCAAGCACAACCTTTTCACGGTAGCTTAAGCTGCCAAAAGCCACGATTATTGTTTTTCTCTGATTGAATTTAGCGGTAGATGCAGCGCACCAGAGGTCAAGAATGGCCTAGAGACTTGACCATGAGTCTCGGGATGAGAGAAATATTGTAGTATCATCTGCAAAGAGCGAGAGGACTAGGTTTTTGTTGGTACCAGGAATTTTAATCCCTTTCAAGTCAGCTTGATGAATGAGACAAGCCAATGGCTCTATAGCCAGGTTAAACAAGAGGCATGATAGTGGATCACCCTGTCAGACTCCACGCAAAACAATAAATGGGTCACTTACAGCTCTTTGCGGAACTTAGGGCGCAGGTCAATTTTTTTCAAAAAATGATGATTTCAGCATAACACTCATAACTCCCTCAAATCTTGGTCTTTTCTCCTGATTCCAACACCATTGTACTCGTATGGGATGCCCGCACCTGCATACACCCATGGATACATGATGATTATATAATCTGCACCCAATACGGAAATTAGGATCATTTCATGTATATCACCTCCTGTACATGCCCTAGGTAACTATAGGATTGAATATCTCGCAATAAACATTGTATCATATATGTATGATATAAAGGCGCAGGGATCCCCGTTTTGCATCCATGTGCTGTAATTATGCTATACCATTGGCCTACATATACTGGGTCGTATCCAGGACCATACGGGGCTCTGATATTGAAGGTCAAAACATGCCTGCAGCTGGATATATATATTGTTAGACATATGCGAAGACACCATGATGCCTAGACTGTTTGTGTTTGTACGGGAGGTGATATACGTGCAAATTGGTGACTTACCATATTTGGTACAGATTATATAATCATCCTATATCCACGGGTGCATGCAGGTGCGGGCATCCCATACAAATACAATGGTGTTGGAATCAGGAGAAAAGACCAAGATTTGAGGGAGTTATGAGTGTTATGCTGAAATCATCATTTTTTGAAAAAAATTGATCCGCGCCCTAAGTTCCGCAAAGAGCTGTAACATACCGTTCACCATTACAAATGTTTTTGTATTTGTATATAAATTTGCAATTGTGTTAGAAAATTTGGGTGGGAATCGCATGTGGCGCAGTACACGGATGAGGTAGTCATGGTTGATTCTGTCATAGGCCTTCTCTTGATCGAGGGCTATAATAACACCATCTTCTTCTGCGACTTCGGCGTAATTTAAGAGAAATTTGGCAAGCTTGACTTGGTTTAGTCTCAGTGCCCGACTGCCACGACATCCCAATTTGGGAGCCCTGTCGTGACAGTCTGGAACCTAACCGGTCGCTTAGCCGGACCCTTGCGCTATGATTTTCGCGATTTTGAATGTCCTTGTTTGCTCATTTCTCGGCCAATTTTGACGGGGATTTCGCTGCGATAAAACATTTAAATTCAATGTGAATGTTTCTGCCTATTCCGATGAATGTTTAGATGACCTTCAGCGTAGTAAACTGTACTCGAACATTGGGCCATGGCAGTGCCGACCGCGTGTGAAAATCATTTTGTCTTGCATAACGTTGGCATAGGTTGGCATAGCGCCTCATAACGCAAGGGTCCGGCTAAGCGACCGGTTAGGTTCCAGACTGTCACGACAGGGCTCCCAAATTGGGATGTCGTGGCAGTCGGGCACTGAGACTAGACTTGGTTCTCAATTTTCCTCCCTTTCATAAAACCAGCTTGATCCGGATGAACTAAAGACGGTGCAATGTCCATAAGCCTGAGAGAATATGCCTTTGTCATTAATTTATAGTCAGTGTTTAACAAAGTAATGGGCCGGTAATTTTGTATCAGGGCTTTGTCTCCCTTCTTGTAAATTGGGCATAGCCAGCCATCATTGAAGTTCGTGTCCTTAGTGATACCATTGACCTCGATGTGTGTGTAAAGCCTCGTAAGGAAATTCATGATATCAAAGGTTACTTGCAAGGTTCCTTTCATTTGCTGAAATTTGATGTCGAGTATTCGGAAAAACTCATATGGTATGCCATCCAGACCGGTGCTTTCCCATTTTTTGAGAATTTAAGGGCCTCTCGAATATCTTCGCCTGTGAGTTCTCTGTCCATCTCGTGGTATTGACGTTCAGACAGGTGTGCGTCACATTTTCTAAGACAATTCCTGGTACCGTCTTAGGTTCCAGGTCTCCCTTCCGTAAATCCGGACTTCAAAATCACTACCAAATCATGGATTACCAAATGTGCGGTGATTGCCGTGATCTAGGTCTGTGGCTGAAAAAACCTTTAAATACTGCCTTCAAAATCACTACCAGATCATGGATTACCAATCACGCGGTGATTGCCTTGATCTACGTCGGTAGCTGACAAAACCGTTAAATGCAGCCTCCAAAATCACTACCAGACCATGGGTGATTGCCGTGAATCAGGTTGGTGGCTGAAAAACCGTTAAATGCGGCCTTCAAAATCACTACCATACCAATCGCCCGGTGACTGCCGTGAACTATTGCTTTCAGAACTTCTCGTCAACTACAGTAGTTTGGTGACTTTTCGTGAGCGGAAACCCTCGGTCATTTCCCAATTGTCACTGGTTGAGCATTTCAAAATTTTCAGTGGAAAATTTGGTGAAAAATGTCCATTATTTTTCACACTTTTTTTCACTCAAAAAGCAAATGAAAAACTTCAAACTTTTGCAGCACTTTTTGGCTTGTTTCAAAATTTCACCTTAAAAACGGAAAAGTGGTGAAAACATCATAAGTTTTTCACTTATGTTTTCAGTGAAAAAAGTGTAAAAAATAACGGAAATTTTTCACCAATTTTATGACTGAAAAACTTGAAATGTTCAACCAGTGTGTTCCACTTCCGTATCGACTTGTATGGAAGGCTCCTTATTGATTGGCTCGTGATTCAGCCCCTGACCAGCTGAGCTCCGTTGTCAGAAGAACCACATGGTTTGTCCGATGCATTGGAAATGGTTCCATCTGAGATCTGCGACCGGTATCATGCCATTTCACATTGGACTACACTTTAAAATATAATGTAATTGTTCCCAGAAACCTTCCAATACCCGCGCCTCGCATCTTACTTTGTTCACAGACAACCCCTGCTTCGCATTTTACCTCTGGCACCGTTTACGCTTTGCCTGGTACACTTATGTCTCCATCCCCAACATTGGAAACTCTGAATGAACCCGTGGAACTGCGAGGAGCTCCTCCCCTTGTGGACTCGCCCCATCTAGTCCAACGGTGCCAACCCAATTTCAAACACATCTTCCAGCGCATGGTGATGGAGAGGTATTCGAAAATAACAAAGCAAATTCGTTTGTCGACCTTGAATTTCATATAAACCAGGGCAACGGACGAATCTCCGACCGGTATTAATATTTGTGGATTGCGCTCGCGCTCCGACCCAGGTGGTGGTCGTGAGGCCCAGAATCCAATCGATGTTAGAAGACGGGTGAGAGGTGCCGGTGACACACTCTCCGGCGCAATGTGGGGTTCCATAGCGGATACCCGAACATTGGCCCTGATATGTAGTACATTGCGGTAGATATAGCTAGAAGATGTAGATGTTGTAGCTGAGAGCAGAAGTAATGAGAGATGTCGAAATTGTGCAGATGTAATAGACGCAAGACTAGTTGAAATGAGAAAATATTGATGAAGGGTGGGAGGGTGGCCAAGAAAAAATGTGCAGGGAGACAGGTGCAGCATTGTTCTGCTGCTGGTACATGAGGGAAGAGGACAGGAAGGATTCGATCGCCGACTTCCGCTGATCCACAAACCCTGTCTTCTCGATCACTCGTACCTCGTTACCACGAAGACGTCAATTTGTGGATTGCGCTCGCGCTCCGACCCAGGTGGTGGTCGTGAGGCCCAGAATCCAATCGATGTTAGAAGACGGGCGAGAGGTGCCGGTGACACACTCTCCGGCGCAATGTGGGGTTCCATAGCGGATACCCGGCCAAGTAGTAGGAGTTAACGACGCATCCGCGAAGAGGAACCCCGGGAAAAACTAGGAGGAGAACTCCGAAGCAAAGCTTGAGTAGCTAGTGCATTTATATGTTGCGAGTACATTGCACCGATGATGGTGCAGATCAATATTGAGAGGTTTTGATAAGGACTGGATTAACGCGGAAGGAAAGTTAAGCGTGATTGATGTACAGTGCAGCAAGTTCGACGCGGAGTTGGCCAAACCACGTAGAACGGCGAGTTGAGATAGCATCCGCTCGTGCGAAGGACCTTGAAGCAGCACCAGGAATTGTCCATTAAATAAAGTCGGACGTCCTAGCCACTCGAAATCGCAATAATTGGGCGAGGGAATATCGACCAATATAGCTCCTCCACGACGCAGACTTGAAAGGCAGACATGAAATCAATCATCGAGAATTTTGCGACATCGTGAGTTGGCCAGTGAACTTGAGGTGTGTACAGGAGACATATAGTTCAACGGACGAACCGATGCATTAGATTCGGGCCGG
Source organism: Mycena leptocephala (assembly GCA_029378395.1). Classification (NCBI taxonomy): domain Eukaryota; kingdom Fungi; phylum Basidiomycota; class Agaricomycetes; order Agaricales; family Mycenaceae; genus Mycena; species Mycena leptocephala. The sequence goes on from JARJLF010000631.1 coordinate 53,323, forward strand.
AAAACGGTGGAATATTGCTGCAAGAGACCAACCTGGAACCACGAAACCGAAGAACAGACGGACAGATTTCCCACAGGAAAAGTCAGAGGTTGAGAGAGAGCTGGTAATTTGGATAGTTATGGGTCTAGAATGAGTAATTGAGACCGGATCAGAGGTCGACTTCACCACGATAGAATATTCAGGGCAGTAGTGGTTGTTGAACTTGTCAGATTTGCTGATGCAGAGTAGCGGTCCCGACCAGAATGCACGAGTCGTAAAGAACCCCGGGGGAAATCTGGACAAGGTCAAGACGCGGATTGGCCCATTGCATTAGGAGTTGAACGACGAGCCAGGACGTATCCGAAGTAGCCGAGGAAATGGCCACAGCCAGGGACGCGGCTAGTAAAAGTAAAGCAGAATTGCTTGGCTGTGTTGCGAACTGAATTATGACTGCTTCGGCATTGTAGACCCGGCGTCCGAGTCGCAATTATAGGGTTTGAGGTTGAACGTTGACAAGAGGAAATCTGAAATTCGCGGCTGAAAATTTAACCAATCTTATTCCGGATTCCCAGTCGCGAATTGACCAAATGCGCAGAATAGACGATGAGGCTTCACCATCATTTTGGTACCAATTGCGTGTAGCATCTCAGATTGCGGAGGAGACCAAAGTAAAAGTGGCAAGGGTAGAGTGTCAATAGTAAAGCTTAGATTGGGCAGGCTCGTATGCGTGACCGGAGAACCTGGACAGACCCATAGATATTTCAACACATTGAACCCAGGCAGTTGGGGCGGGATGGGAGTGGCGCAGATGCCAGAGAGACACAGTTGGACGGCGGATCCATATGGAATTCGATTCTTGGGCTAAAGAACCAGCGGACGAACAAGCTGAAGGCCACGGAAGGCGAGACTGGATGCGTAGAACAATGTTACAAAAAGCACATGGACAGAATGCATTTAGAACCAGATATTTTGAAATAGTAGGAATATGGCGAAGAAGATCTATGTAAGCGCTTTGAGTTTGCTTGGACTTGATTCAAGATTGGAAGTTCATCTGGCTATGGAAGCACGAGTTCCGAATTGGCGGTCAGCTCGGACAGTGAAATCGACCGGAGTGGCGGATGTTGTGGAGCAGTAAGATTCACGAGACCAGTGGATCCGAACTTGAACCAGGGTTTTGGCTGGAGGACAGAGTAACGGCCAAGGTAGAAAATGCGGGATTTCCATCGCCGAAGTTCCACTTGTAAAACGGAGCCAAGCCAGAAAGTAGGGTTGAGCCTCGGAATGGCAGCAACAGAATTAGATAGTGGCGAGTAGCCGAGCATGGGCTGTGCGCTAAATTGATGGTTTGGACGGGAGGACAAAACTGAACGTTTAGAACACAAATCTGGCCGGAGCTGAAGGGCATCATGATGTCGCGGGAAGGCAGATACGAGATATTTGGGACAACGGCTTGGATGAGGACGGCTCGGAGGGGAGACGGTCCAGAATTGACAAGGTGATCGAACATCAGTAGGGAAAGTAACTTGGGCACGAACTTGAAAGTGTGTATACGGAGCTATGGACTGGAGGCAGTAAGTTACAAAGGTCCTGATGTGATGGAGTAGAGCATAGATGTCTGGGAACGGAAGATAATGAGCTGAGAACTCGGGGGTAGGCATCCAGCTTGAAGGAGTATAGTCAGTAACATTCATACAGAGCTCGAATCGGAATGGAAATGGAGAATTCATGAAATTGAGGTCCCGTAGGGAAATCGAGAGTCGAATTTCAGAGACGGAATGCTGGGCTTCAGGAGAGCAGTATTTGGCGCAAGGTCGCAAATGTACTCCCAACGAAGCCAAATTCAGATAGAAATTGGAAACGGCACTTCGGAAGGGTGCGTCACGGTTTAAATCGATTGCTGAGATAACGCATTGGTGCCTTGAAACCGGTGAATCGGCACAATTACAAGGAAAGGAAATGAATATGGCGTTACGAATGGTTAATACACGGAATGGACGTCAAGAAGGCAGAAAGTAATATAGAATAGTTAGAATGCAACGAAGCTGGAGGCAGAGTGATAAAATCAGTTACAACACCAGTAGGGCACTATGGCACGGAAATCGATACAGCTGAGGTAGAGGGGTGTTTGACGGCACTTGGTGTGAGCGGCGAAGGGGATAGTGACGGGTAACATAAGATAGAAAAGCGTTGGATAGATCCTCGATGTGAGCATAGAAGCTGGATGGAAGGAAAGCAAACCAAGTATGAGTGTCATCATCGAATGGAATGCCGACAATCCTCGAATGCGGATTGGTGCAAGAATACGGATTAGATATAGGCCCTACTCTCAGTTCGCCTACACGTCAACCCAAACCACGAACCAAGGCCGCCAGAATGGCACGGAAAGAGCGACGGCGATTAAATGACAGATAATGCTCAAACGTCATGCAGCAGAATAGCGATAGCCAGATGGTGAATGAAAACGAGAGGTGTAAATGGCTGCGACGGCTACATAGCAACCGGATGGCGGAGGTGCCCAAAGGCCGGATGATGGAAGGTGCCGAAAGCTGCATGCAGCATGCTTGGGGCTGGACTTTGAAGGTACCCGAAGGCTGGATGATGATGGACAGCGGAGCTACCGAGGGCGAGGTTGCGATACGCCCAAGGCTGGAGTTCGGACGTGCCCAAAGGCTGGATGATGAGTAAATGGAACTGCAACGAGGCTGGATCATAGATTGGAGGAGCTAAAGGAAACACATAAGACGCCGTGCCATTTCCATTGAGTCTACGTCCTTCCCATCAGCCAACAAAACGCAAATCAAAGAGGCACTGGATGGTTCTGGATGGATAGAAATGGATCGAATATGGATCGGATAGAATGGCACTCAGGCTCGACCACAGATGGTGCTAATAGTTGGGAAAGGCGGCACTCGAGCAGCGGCGGGGCTGTATCGTGACAGACTTTCTAGGGGTAATTGATGACAACGGTTGCTAAGGGAGGCACCGAAGAGGACGTGGAAAGAGGCTGAATGCACGACCCAGACAAAGGGACAGAGACGGAACCACTGAAGAAAGGAAGAAGTGGAGCGAGCGAGCGAGAGAAGAAGCACCAAGTCGGGATTCAGGAACACAGATTGGACAGGAGTCGCGCAGAGAGCACCCGAAAGAATTAGACGACATGGCCAAGAGATTCGAGGACACCACAGGAAGATCCGGAGGAGAAACCAAGAAAAAATGTGCAGGGAGACAGGTGCAGCATTGTTCTGCTGCTGGTACATGAGGGAAGAGGACAGGAAGGATTCGATCGCCGACTTCCGCTGATCCACAAACCCTGTCTTCTCGATCACTCGTACCTCGTTACCACGAAGACGTCAATTACCCTGTCACCAACACAATACGGTAACCGCACGAAACTCTTCAGGCCTCATAAATAATCATACAACCAAGGATCCATAACACTCGCACACTGTCGTCCATGCCCTATTTTTCACAACAGGTGCTGCATAACATCATGCAATCTGTTCTGCACTCTCCATACCCACTCTGCGAAAACATGGGGTTCGAAGATTTCGAGTTGGAAAAGATTGCAGGTAAACACGTCGCCGTGTCGAGAACCGACTTGTAAACGCCGGTGACCTTCACTATAATCTGTAGACTCCTTGCGAAGGTTAGTGGCGATACTTCATCTGGGGCCATTGTTCTGAATAACTAAACAGGTCGCATCTGTTTATAAGAGACTATTCCAGCCCGCACTCCATACCTGTTCTGCTCCATCACTTTGGTCCAATTTGGGACAGAGTTCCCATTGCTTCTCTTTGATTCCTTTCGGTCGTCCCGATCTGGTCGAAGTTCCCATTGATTCCTACTCCCGTTTGGGTGCCTGTTCGATCTCTGCTCAGCGGTTGTAGGGTTTCATATTAGGGTCAGATACCAATGAATGACATACAATTTGTGACTTTCTGCGCCCCGAAGGAGGCTGATACTACCCGAAGTTGGTCTTCACGTCTCATTTGCCACAGAGAAAGTGATTGTACCATAGCCAAAACTTTTTCATACAAGAACATCATTTACTCTTATACAAGATACGTTGGTGTACTTCCCGAGGTTGCAAAGGTGGGAGACACGGCTGTGCGAACCCCCCAACAGTGGTACACATATTTCAAGATGCTTGGTATCTCACCGTCTTTGAGACCAATCATCCCATCTTCCTCACGCAAATCAAACTAGACTCGACCTGCGAGTGGAAGAGTCGCCGAACGATCAGTAAGGTCAAGCATGAAGAGCATGGTGTATATTTTATCGCTGTCCACACACAACACTGAACATATCCAGCCCCCAATGTGAGAGCCCTGCAGATGCCGGATCCCATACCCGGGGTGAGCTGAAAAAGGATACGCCGAAACTGTACGTCATGGTCTTTTCTGTTTCAGTGGAATATAGCCTGATGTGCATTTATGTTCGGTACAGCTACCGACTACATTGGTCTCACGAAGGGGTCTTTGGTCCGAAATTTAACCACCGACGGTCAACATTGCGCTGGTGTGTTGCACAACATTTCAACCACTGATTCACAGTACTTATTTCTAGGCTGTAATGAGGATAGTTTTCATGCAGCGGTCTCTGATCTAATGCCAATGAACACCAGTCAACAGGAGCCGTTGATAAGTGAGCTCTGAACCTAGGATGGAAACTAACAGAAACAGCCAAAACAAAATACTACAACCAAAGAATCAGATGGAACAGACGAATCTAATCCCAAACAACCAATAGTATGCAGCAAGTGTGGTGTAACATTCGTTCCAGAGGTACCAGACGAGTGTCAGTCCTGATTCAGAGCCTTGTAAAGGTTGATCGGGAGAAAGTTTAATTCAAGAAGTCGTTGTAAGACGTAGCAAGCATTTGTTATGTACGAAACTAAGAGATCCCAGAGGATATCTGTTTTGGACACCAATACTTGAGTCGGTTATGACCGACTACGACGATGGAAACTAAGGATCCAAAAGGATTCTGAAGTTTCCAACGCAAACAACACAAATAGAGTTTATTGGAATGAAGGGAACCGTGAGGTTCACCAATATTCCAAAACAAAACTGAAAGTTCCACAAATTTTTAACAAAGATGGTGGTGGTTCCAGACAACAAGACAACAAGACAGACGATTCCCAACGATTCCCAACGATTCAAGGTCCAAGACTGGCGATTCAATACGATTCAAGAGCCACGCTCAGACGTTTTATCCAATCCAACAATGGTGATATTCCAACTCCTACAAACTGACGTTGGTAGGTGTCCGAAGATCGACTAGAATCCTCCCAGGCACAAGCACAAGGCTTACTAGTGGGGGTAGGATTCTGTACCGACCCTAGAAACACCTCTAGCTACTTATACAATCCAAAATATGACTATGACAAAGAAAGAATTAAGTAAAAGGTCCGTTTAACCACCTCGCAATCCGTGTATCCGTCTTGGCAATTAAAATATAACGAGTCCTATTGGTCGGGGGCACTGAGCACGCCATTCTGGGTATATTCCGACCGTTCCTTGGTAAGATTCTGCACATGGTGGATTGATGGCAGCTTAGACATCAACCACCATGTAGCCCTTTTGCAATGTAACTTGCTTTTTGAGAGTATCCCTCAAAGGTCGTCATGGAAACTAGAGTCTCCAGCCATGTAGGCTTCGAATGATACCCCACTTCGAGTGTGGATTCAGGATGGATACTCCAGAACACTCTTATCACCCAAAGGGGAAGTCCTGGGAACTCCGGGATCGACGATCATGTGTCCCCTTCGCTTACTATCCCACTCTGATGTCCGTTGCCGAGTAACTGATACCTCGGCTACAACCAAAACACCGCCTCTGTGTCCCTCACGTCACCTGGATTGATGCGAACACGTCGATACTACCAAATAGATAATCATATAGTCGCTCGTTACTTTGGTCCTCGAGGTTTCGGTTGTCGAAACTACCGAAACTATTGATACCAACGAAACACCCTCTGGTTTGGTTGGGCTACACATTCTCCTACACGTTTCGGAGCGAGAACATGTCAGAAACACCTCTGGCTTCCACCAGGGTGTTGTCCCATTGCTCTTGTGATGCTGGCCACAGGCCAGCTACTTCAGGTTCTTAGTACTGCCTCTAGTAAATGATACAATAGGAATGAACTACACATTTGAAAAGCGAAAAATATAGCATTTTCATAGGTGTGTTCATTCACTGCTTATCACCGTGACATATGGTGCTCAATCTCTTGCACGTTTAATATCTTGAATGTTATCCAGAGCGCGAAACTTCAGTCAAGTATCAGCTTGCAAAATGTTGGAAGGTTCCGGCCCTGTCATTCTATACCCAGACGTCGTCCTTTGCCATGGCTGTTTTGAGCTGTCTCTCTCAACGCGAAGGACTGCTGGAACAAATGCCGCATATCCCTCTCCAGGTCCCCATTAGCTGCGCTGTGTTGCTTGGGATACCACGTATCACAACAGATCTCGTTTCTATAGGCCGCGATAGCATACCCTTTGTCGAGCCAAATGGCTACGATGGAAGTGGTGAAGATATTGTTCCGGGAGTTATGGCCCTCTTGATGGGGAGTACTCTTATCAAACCCTGGACCCCTGGACACAGAATTGTCGGACTTCTCAATATCGCATCGACTCACGAAGGGATAATGGGCTGCAAAATCAACTGGGATTATCTCGTCCAACAGCTTCTTGGACCTGGTGTAGTCTTTGGACCCAATTACGAAATCTTCTCACCAGATCAACTTAAGGGCCCAATTTCCTGCGAAGGATCCCAACTAATCGGAACCCACGCGGAGGGCGTATCTGAAAAGTGTGGATCCATGGGTGGCGGGCACGTTGACGCTGCCAGGCTGGATAACCGACTTGCACATCGACTTTGCCGGATACGCACAGGCCGTGGTTCATTGTGCGGGTGCAAAAGTGTGGTTGGTCTGGCCACCCACGGAGACAAATCTCAGATGGTGGGGCCATAATCGTCCATACCCAACCTCCAGCCATCCTTCGAGGTTGCTCAAAGCGATAGAGTCTCTGGAAAACCTCCAGGTTCTCCAGGCACGAGAACAATGTGCCTTCATTATCCCACCATTAGGGTGACTGTGAAGAACCCTAATGGCTCCGTTTTTCTGTTCCAGGTACCAGTAAACAGGTATGGGTACAGGTAAGCAGTACCAGGAATGCCCGGAGGGTCATATGAATTTCTGTTGCCATCAGCCGACTATATTCATCTGGCAGATCTTTCCCTTGGACAGTATTATGATAGTTTCGGGCCAATTGCGCCATGTGTCTTGGCCTATTTTCGAACCTTCTTGTTGCTGAATCTGTTTCAGAGTCCATCTTAAACTCATGAATTGTATCGCGTGTTTGGTATCCATTCGAGGAGTGAGTCCAGAAATTTGTTCGCAAGGTCTCGCCTTCAACATCGTATCGAGCATGCAATATAGCCTTTTTTTCCTCAGCTTTTTCTCGCTGACAAGTCTCAATTTTATCTTCTAGCATTGTGATAGCCTCCCAGTGATCAGCAAGGGGCATGTCATTATCATGGATAACAATCAATGACTGCGCTTTCCATGCTCGGATTTTGCGCGTGTATTCGTTTGTCGCATACCGTGTACAGTGTTGGCCATATTCAACAACTCCAGATTTGAATCTAGCCCAGAGAGTTTGTACATCATCTTCGGAATTTTCGCCTCGGTCAATGCTCTCAATGGCTTCAATCAAGTCATTGGCCAATTGTTGGGCACGAGTCATGAATTTGGGTGTTTTGAGAAGGTAAATAGGCATGTTCCATCGGCCATGATCATGTTGAACTTCTGGTCTGCAAGTTATCTGGGTAAGTATTAATTGGTGGTCAGTTTTCACTGGGAAGTGTTTGATAGTCCAGTCTCTGAACTGGTCAAATTTATGCCTGTCGATGCAAGTACAGTCGATTCTCGAGTATGAGCTAATGACAAGTCCACTGTTGTCATCTTTGCGGTGTTGCCAACAAGTGTAGTCTCTCGTGTCAGGGAAGGTCGTCCACCAACCATCTTGCCAGCGAAACAAGGCTTTCAGCCTTTTGAAGGAGGCCGGACATCATCCACGGCATTGGAAGAGCGGTCCATGGGGTCTTCCACAAAATTCCAGTCAGCTTGAGTTATATCGGGTAGAGGTAGAGTATGGTCAGATACCCATATTTCCCATAGATCATCCCATAATTTGCGCCTTTTGGCGGCGCTATTTGGGGCATATATATTTAGTAGAGTCAAAGTTTTGCCCTGGTGCCAAGGAATCGAAATGAGGAGTGCACGTCCTGGTATTAATACACGTTCACGGTAGTTGTCAGTGTCAAGGAATCTTTTGTTAAGCACGAATGCAACCCCAGCGGTAGAGTTATTTGTGGGATGTCCAGAATTAAGAATTAATGATCTTAAACCAACGTTGGAAGACATTGTTGAATTGCACTGAGCCATCGACACTCCGCAACAAGTCAAGTTTCGGGGCCCACAAAAACGTTTCTGAAATAATTCACATCAGCAAGTAAATATATAGCCCTGAAATTGACACCAAAATGCAACATTTCTGAAGGACTGAAATGCATGCTGAAACGAGTTGTTGCAGCATTAGTTTTCAATCATCTGAAATGTCCTGTACCGGGAACCATATTGGCCTTCCAGAAACTCCTGCTGAAATCATACATTTCAGGAGCAGTTTGTTGTTACCTCAAATGAATCATATGAGCTACAGTTTCGGGTGCCCCCGAAATTATTGTTTTCAGACTGCCTGAAACCCATCGGCCCGGCCCGGCCCGATCCGTTTTGGGAAGCCTGGAAACAATAGTATCGGGAACATCCGAAATTGTGGCGGATACTATTGTTTTCAGGACACAATAAACTGCTCCTGAAACTCCCTGTTTCAGCTTCTGTATCAGTAAGGCAGATATGGACCCAGAAACGGGAATTTTTGGGTCCTCAGATGCTGTTCCCGAAACGACCCGTTTATGTTACCATTTCAGCTCAACCAGAAACACAGATTTCAAGTACACTTTCAGGTCTACTTATTCTGTTGCTGATATGAACCATTTCCGAAACGTTTTTGGCTCCACTGAAACCTCACTTTTTCCAGAGTGCGACATCAAGGTGTGATTCTTGAATTGCAAGGATTCCTATCTTGTTAACAGTCTGCGATTCCGCAACCGACTCCAGCTCTGGTTCAAGCCAACACCGTCAGGATTGACCACGAACCCTTGGCTTCGGCTTCGACCAGCCTCGATGGCGAGAATTTCACCTGGACAAGTTTTCATAATGCTGAGCATTCGATTCCTTAGCGCCGTTTATGGCCCTATTACTCCCGCGCGGTCAGAGCGTGAGTTTGGGGGCGCAAGATTAAAACCCTGTCCATGCGGCGCCAATGTCAATTCAAGTATTATGCAAGCGCCACTTTCCGGTGCAATGTATGCATCTAAATGGCTTGCGCCTCTCCAGCAACTCCGTCGCTTCTTTTAGTACATTCACTATGTTCCTTCGGCACACCAGATTCCGGTATCCTACTCCGTGCACCAGACTTGGCTCGTCTGTGCCTCGGACTTGTGAAGAAGCCACCGAGTATCATGCTGTAACCCGGCCTCGAGTTGCGCCACCGACAGTGGCATGTCGTTACCTTGCCAGATAGCTGTTAACCATGGGACTTCTTACCCCATTGTCAATATACATGTCGAATTTGTGTTGAATACGCAGGGAATGCTCGGAATGTTTTCTGTCTGTTTTATGACGTAGCGTAACATATTAGCAGTCGGCAATACTCAGAAATTGAACACTGATGCTCCCTTTCACTCCTCCGGACGGCCCAACAGCACCCGGAGCCGAACACGGCGGAAATGAATTCGAAATGGGAAGAGTTCTTCAGCACTGCGTGAGATCTGGGGCATGACTGATCGAGATAGCCGTTAGGTGCCACAGAGTGACGGGGGACTGGGAACTGAGCGTCGGCCGCGTTGCAATGTCCTTTCCACCTCTTTCCACAACGTTCATGTCTGACCACCCAAAGCAGCCAAAGGCCAACTGGTGCGGCAAGCTCAAGAACAGATGGTACAGATTCAAGCACAAATTTACGCCGAAACGCAGTCGGGCACCCTCGCAGCCATCTCAAAGCACCACACCAACACCATCTAATAGCGAAGGATTGTCACCCGGTGCAACTGCGAGTGAGTCTTTTCGTTCGCTTTCCAGCCACCGCTCATTACTTCACCCTAGTCTTGTCGCCTAACCCTGAGAGTGCACCTAGCCGCGTCGATAACCGAGAAGATTTGTTGAAAGGAGGTGATGCTGCTAAGACTGGTGCGTCTTGTTATACGACATACCTGCAGCTATTGACAATTAGACACAGATACGTCTGATACTGCCCAGTCTCAGCCTGGTAGCGATCTCGATATTAACCCGTATCTCAAGTCCGCTCACGCCTTCCCAGATTCCGACTGGCAAGCCTGGAATATCGACGGCGACGCCATTTCCGAACTCCGGGCGTGGGGCGCCGGTCATGGAAACTCTAACTGGAGGAAACTCGCTGACAAGATCGATCAGTCCTTGAAGTCGGAGACTTTTACTGCCATCCAAGACTTTATCCCGGATAGCCCATTCCCAGCCAAGACCCTCGTGAAAACTCTGTTGAGTATTGTTAAGCTTGGTATCGTGCGTTTTCTATTCCAATCTGGACTCATTCCCTTCAGCTAACTTGCTTTCTCAGCGTGTCCCAGTCATTCAGAAAAAGGTGTACGACTTCGCTCAGGAGGCTATCGAGTATATCCGTACTCTTGTAGAGATTGTCGGTGAGGAAGCGAGTGTACAGAAGGACTTAGAGGCGATTTGGTATGTTTCATTCTTCTAGTTCCTTCATGGATACTGACGTATATAGTACGGCGGTGAACGAGATTTGTAAATGGGCAAGCGTGCATGTTGTGTGTTCATCGTTATCACTCCCAGTCCTGGACTCTCAACTCCTTAGCGTAAAATGACTTATCTGCCGATGAACTGGGGACTGGAGCTCTAAGTTGCGAAGGCAAAGGAAATGTTCTTGGTACGGCAAATGTCTCAGCGCGTGGACATGTTTAAAATGTGTTCCCTTCAGGCCACAACTGTTCTACAAATTCGAGTAGCGCAGGCAATAAGGAGCGCAAGGTTCTTCTGCTCTTTTATGTCGTCTCCCTCCACAGAGAACTCACCGCCCAACCAGGATTTTATCAAGGAGAAGCTCGCCAACCATGTTGCAACAAAGTATGAATATACAGATCAGAGCAAGACTTTTGTGCGGAGAAAACTCGTGTGGGAATCCAAGCGGAGATTCTGCAGTGGCTATCCCCACAGACTTCCAGTAGCGAACGTATTTTTTGGATTACAGGTTTCGCAGGCAGCGGAAAATCAACACTCTCCGCCACTGTTGCAGAGACCCTTCGCAAAAAGGGAACACCAGTCACAGCTCAGTTCTTTATCTCTCGCAACATCCCGGAAACAATCGATCCAGCCAAAATTATTCCCACTATTTCACAACAGCTAGCCGAATCCTCCCCAGCTGCAGCTCGCATTATCCATGACAGATTGAAGGATGGCTTTATCTCATCCCGCGAAGAGCAAGTGGAAAAACTTCTTTTAGCTCCGATCCGGGAAATCTGCAAGTCCCATGATAGGGTCATTATTCTCATTGATGCACTAGACGAGCTCCAGGATGCCAACAAGAGCGTACTGGAGATGCTGTTACCGATCGCACCAAAAGGCTGTAGCCTTCCTGATAACATCAAATTCATTATTACTTCTCGACCAGAGCACTGGGCTGATATCTCCAACTCCAAAACTCTAGAGCTCGCAGTGTTCAAACAGCATTCCCTCTTGACAGATTTATCTGTGAAGGAAGTTTACGACTTCATCTGTGCCGAGATGGACAAAATCCACGCAGAGATGCGAGAAAAGGATCCTACAGAATGGGAATCAAAGTGGAAGGATTGGCCAACTCAGGAGCAATTACAGAACTTATCTGGACAAGCCAATGGCCTTTTTCACTATGCTGCAACTGCTCTTCAGTGGATTAAGGGGCAGATTGACAGACACAGCACAGCAGCTAAACAGGACTTTGACAAATTTGCTCAAAAGGGTATGGATCCGCTCAACCATCTATACGGGGTCATTTTGACCTCGTTTGAGGATCCCGACCCAGACCAGCGAACGAAACAACTGCACGGCTTTCAGCACGTTCTTGGGACCATTCTCGTGCTCCAGGAACCATTGACCATTCGCCAAATCACTGCATTATTGGCCGATATCTCAGAGAATGACTTTGATGTTGTCAAATTCCTACAACAGTTTCGCAGTGTCTTGATTCCGGGTACGACAGCAGCATTCAAGGAAGCAACACCACAGATGCACAAATCCTTTCGTGATTACATCATGAATGCTGCACCGCCCAAATTTCGCATACACACTGGCGAGGCACAATTCGTGACGGCAAGAAGCTGCTTGGAGATCATTGTCAAGGCAGCAAGCCAGTCCACTGAAGTTGTGGGGTATTGTGTTCAACACTGGCATGAACACTTGCGAAAGGCAGTGGAAACAGGGACGACATGGGAAGACGAGAGGATGTGGCAGTTGTTTGGACAGATGGCGGGGACGCAGTTGTCAATGTCTGGAAAGGAAATTCGTGGCAGGTATTCATTGCCGTGGCCGCTGCTGGGTGGAAGCTATTGAAGGTGAGTACAAATTATGGAAGAGAGAGCCAAGTGAATAATGATGTTCCAGCAAGGTACTGATGAACACAAGATGGAGGGAATTTCGAACATAGTCATGAAAGCAAAAGTGCGTGATATATCAACATTGAAGGGCATGAGTAAACTAATTGGAGATAATGCTGCTGGTTCATAGGAAGTGTGTGCTTTTCCTCTGTCGCCTGTCCTTGCCTCGCTCACTTTCCCTCGCCTTCTCGTCTCTAGTTTGTGCGTGTTTTTCCTCTGTCGCCTGTCCTTACCTCGCTCACTTTCCCTCGCCTTCTCGTCTCTAGAGAGTGCGTGCTTTTCCTGTGTTGCCTGTCCTTGCCTCGCTCACTTTCCCTTGCCTTCTTGTCTCTAGAGAGTGCGTGCTTTTCCTCTGTCGCCTGTCTTTGCCTCGCTCACTTTGCCTTGCCTTCTTGTCTCTAGAGAGTGCGTGCTTTTCCTCTGTCGCCTGTCCTTGCCTCGCTCACTTTCCCTTGCCTTCTCGTCTCTAGGAAGTACGTGCTTTTCCTCTGTCGCCTGTCTTTGCCTCGCTCACTTTCCCTTGCCTTCTCGTCTCTAGGAAGTGCGTGCTTTTCCTCTGTCACCCGTCCTTGCCTCGCTCACTTTCCCTTGCCTTCTCGTCTCTAGGAAGTGCGTGCCTTTCCTCTGTCACCTGTCCGTGCCTCGCTCACTTTCCCTCGCCTTCTCGTTTCTAGGAAGTGCGTGCTTTTCCTCTGTCATCTGTCCTTGCCTTGCTCACTTTCCCTTGCCTTTTTGTCTCTAGGAAGTGCGTGCTTTTCCTCTGTCGTCCCCCCCTTGCCTTGCTCACTTTCCCTTGCCTTCTCATCTCTAGGAAGTGCGTGCTTTTCCTCTGTTGCCTGTCCTTGCCTTGCTCACTTTCTCTTGCCTTCTTGTCTCTAGGAAGTGCGTGCTTTTCCTCTGTTGCCTGTCCTTGCCTCGCTCACTTTCCCTCGCCTTCTCATCTCCAGGAAGTGCGTGCTTTTCCTCTGTTGCCTGTCCTTGCCTTGCTCACTTTCCCTTGCCTTCTCGTCTCTAGGAAGTGCGTGCTTTTCCTCTGTCGCCTGTCCTTGCTTGCTCACTTTCCCTTGCCTTCTTGTCTCTAGGAAGTGCATGCTTTTCCTCTGTCACCTGTCCTTGCCTCGCTCACTTTCCCTTGCCTTCTCATTTCTAGGAAGTGCGTGCTTTTCCTCTATCACCTGTCCTTGCCTCACTCACTTTCCCTCACCTTCTTGTCTCTAGGAAGTGCGTGCTTTTCCTCTGTTGCCTGTCCTTGCCTTGCTCACTTTCCCTCGCCTTCTCGTCTCTAGAGAGTGCGTGCTTTTGCTCTGTTGCCTGTCCTTGCCTCACTCACTTTCCCTCGCCTTCTCGTCTCCAGGAAGTGCGTGCTTTTCCTCTGTCACCTGTCCTTGCCTCGCTCACTTTCCCTTGCCTTCTGTCTCTAGGAAGTGCGTGCTTTCCTCTGTTGCCTGTCCTTGCCTCGCTCACTTTCCCTCGCCTTCTTGTCTCTAGAGAGTGTGTGCTTTTCCTCTGTCGCCCGTCCTTACCTTGCTCACTTTCCCTTGCCTTCTCATCTCTAGCTCGTGCGTGCTTTTCCTCTGTCGCCTATCCTTGCCTCGCTCACTTTTCCTTGCCTTCTCTTCTCTAGGAAGTGGGTGCTTTTTCTATGTTGCCTGTGTTTGCTTCACTCACTTTCCCTTGCCTTCTCGTCTCTAGTATGTGTGTGCCTTTCCTCTGTCACCTGTCCTTGCCTCACTCACTTTCCCTTACCTTCTCGTCTCTAGTATGTGCGTGCTTTTCCTCTGTTGCCTGTCCTTGCCTTGCTCACTTTCCCTTGCCTTCTCGTCTCTAGCTTGTGCATGCTTTTCCTCTGTTGCCTGTCCTTGCCTTGCTCACTTTCCCTTGCCTTCTCGTCTCTAGGAAGTGCGTGCTTTTCCTCTGTTGCCTGTCCTTGCCTTGCTCACTTTCCCTTGCCTCCTTGTCTGTAGCAAGTGCGTGCTTTTCCTCTGTCACCCGTCCTTGCCTCGCTCACTTTCCCTTGCCTTCTCATCTCTAGGAAGTGCGTGCTTTTCCTCTGTCACCTGCCCTTGCCTCGCTCACTTTCCCTTACCTTCTCTTCTCTAGGAAGTGCGTGCTTTTCCTCTGTTGCCTGTCCTTGCCTCGCTCACTTTCCCTTGCCTTCTCGTCTCTAGTTTGTGCATGCTTTTCCTCTGTTGCCTGTCCTTGCCTCGCTCACTTTCCCTCGCCTTCTCGTTCCTAGGAAGTGCGTGCTTTTCCTCTGTCATCTGTCCTTGCCTTGCTCACTTTCCCTTGCCTTTTTGTCTCTAGGAAGTGCGTGCTTTTCCTCTTTCGCCCCCGCCTTGCCTTGCTCACTTTCCCTTGCCTTCTTGTCTCTAGGAAGTGCGTGCTTTTCCTCTGTCGCCTGTCCTTGCCTCCCTCACTTTCCCTTGCCTTCTTGTCTCTAGGAAGTGTGTGCTTTTCCTCTGTCAGCTGTCCTTGCCTTGCTCACTTTCCCTCGCCTTCTCATCTCTAGCTGGTGCGTGCTTTTCCTCTGTTGCTCGTCCTTGCCTTGCTCACTTTCCCTTGCCTCCCCGCCCACAGGAAGTGCGTGTTTTCCCTCTGTTGCCTGTCCTTGCCTTGCTCACTGTCCCTTGCCTTCTCGTCTATAGGAAGTGCGTGCTTTTCCTCTGTCACCTATCCTTGCCTTGCTCACTTTCCCTTGCCTTCTTGTCTCTAGGAAGTGCGTGCTTTTCCTCTGTCACCTGTCCTTGCCTTGCTCACTTTCCCTCGCCTTCTCGTCTGTAGGAAGTGCGTGCTTTTCCTCTGTCACCTGTCCTTGCCTCGCTCAATTTCCCTTGCCTTCTCATCTCTAGGAAGTGCATGCTTTTCCTCTGTCACCCGTCCTTGCCTCACTCACTTTCCCTCGCCTTCTCGTCCCCAGAGAGTGCGTGATTTCCCTTCCATCTTAAACTTCAGTCTCACTGGATTTGTCTTTCATTTCCATCCAGATTGTATGGCTTCTTGTCTTCTTCATGATCATTAACTTATTCTGCTTCAAGCCTTATCGCAGAATTTGGTCTGATGGCCTTTTTAAAACATGGCATGACCGACCATCCACCTCTGTTGAAGGACCTCTCCCAGTGTCCTGTAACCCTATTCCCAAATAGGAATGCGACAGGTCATAGATCTCGATACTCAGGTGAGTCGTGATAGATTTGAAAGTGCTTCCTATCCGGCAAGTACTGAACAACTTTTCGGATCTCAGAGGAAAAATTTGCTCTCTGGAGAGCTGGGAATGTAGGAGATGTGCGGGTGAATAGAGGATGATGCTTGGCTGGATAGCACACCTCCAGCTGGGGTTACACCATTGGTTTGCCTCCTGTAAATGTGCAGCGTCAGCACACTGCGCAGTGAGGGCAATGATACAGAGAAGGAGGATCCCCCTGATCCACAGCGTGCACAACTGACCTCTCACCCGGGCTCCCTTTGTACAACACCCAGGCGGTGTTATTCTCCTTGAGGACTTTCGGCACCCAAATTGCAAACAAGTTCATTCTCTCGACTCTGCTTGAATGTAAACAGAGCACGTCAGCCTTTTGACATTTTGATTGGCGTGTTTCACGTGTTTTTTGGCTTTTTCGTGTCATGCCTAGTTTGTTGATACAATATGATTTTCTAGGTTATTCCGGGCCCCCATGTACCTTCGTTGCACAGGTGCCAATTTTCGTTGAAAACTTCATCCCCTAAACCACATATCATTTGGTCAACTTCCTATTCCCTACCCCCTCCCCAAAAATCACATCCTGAGATTACCCCATTCCAATGCAATGAGACCCCCTAAAACGCGTAGGTCGATGGTTTTAACAAAAAGCTCTACCAAACCGCCTACTTGAAAAATCATTGTTTGCCCGTCGGCTGTGGCCTTGGCTGAGGTCCAAGATCCATTGGGGGCATAAAAATACACTCCCTCCCTAATCCCCAGTTCAAGCCCCCCATTATTGACTCCTATACGAATTAATTTCCTCCCAGCTACAAAAGACCAATTTTGCACTTGGACCGGTTAAATCCCATTTAGCCGCGGTCTATGCACGCGAGGATGTGACCTTCTTAGACGCGTCACGTCCTCTTTGTTTCTTTGTCCCATTACTATATATATGCCACATTCCACTCCGCCTCCTTTTCTTCGTGCTCTCATCCTCTCATATCTCACATACAGCTCGATAGTCACTGTACTTCGTTGCTACATTTTTCTCCCCCACCCGTACCACTTGTCCTCTTTCTTCTCTCTTAGTTTTCCTTGCTTGTCTCATGTATTACATACACTTGCCTGTGCCGGCTTGAGCTCGGCCTCCCTGTTCCGGGGAGTCCGAGCGAGAGAGCTTTGGCGACCAAATTTATTTTGTCCGCAAAACCTCTCTCCTCTCCTCCCCACTGACGAGCAAGGCATAGACCTGCTGCTTTGGTGTCTTCAAAACAAAAAACTTGCTCTCAGTTCGTTTTCTATGTGCAAACACCCATGCAGACGGTCAAATCCAGCCCACAACCACAATATTCCATCCAGAATTGCACGGGGTGGATTAAATCTACAGTCGGCTGGTCGAGAACCTCACGCCTGCCCTACCTACTGCCATTCCGGGCAGCCTAACAGCGCGCCTACATCACGCTTCATCGATGACGTCACCATATTTCCGAACATCTCCGAGATCCCCGCACCTACTTCTCAAAACACATACCCGTACACATACCACCTACATTCACCTAACCTACCCTACGTTGTCCTCACACACGTCAGTGTCTCTCCCACATACACCTACCTCCGGAACATCCCGCCACCTACTCACCTACCTCGCCCAAGACTGTACCTACGCGAACAGAACACAACAAGACCTACCTCACTGACGTCAACTACATCACCTACGTTAGCGTCTCCTACAATTGCGCCAACGCCGCCCCCACCTACGCCACCCTATGCAACCTACGCCGAAATCTGCGGCCCGACATTGTTCCCTCAGCCGCCGGCACTTCACCTGCCTTCCCTATCTATCTTCCGGTCGACGATTTTCTGATTTTGATGGTGGTGGGAATGGAAGGTGACCCAAAAGATCCGACAGGTGACAGCGGTCCATGCGTGGCAACCAAAAAATTCGGGAACGATGCCAGCGGTGCCAAAGGAAGTGCACACCCTTCTCGTGCGGAACCCTTGGAGTTACGAGCCTGCAGGCGCCCGGGAAGTTCTACTTGAAGGGAGAGCCAAGACGCATTGGCCACGACATCGGGCACAAATCTACGAGAAAGTCCCCAGCTTGAGCACTACTACCGGTACTCCCCATCGAGATGGCACCCCCAGGTGACGCATGGATTTTCAGGGCAGGAGCGGGGCGCGGGACCATGGCCGCAGGCGCAGCAAATGGTACAGGATCACAGATTCCCCTTTTTTTGGCTTCGCTGCCAGTACTAACCACCACGACAGCTCGTTCGTCAAGTGCTCACGGGCAGCATGGGGATTTCCAGGGCAGGAGCGAGGCAGAGGGGGTAGGCCAGATTCGAGAAAATCGACACGACGGTGGGGGAGAATGCTTAATTCGCCGAGACAGAACCCATATCACCTTGATATCACCTTTGCATCTGACCAACTATTTCTTCTGCCACCGTTGTGAAATTAAATGGCTACCGTCAACTACCATTACAGCCACCGCCGAGTTGATGCGAATTTCGGTAAATTGGAGTGAGCATGAGTCTTAGCAAGAGCAGGGTTAGTCTCCATGATCAGGCCATATATCAAGAATTCATTTCTTTTGAGAATTTGGAGAGGGCAAAAATAACCTGATATATGAGCCTCAGAGCGGGGCGAGAGTATGGCCGTTGCAGTGCTGACGGCATGGCATTGGCAGCACGGTGGCGTACGACACGTGGACGGTCGGAAACGAATGCTCCCGGGTCCCACCCAAACCGCGCACCATCCTCGCTTGACTTCTACTGCCAGCTCATCGACGAAGGTGCATCTCATGGCTTCCAATGTCGGTATAACGGCCGTGGATCCCATGGCCACCGATTGCCAAAAGTCAGAGATCTCGCTTGTCTGTTGGCTATATTAACAAGGTTTTCGTAGCCTCGGTGAGTCCATAAACAAATTGCTCAGCCACAACAGCGAGCACGCCGACAGGTAGAGTTTTCTCCCATGGGTTGACCAGTGGGCTGAGTATCTTTCAAGACTCGTCGGGGCAATAGACAAGCAATCAACCAGGTATATTTTGCCCTACATGCGGTCTTCCGTGCTTACCTTATTTCCGAATTCTGGAAAACGCGTTCGAAAGGTCACGATTACGATTTAAATATTTCATTCGCTCGCCTCGCTGATGACCTTGCAGTTCGACCAAAGCAGTCGAAACACTCAAACAACAGCCACAGTCCAGCGACAAGAGGACAAATTTCTGGACTGCATACAAGACTCTCGCCCACGAATTTGACAAAGAATTCCAGCGCAAATATGGGAACGACTTGGATACGTCCCTAATCTTCGTACGTGTTTGTATGTTTTGCGCCTACATTGTGTATTTATCTTTTGCTCCAGGCGGGTCTTTTCTCCGCCGTTAGCTCCGCATTTATAATTCAAATTCAGCCGGAGCTGCAGACGGGTCCCAACACAACGACTCAGGCCCTGCTCGGCCTTTTGGTCGAGAATATTACAGGTGTCGCCCCTCCGCCCGCTCTTCTGGCCCAACCAACGGGGCCTGCCACGATCATCATTGCGCAGTGTCTTCTATACTTCAGCCTCTTCTCCACACTACTTGCTGCACTCCTTGCCGTTCTCGGAAAGCAGTGGCTCTTACACTACGATTCAGTTGGTGAAAGAGGAACAATCGAAGAGCGCGGGCTTGAACGTCAACGCAAATCCGATGGCATGCGCCGCTGGAAACTTGACCTTGTCATTCAGATGTTCCCACTTCTACTCCAGTTTGCGCTGTTACTGTTCGCTACGGCATTGGCGATGTATCTATGGACGATAAACCTAGCCATCGCAGGCATTGTGCTCGGGCTGACAATGCTGAGCTCTATTTTCTACACCGTTATGGTTCTTTCAGCCGTGGCGCGGGAAGATTCTCCTTTTCAGACCTCGCTCTCTTTCGTTCTGAAAATTCTTTTGAAGATCCCCCTTCCTGAATCTCTTCGTCGCATCGGCATGGGAACTCGGAAAGTGATGGATGCTGCCATTGGCCATCTCGGATCTTTGCGTTCACAGATTTCATCGGCATTTGCTGGGCTTATGAAGGCAATCGAGCCGCTCTTGCCCCTCTTCCACGGTGTAGAGGCTGGCAACCCTGCTCCCCAGAAGACGCTCCCCTTTTCGATCTCCCATCACCACCATGCAAGGAGATTGCTGCCGTTGTATGGGCCCTGGAGACATCCACCGATCCCGTTATGGTGCAGAATGCCGCTGCGATGGTCCCCGAATTGCAGTGGTGGCCCGTGAACTTCGACATTCGGCCTTCCCTGAAACGCCTGGCTGACACTTTTCAGTCGTGTTTTAATGGCGGGGTCATCCGCGAGGGTATGGGTGATCGGGCGACCGCCTGTATCAAAGCCTTTGGTGTCCTTGAGATGGTCACTGACCGACGTGAAGGTATATCTCCCTTGTGGACTTCCACCAGGATTAAGGAAACAGCGGATAATGACCTGAGGTCAATGATTATATTTATGCGCATCGATGACATGAGCAGGATCAGCATTGGGGATCTATCTCATCCACCCCAGATAACACAGTGGGCCCTGCGATTCCTCGCCACACAGCATCCCCATGAAGAACACTTACAAACTGTCCTTGACAACTTTGATCCAGATCCCGAGCGTCTTGGAGATGACTCGCTGTTCGCCGACGATCTGTGCTCACCAGTGCTTACCTCTGTTCGCGAATCTGTTATCGGCTAAAGCGGCTCCACACTGCCGTACACTTTCCTACCCATATAATCCCCTGGACAGCCCACCCCCCCCCCATTCCGTTATCCCTTTGGGCCAAGCAGGTGCGCGAGATGCCCTGAAAAATTGGCCATCGAAAATCTATAAGCCAAAAAAATGCCTATAGATGTGGAATTGTGCGCACAATCCAGGGGAAGATAGATAAGGTAAGTAGCACAACCACCGTGGATAATAAACTCACCTGTCACAAGGCATCAAGGGATAGACCCAATTCAAATACGCCCAGACCAGCGTGGATGTTTGCAATAGGTAAGTAACCCATTTGAAACTCGTTTTGACCATGTAGACATTAATTGGGACTCGTTCGAGCATGTTCTGAGCAATGCCAAAAATTGGTCACGGAATGCCGCAGCTGAGCAGATGCAGCCGCACATAATTTTCAAATATAGCAGGTTGCAAAAAGACTTGCACGAGTATCGCCGAGAAAGCTGCCACATAATCCACGCACGGAGAATCCTTGACACTCGTGGGGAGAGGGAGGGATGAGGTATTATATCAGGCCTTGTGACTGGTGAGGCTTTACAGCCGTTGTCAGTAGATGCCGTTCGCATCTTCTTCAACCAGAACCAGATCAGGTTGAGAACCGTTCTTCTCAGGATTCCACCATAACCGACAAAGATGCCATCTGCCAACAAGATCCATATGAACCTGAAACAGGTACCAATCTACACTGGAATCCAGCCGGAAATAGTGGACTCCACTGGAGTTCAGTGGATGAAGTGAACACCAAGGCCCAATGCGGACTGGTGGAGATTGCCGTCAGACATTATCTTATCTTGGCATACCCTGGGATAACAACACCCCTTGATATCTGCCGGTGGCCGCCAAGGACCAGTGGCGGACATTGGTGGCCGCCAACGAACTTTCCACCGCCAGGTAGTGTCGAGGGAGCCGCTTGCTTAACGCTCGAACCAATCAACACGAACCCCTCATTATCTGTCCTGCGCGATTCATAGTGTCTCGCCAAGGCTCTTGAGTTCGATTCAATTCACTTCATCCTTCAACTCCCCGTAAATGAGACGATCTACCTGGTATCGTTTTGTTTCCGCGTTTCAGTAGCCGAAAACGGGATTCAATGGGATCACTCAAGCTGACTCTCGGACCGCGGTAGCAGATGCCTGTTCGCGCAGTATCAAGAATCTATGCATAGCCCTTGCTTTGTGTTTATAGCCCATCGGAGCTCATTCGCTCCCGACTCTCAATGTCTCACGAAGGCGGTTGTTGGCCGCGGTGTCATCGGCCGACCCTCAGTATATACGCTAGGTCCCCGATCGCGAGTGCTGGTCAACAGCTGCGTCCACCGTTTCTGTGCTGCTGCTCCATCGCCACAGAACTCTCAGGTGTATCGCACTTTCAAATTTGTCTGTTTATTTTCCTCGTCTCTAGTGGTCACCGGGCGCTAATTGTGGGGCGCTAATTGTGTTGGTGACGGTCAGTCCCGAGTGCTGCGTTCCAGCCGCGCCTGCTGCCGGCTTTTTATTGTGTTCCGCGTGCACGGCCTGGTCGGAGTTCAGCACGTCCCGCTCTCGGCCAGGTTATTCGTGAGCTATTCTCTCTACTGGACAATATGTCCGGGCTCGGGGATCCCAAGCCAACGATCGTGATACTCAACAACACTTCGTGTTTCCACCGACTGTGTACTTTCCTGATTTCCGTGATCCCCTTCTATGTGTTCATCTTCGCCGAATTTTGTCACCGAACTTCATAGCTGGGAGCTCTGCATAGGGATTTTCTGGGCCGATCAGAGTCGCAAATCCTCATATTTCTGACTCCGACGACTTCGGATGTGTCTGAAAGTCACCCTGGGAGCTGTGCACGTTTTATTTCCGGCCTCTCAATTGATATGTTATCCCGCCCTCATCCAATAGATATTTCAAATTCCGTCCATGTCTCGGTCTCATTTCTCAAACGTGCGGGCAAGATAGGAATCTATGGCGGCCCGGATTCATTTCGGTTGCAGCTCACGGACCTTGACCAAAGGATTCAGGTCCGAATGTATTCAACTCTGTTGGTTCTTACCAACTGTTTCGTCTGTACATTGCATTCTAAAAGCCGTTTCAGCAGTTTTCCCCGATGTCCCAAAAGCTATAAAGACCAGGATGCGCACTGGCAATCCTCATTCCCGCCATGAAACTTCACACCCTCGTCACATTCATCTCGCTAGGACTGGGTGTCTCCGCAACTGGCATCCATGATTCTCGTTCCCCACATGCAAAGAGGGCGAAGACATCTATATTATTCAGTAATTTCTGCTCCCGTTTACGTTCGATTTGTTCGCAGACTCAACGAGATTGAACAGATCCCCTGGGTTTCCTCCGTTGCCCAGCCCCGGGGAGGTGACACACACCAAGTCAGTTTCCACAGGTTTGAACCTGGACGATGTCCAAGGTGACATACTGTGGGTCTCTGTCCCGACGCTCCATGTGCTGGGCTGATTGACAGTTTTCAGGATTGGGATGCGCAAGCCCGTCGAGCTGTTCTTTTTCTTTAGCATCTCCAACACGCAGGCCTTCAAGGCGAAGCTAAAGCGCGACATCCTGCCACTTATTACAACCACAACGCAGATCTTCAACAACGAAACCGCTGCCCCTTCGACCTTGGTGAACATCGCGTTCTCGCAGACCGGGCTTTTTGCACTGAACCTCACCGGAGACGCTAACAACCTCAATGATCCTGCGTTTGCGGCTGGCCAGGTCAACGATGTCAAGAATCTCAGCGACATGGGAACGACGAATTGGGTCCCGCAATTCGTCGGCACGAGTATCCACGGTGTTATTCTGTTTGGGTCCGACACGGAGAAGAGCATCAATCGCACGCTGGCCAGCCTGCAATCCAAGTTGGGAAATACCATCGTAGAAAAATACTCACTTCGCGGCGCGATGCGCCCGCCCCCAAACAAAGGCCACGAGCGTGAGTCTGTCTACTCGGACAACTTCCTTCATCGCATCAACCATAAATGTTGCAGACTTCGGCTTCCTGGACGGGATATCGAACCCTACCATCAACGGATTCACCGCGAAACCAGGGCAAGCGGTGGTCCCCGCCAGTGAGATTCTCGTTGGGCAGCCTGATGACACCAGTGTCACTCGTCCGGCTTGGGCTAAGGACGGCTCGTTCCTCGTGTTCCGCCAGCTCAAGCAGCTCGTTCCCGAGTTCAACAAGTTCCTGGCAGACAATCCCATTGTTGAGCCGGGGTTGACGCCGGAACAGGGCTCAGAACTCCTCGGCGCTCGTATGGTTGGTCGCTGGAAAAGTGTAGGTTGCAGGCGATCTTCGATGGTACTTAAATCCACTAATTTCTTTGGGCTCTCGTCTACAGGGCGCACCGGTCGTGCTGAGTCCCATGTTCGACGATCCGATACTCGCAAAGGATGATAACCGTAATAACAACTTTACTTTTGCGGAGCCGGGACAGCCCACATCGAATCTTACGGACCAATCGAAGTAAGTCACACTGTGCTAATGCCAGAAATGAGGTCCAGGGGGCTGAGTCTGCTTCATGTAGATGTCCGCTTTCTGCCCACATCCGGAAAACACGTCCGCGTGCCGACCTGGGCTTGCCGGAGACCTCTATCCACCATATAGTTCGCGCAGGCATCCCATATGGACCTGAAGGTCAGTTTTCCATTTGATTATGTAAAAAAGCTTCGAGCCAATAACTTGCCATTTAATAGTCACCTCGAGTGAGGCCTCCTCAAATACGACGCAGATTGAACGTGGCCTGGCTTTCGGTGGGCTTTATTCAGCCTTTGAGTATATGTGACTTATCGATCTACGCCAGTGGCATACCAGTCCAACATCAAGAATGGTTTCCAATTCCTTCAGAAGACCTGGGCAAATAATCAGGGTACGGTACTCGTTGCCTCATATATCTTATCAAATTGTCCTCATTGCCATGTGCGATAGCTTCCGGCAGCCCGGTGTTGGCTTTGACCCTATCATCGGTACTGAGTCCTGGCATTAAATCTTTGAACTGCTCTCATGGCGTGTCATTGCAGGGGCTAATGGAGGTGCTGAACGTCCGTGAATGGCCTTGATCCCACGGACCCTGCGCGCAACTTCACGCTCAGCACTGGTGAGCCCATTTCCCCCAAATGCTCATGCCAAGATCTTACTCAGTATCAATGCAGATTTCGTCGTCTCGAGGGGCGGGGAGTACTTCTTCTCACCGTCGTTGTCGGCCATTGCCAACACATTTTCTGTTTGAGAAATAGACCTGATACTATATCCTGCAGCAATCAATTTCAATTATTTAGACTCTCCCCGTAATTTCACTGGTTTCGCATATTTTGTACGGAAACCTCATCCATCAAGTTTCTTCATCTGTGTATTTGATCTGTTGTTTGAAAGTCGTCATTTGCACACCGCAATCCCGAAGTTTCTTCTTCTTTCCCTCGCAAATATTCATGTTGACCACCGATCGATCGAAGCCCTTTCTTTGTCGAAACTGAGCAATAAATTCTGATTGATAGCCTGTCTTCGCAAAGAAAACAATTATATGAGAGGGCTGTGGAAGTTCTTGGTCTCGGTCAGCTCGAATAGAACACAAAGCACAGTATCCATAATAGACTCGTTTGAGTATTTTCATCCGCCCAATGGAGGAACTCTGGAAGATGCGGTTCAACTTAAAAGACTGTCTCCAGATATCTGTGGTGATGGTTTTGACAGTTACCGCGGGAATACGGCAGGTAAAATCTCAGGTTTCGAGCCGCTACCATGCCATGTTCAAAAATGGAAAGCAAAATTGTTGAACTTGATTCTGTTGAGCTACTAAAAGCCCTAATCTACGAGCGTTCAACAATTACACTGGTTGGTAAATTTGTGCATAATGTCCTCGAAGTGTTCTATACTATCTGAGACCGGCTATCCGGCCACCTAAGCATCTTTGGCCTCATTCCAGTACATAGCGACATTTTAATGCGTGTTTATGGGGCCCCAAATGATGTCCCACATACTATAAGTGAACCTATTTTTTCTCCGGAATTTAGAATACGATTTCATGCCTGGCTGAATTCTTTTTCTGGGCATGTCCCAAAATAGCAAAAACTAGCTATCCGGCCACCCGCCCAATTCACTCATTGCGAGTGGTGCTGTTTATCCCAAGATATGCCAAACTATATAATGGATATGAATGTATTATTATGTGCAGAGAAACTTCACATCTATGCAGTATCAGGACTGTATCCAGATGCCTTTCTGACACAGAAGGTGGGTGAAATTGCTTTGTGGACGGAATGGCTTGTGTTACAGATGACAAAAAGTCTCGACGTCCCAGGTTGAAGTGTATATATTGCATAGGGATGTATTTGGACTTATCTGAACACCAAGAATGTCCCTCATACACTCACAACCAGCTCAAAAAAATCCATATGTATGCACCAACAAATTTGGCGGATTTCGGTCATATCACGCC
The DNA here is from genome assembly GCA_029378395.1 of Mycena leptocephala. Lineage (NCBI taxonomy): Eukaryota > Fungi > Basidiomycota > Agaricomycetes > Agaricales > Mycenaceae > Mycena > Mycena leptocephala. The sequence continues at coordinate 79,417 of JARJLF010000631.1, forward strand.
GTGAACGAGGAATAGGAGAGATAAAAGCCTGCTAACTTGGCATAAGAAACATCAAGTGGGTGCAACAACATTGACCAAATCTTATGTCCGTAGCAAGTACCGGGTGTGCGCAACACTGGCGGCCAGAATGCACAACTCAGGGCACATCAAATTTCTCCTTGAGGGTCCTGCACTTGATACAAAGCCTTTGTCATTTAGCGAGTCAAACTGCGCGATTCCTCAGATTCAGGGGATGAGAATGAGCCCCCAAAGTCTTGAATCAGCTAAGATTTGGTTGAGAAACAGTCAGAAAGGCAGTACGATGGCGGTTTCAGAATAAGAAATGATGTTCACACGCTGACATCCTGATCGGAAACCTCCCACAGCTTTTGATCGCCGGCTTGCCGTGCCTCCAAATTTGACATACGGTGCCCTCATAGGTCGTCTAACATCGTACAGGTGCTAGATCCAAGAGTTTTATATTGCGTAGGCTTATAGTATCCAAGTGGCCGGATACCTAGTTCGGCCGGATAGGCAGTCGCATATAGTAGATTACCCGTGCATCGTCCAAGTAGATGTTGAGCCTATCTATCTTACCCTGGAATTGTGCGCACAATTCCGCCTCTATAGACTTTTTTTCGGCTTATAGATACCAAAACCAAAACTTTGAAAAATGGCCGAGTTTCAAAAATCGTTTGTGCGCCTGATTCCCTGAGAACAGACCCCTTTCAAAAAGTTATGTGTCCGTCTATAAACCGCGAAATGGCCTAACTATCGAAATATGATTGTCGAGTCGCTTAATATTTTTTACAATAGTGAAATCGATGAATTTCCATAAATGGACATTTTAGCGGGAACACGGGGGTGCATGGGTCCAGCACTTCACGGGTGAGGGTACCTCAGCGACGGTGCTGTCCAGGTTTCAGCCTGAACAGCCCACTGCGGAGTGAGGATATACAAGACGCGGCACACTCGGTAAATTTAGAACAGCGGCACATTGAATCAAAGGCGGCTCAGAGCCGTCTTTGAGTTGCGAGAGAGCCGCACTTAGGTCAAAGGCGGCACTTGCCATTTGGGAACGCGCCGTGGACGCGTGATTGTGTCGGGGCTGTGCACATTCTTTCCTTCCTACCACCATCGCGCCCCGCCCAATTCCCCCCACCCGACGTTCAACAGCGCGAGAATGCCAACGCGTCTTCGGGCGTTGACCGTGGCGTCATTGATTGAGTGGCTTCGTAAGAACCAGTCTAAATGCTACTGCCTACTGACACGCCAGTCAATAGGTGTTCTGGAAGCCGTACCTTATCATTCCCAACCCCTTCCTTCACAACTCGTCAGGCAGCAGCTTTTTGGTGTGTTGAGCACGATGGAGACACGTCCCGATGCATCACCGATGGATCCAACCCTCGCAGGCAACCTGCCGTGCGAACACGGTTCCACATTGCGCTCCGCCCAATTGTGAACTTTCTACTCGCTGCTTGACATTCAACTCACGACGATCGAGCCTCATTCCCCGCGGGTGGCGCTCTCTGCGCTAGGGTTAATTTACGCGTTGAGGTGAGTAACAATTTATGTAGGTCATTCCTAACGATTTTCATCTCCTTTCCCTTCACTCGAGATTCAACCTCTTCCATCGCGCTATCATCGCGGGTCCAGATTTTTCATCCATTTCTGGCCACCCCGCGAGCGGGCCGACACGTTGGTATGTTGAACGGTAACAAACTTTATACTGATATTTTCGAAGCACATAGCAAGTCTTTCAATGAGCACCCTGCCGCAATCAATACTCTACACATCACTGGTTGAACATTTCAAGTTTTTCAGTGAAAAAATTGGTGAAAAATGTCTATTATTTTTCATGCTTTTTTTCACTGAAAACATGAGTGAAAAACTTTTAAAAAATTTACCACTTTTTCGTTTTTAAGGTGAAAATTTTGAAACAAGTTGCAGCAAAAGTTTTAACTTTTCCACTTAGTTTTTCAGTGAGAAAAAGTGTGAAAAATAATAGACATTTTTCACCAATTTTTTCACTGAAAAACTTGAAATGTTCAACCAGTGCATATTCCTGCAGATCTCTGAGTTCAAATTTGACTGTTTGAGGGTCGCGCGCATCCACGAAATGAGTTCTCCTTGTGTTTCACGGCCGGACGGGCTGAAAAATTCATTCTCCTTCTGGTGTATCATAACCCTACTCACCTACTCACTCTGATTGCAGCAGCCTTCACCTAGATTGCAATCCAAACCCTAATAGCAAATGAATGGCTGGGAGCACACCAAAAGCTTATAGATGGAATATTGCTTACCAGAATATCATTTTCTCACGAAGATTTATATGTGTACACATTTTTAATTTGTTCTTTTTCAGGATAGTTTTCCCAGGGCTCCGATTACAGCTTGAATGTGATCAAAGCCCTATAACAAGCTAACGGCTGGGAGCACACCCCAAGTTTATGGATGGAATATCATTTTCTCATCTAGATCTACCTGTATGGCTTGTATCACTTTTTTTTTTTTAGGATGGCCCCCCTACCCACAGGAGAAAATAGTGAGGGAATAAGCTATTTCGTTTGCAGTGCAAACACATCCTGATGTAAATTCTCCTCGCACGACTCGTCGCCTAAATGTTTTACCTAAATCCAATGTTTGCGCATAAGAACCCCGGTTGAATCGAGGGCGGGTCATGAAAAATTGGTCTTGATGTTTGTGTTTTGCGTCAATGGTACCGGTAAATATTCAACCAACTGAAGGAAACGTTGGGAGTCATTGATGGCACGATCAGTGCCGAGTGATGATGAATGATGCCGACTTCGCTCGTGGTGAAAGTGGAGGCATCAATCAATGTCGAGTCCTCTTCCGAGGTATGTACGCTCGCAATACTTTTGGGAATTCATTGCAACGGACGTTGTACATCTTCTACAGATTGCGATGTATCAATTTACATAAATTTTCACTAGCACAAGTCGATCCCCAATCAAAGAAGTCAACCACGCCGAATTCAAACTCCGCTTGGTGGCCAAGTGAATGTGTCGAGTCAACCAGGTATTCCGTCTCGTCCTCCGCGAAGCGAGTTTAACTGATGCCGTACAAATACGTCGTCTGTCAACAAGCCATCGTTCTCCATCGGTACACCACAAGTATATATGTATCTCCAAATTCAACTATACAAGACACGATAGAACCCTACACAACATTGTTCACATATGCCTGCCCCAACGCCGTCAACTGCCCATTGACATCCAGCAGGTTATAATTTGACCCCGTTTCCTTCTGCTGCAAATTCGAACACGCGTCAACCAACTTCACATCCTCGATAAAGTAAAGTTGAGGGCTTACAAAGAATGCGAACCAGGAGTAGCCCTGTATCCAGTCGAAGGAGTCGAAGGATGCTTCTGACTGTTTCAGGAAGTTCAAAACGACTGCGGGGGGAGTGGGTTAATATGGGCTGAATGAGAACGAACGGCGATGCCCGAATTATTCACCTGCGTCATCTGTCGAGGTGCATGCGAATTCGGTTATCTAGATCGGGTATCCGGGAAACTAGCCTGACAATATCTGAATAAAAATGATGTTCCAAAGAGATGGAATGTATTCGCACCGTGGATGGACCAGAAATAATCGTAGAACGACCCAAGGTCATCGCCATACTTGTCAAACGGCATAATAGTAAAATGCGCCCGGAAAAGAGGGGCACTTACCAATGTATTGAGATGAACTCATCGTGCAGTTCGTGCACGCGGCGAGGAAAGCAGACAGCCACAGCGCGCCGGACGGGGTGTTCGTCACGGCAGGTGCGCCGAGTTTGATGCCTTTGCTGTGCAGGGGCTGGATTTATTGCATCCAGAGAGAGGCGGCTGAATTCGTATTGAGCGACGTGATGAAGGACTGCGCGGTGCTCACCTTGTGCTGGGGGGACATTAGACTGGGACGCGAAATCTGGTTCATTGAATGCCTGCATATTTATTATGAGCGGACGACGAAAATAATAGTTGAGGACATGCGAACCAAGATCGTCTTCGCGCCCTGAGCAACAACTGTGCTAGCGAATGTTTCGATGCCGCCGGCTCCCATTGCATGGGAATATACTGGGGTTGCGACGACGTGATGAAGGGACGCGCCGTCCCCCAGTCGTATACCCAAGAGAGAACGCTCGCAGGTTGGTTCGCAACAACGATGTCGGTGGGACGATCTGCTTCCGCGTAAGCGAGCCCGTGCTTCGAATTCTTTGCCGCAGACACGCTGCATGCGCAGGACAATATGAGAGATGGAACAAGGTGAAGCACACGCATGGTGGGGGCGCGATTTGGGGCTTTCTGAGACTCGTTGCATTCAAGGGTAGATTGGAGCCATCTAACGGATATCGATGAAGCGATTCGAGCTGCATGTTTACAAAGCCAGAGAATCCATTCCAACCCATGACTGGCCAGCTAGCTACTCGATTGGTAAGTAGAGACTAACTCCACTCCGAATAAGAGTGCACATTTTACCGCTTGCTCCTCGTTGCTCTCAGGCCCTCTGTCGCTCAATATGGGTAGGCCGTACTTAGTAAATGCTCCGATGGTGCGACCTCGTTGGTATAATTATCCCTCCTCCTTACCACCCTCTTCCTGAAAAAGGCGCTGAAAGGAGCAAGCATTTCACATTAGACCGCTGTGCATCCTCACATGCATGCCGCGCCATGCGGAATGTTCCAAACGCTGTCGGTTCAGATTTGGTCAGCAGATGTGTCAGCGACCGCTTCAGAATCTGAAGAGAACAATACGGAGAAATTCTCCCCACGGGGTCAAGTATGACTGAGCTCTGTTGCATTTTTCGCTCGCACTTCCGGTGCCAAGGCTTGCCAAGGAAACAACCAATTTTAAGAGACGACGCGTCCCGTGCCCAAACGTGTGAGACTTTTTGTATGGGCGGATCTGCAAAGCAACTAAGTGACTGTATCTGTCGTGACGTCACATGAACATTTATCACGTGAAATTCTTGTTGGCTTTTTGGCGCGAGCCTCAATACTGGAATTAGGCGCACTGAGGCCAAAAATTGCGCTCGGGCTTGCAGGCCGTATTGTTCAAGTGCCAATACAATTGGATTACTGGGCCCCGACGGCCAACCGCAGACAATCCGACCATCGTTTTATGGATTTATCACGGGCCCGAAGCAGATTCTCGTCGCCTGTATACTCACACTGCCTTCCATCCTTGATCCCGGCGTACCCGTTTTGGGTTCTATAATACCTTCCCCTTTTGACCTTTGTCCCTCGAAAACAGACCTCTGAGGACCGATTTTCGCGGTGCAGCCCAGACTAGTGTCAGCGGATATCCGAGACTCGAGATTCAATTGGCTGCATATAAAATGGGTTGAGAGATTATCCCCTCGACAGACCCTGTCTCCCTCTGAACGCACAGTTCCTATGCATTTGTCTCCGGCTCTTGTGACCCTCACCTTGCTGAAAAGCGTACACGCCTGGTTCCGCGTTGCGTGTACCACGCCTCTCGTCCAGGGTTCGTCTCTACACTCCTAGTAGCCCTCTCGCTCACGCGTCTCAACAGAAAGGCTCGATCCCGTCGTTAACCCGACCACCTTTCCCTCTAATCATGTTCATGTTCGTATCGAGCTCTCCCTGTATTCAACCACGCTAAATGTTCACATAGACCGTACATGGCGCTAAGAGTATGGGCATGTTGTCGTCGAATTTAATGCTCATTATACCATCTCAGACTTCAACTACAATAGCACCTTCAACACATTGAGAGCGTCGTCGTGTACCTCGTGCGAGGTTTCTCAGGTACGTATCTATTCTCATCCTGCCGGAGTATTCCTAACCTATTTGCCAGGATCTCTCGAATTATTGTATACATCCTGGTATGCACAATTTTTCAGGTATCTAATGAGATTTCTAGGGTTCCCCAAGCTTTATTTCCAAGATCCCAAAACCAAGTTGTTCGAAGCCGTGCCGAATGGCGGTACGCATTCACTGGTCGCCAATTTGCCGTCAACCCTCATATGATCATGAAAATAGGTCTTCTCGTCTACTATCAGAACCGCGGTAACGGCGATGTTTCGAACGGCGGCCCAGGGCTCAAGGTATGTTGTATTTTTTCCCCCCCGCCGCAACACGTCTACCCCTAACTTTGTGTGCCAGGCGTTCCCTGCTGGTTTCAAGATGCTCAGCGGTTCTCCTACTCTCCGAACGAAGAAGTGAGGCTTGGTACTCTTTGTGTTCCTCAGTACTGAAGAAATATATGTGCAGATTCGTCGAGGGCGCAGGGTCGCAAGCTGAACTCCGCGAACGTGCTATCAAATACACTTGCCTGCGTTACACGGCAGGCTTGCCAGGATACGACGGTGTGTATCATATTTAACACGCGGTTAGGTATTTTCTCATCTCGCTCATATATAGGCTATGGCTTCCCCAACACGTACTGCGAGGTACGAAACGCTGCTGCACAGAAACGCTGCTGCACACTAATTCTCATTATAATCCTTACACTTTCTCAAGTCTGGTCTGAATGCTCGCCTGCACTTCCCTGCGTGCTGGGACGGTGTGGTACGAACGGTCTTCCTGACGCAGGTGTGTCCGCAACACTCACCTGCCTTGCCAGAACGTCGACTCTGTGGACCATGCGAGCCATACCGCCTACCTGAGCGGACTCGACAACGGCGTGTGCCCGTCCACCCACCCAGTGTACTTGATGAAGGTTCGTCGGCTTTATCCTTCTGCTCCTCCGATAGCTTACATGCGTCAATCAGCTTTTCTTCGAGGTACGCTGATATCAATGGGACGACAAAAACATATTCGAATCTCCCCGCAGGTCACATGGAACGTCGACGTCTTCCAGAGCCGCTGGAATCCCGCCAATGGTGACAAGTGGCCATTCGTTTATTGTATGTTCTTCCCGTGAGACGATCCACCCAGTACTCTTACCGTGCTACAGCTCCTGGGTATGACTCGCACCTGGGAACCCGTCTAGGACCACTGACTCACCAATTATTCCCAGCGACCCCACCGGCTTCTCGTGGCACGGCGACTTCCAGAATGGATGGGATATCACCGCGCTCCAGAACGCGATCGACCACTGCAACAACCCCAACGACCAGACCGGCAATGGTAAGCATGCCCTGCGCCTCTGCCCATGGTTGCTGCAGCGATAACTTCACTGTTGCAGGTGTCACCGAGGCCTGCTCGTTCCTCAAGGTCATCTCGGCGGACGTCGCCACTACATGCAAGACGGCTCCCATCGTCACCGAGCCCGTCGACGGCGCGCCGATGGCTCGGCTTCCGGGGTGGGTTTAAATTTTAATTTCGACTCTGGCGTTCGGCTGATGGTTCAAAAGATGCAACCCTATTCAAGCTGGGCCGGGTGATGCGACGCTGTACTCTGCGAGCAACTGCCCTATCTGAGATTTATGATGATAATGATTGCGGTTCCTGATGTATTTAACGAAGAGCATATGTCCGTCCTTGTGTTTTGTAAAGGGCTTGTATTATTTTTCATTAGAGAGTTTGCGATGAGCCATTCGAGCCATCCAATGGCTCGCCAACTCTCCTCTTAGTGGCCTGTTTATTTCAGGACTTGTACTTAGTCTGTAGAGGACCTCCGTAGTGTCAATTTTGTGCACTCAAAGCAGGGAGAATATGTGGTCAGTTAATTGCAATTTCCACTTTTGTTAGCCATTCGGCCATCTGATCGCTGCATCGCAAACAGGCTATTACTTGGCGCTCACTGATCTCCCCTCGCCGGCGCATTTCACGTAATCACGCGAGAGCTGGTTGGATTTCGCGCTCCATCCCGTAATCCGGCCTCGTCGCAATGCCTGACGGCAATAGGATCAATCCTAGCCTACCTTCGGTAGGAAGTTGGGATCGATCCTAGCCTACAATCGTAGGCCCATTTTTACCGCTGTATTTTATATCTAATCCTATCGTATCTATCAAACCTATATGATCCTATCTTTCCGTTCTGTATGTCACCGACCATCCTCCGCAGAATCAATTCTACCCTGGCATACACATTCGATCCCATCCCATCGCATCCTTCCATTGCTTTAATCCTATCGTATCCAATCCGTCTTACTCCGAGTCTGCGTCGAAAATAAATAAATATTTTACTCGTGCCTTGTACGCCATTCGGCCATTCGACCTGTTGGAGGGTATACTCGCTTCATCAAGTGATATGTTCACTGTCCCTTTAGATAAATTGATGAGCCCAGCAACCGTCATACAGGTTTCGTGGTCCTAAGCCAAGGTTCAGGTTGATTTGAGGAAGAGAATACTACAAACTCACTACTGTGATTTCTTTTTGGACTGCAAATGCAAACCAGATCAAGATGGCTTGATGGTGGGATAAATAGTGTTACAGGCTGATACGAGGATGAACTCTGATAAAGGGACTCGAGAGAGAGAAGCAAATTTGGTTGTGGAAGCAGAGATTCAGGGAGAGGCAAAATTCCGAGTTTTCGTCTCGAGGAAGTCAGAGACTCGAGAGAATGAGAGTGAAAAGCAAAGTAAGCATCAAAGACGCGTTGTCAATTGTTTCCGGTCCCATCACACAGTATAGTGTTGCGCAGGGCCACGTAATGAAGCAAGCAATGCTTCAAGACAAAAGGAAAGGTCAAAGCGTACGGTGATTGCTGAATAATTTATGATTATGAAGGTTGCAATTGCATCATGGCACCCATCAAACCAAACTCTCTTTAAAACCACCGCCATCTTCACTGGCGTCGCCCGAGAACTCATCTACCTCTGTCTTTCTTCCTCACCCTCCTTGAAGGAGTCGGTGTTGGCTCTCTTTCTCTCTTTCAATTCGACTTCTGGTACACTAAGTGGCAACTCGCCACTCAAGCTCCGACACGTGAGGCCATAATTCTGTATGAGCAGTCACTTACACAATTATATCAAGGAATATGTCTCGTTGGTTGCATCCTCAGAGGCCAAGAGCTGACATACACAAGGTGCAATGCCACTCTATCCCAATTTCGTCTTCCAGAAATTTTATCCCATCTCCCGACTTTATCCTATCCTATCCTTTCCTTTCCTCATCCATTCTATCCTATCCTTTATCCCATCTCCCAACTTCATCCTATCCTTTCCTATCATTTCCTTATCTATTCTATCCTATCCTAATTTTCACCCTATCTCACCCTATCCAAATTTATGCCGCCGCATTTACCACACTCAAACTTGGGCCCATCCCCTATCCCATCCCATCCCATCCTATTCTGTCATATTGTATTATTTCTAGCCTATTCTTCAGTTTAGGATACATTAGGATAGAGTATATACGATGTACTACGTTTGTAGGGAAAATTCGATCCCATCTTCCTGAGGACCAAAGGACGGGATTAATCCTATCAGCTGCGGTCGTCGTCCGGCCGGCTCGACCATTGATAGATCATAGCAATCCACCTCGACACCTGTTGAGTTGTGCGCACTTCTGAGATCGTTCTCAAGCGACACGCATCGATGCAGATATCTTCAAAGAGCTTGAGTGCCTTTCCATTCTGGAATCTTCCTTGAGTGTTCACCCGCCCTCGAAATAAGGTACCGAAGCTTTTGTGGATAGAAACAAATCGAGTTGGTGGCGGGAGAGATGCAATCGCATGGTTTGGTGAATCGATGTCTTCAATCTTGCTTTAGGCGTGTGGCCGGTGCTTTTAGACTCTATGGATCATCTGGAAAACCACAGCCGACACCTAGTGGGCTCATAGTGCCATAACAGCCATGGTGTCGCATAGTGCTGGACAGTACTATGCGGTTGCCCACCAGGTACTATGCAGCACTATGGTGCTGTGCAGCGACGACCACACACTACAATGCAGCTCGGTACCTCTCGCGAGACTAATGCAGCATGTCTTAGGTACAGCAAATCACTCGCAGACTTGTTACTGTTTCAACCAAGATTTATTTGAGCCGTTGATTCGTGGTGGTGATTTAGGGACTGGTAGCAGGAGAACAAAGATACTTATTATTTTTCAGCGCACAATGTATCCACAACTCAAATAAGGCCGTCTTAGCGCGAATAAGAAATTAATAGCATTGGATTGGAAGAGCCGGCGCATAGCAATATCTAATCCTCCGGTGTGGCATTCACGACCTCTTCTGTTGTCACAGCTGTGCATGGCGTTCGGAGGTGACCAAGGTGACGAGTTGCAACGAAGAAAAAAGGAAGGAAAAAAAAATTGCACTAGAGTCCTGAGTGTTTTGTAGCTCCCCTCCAATAGCGCCTCGTTGTCGTCGAGCCAGGCAGCATCATGCTTGCGGCGAGTTCAGCGTAGTAGAGGGAAATTGAAGGCCGGGCGGAGTGGATGCGTCAGGGAGCTCTGCTTCGATACCTGGGACTATTCCATGTGCCAGCTTGACTGTCATTATCAGAAATTCATGTTCTGCAACACAGCCGTTCCCGCCACGCTGTGGGAAGAGAATTAATTTCCAAAAAAATTCACCTCAAAGAATTCCCCAAAAAACCGTTCCCGCTGCGCTGCGGGAACGCCCCCGCCCCCCCAAAAAAATCTCGAGCGATACGGCATGCGGGACATTACTGTGCAAAGCCGCAGAGTGCAGATGGCTTACGAACAAATCACGCGCTGGTGAACGATAGATCGAGGACATAAATACCTGTCATTAACAGACCTAGCTTCGAGAATGCGAGTCGGTCGAGCTGAAATAAAGTCAGATTTATCTCAATTTGGGTTGGATAGAGTTTACCGTACATAATGGTGAACCAATCGAGCGACGAGTAAACCTATTTGAGCATATAAACCGAGGTTAGATTCGGGTTGACGTTGGGACTTGCCCAGAAATAAACACTACAGTATCTATTGAAACAGGATCAACGACTCACTGACTAGGAAGACGAACTGATACCTATACCTCAATCTATCCAATATCGAATCAAGCCTCCGTGGTACCAGAGCAAGTCGTGACCAGGTAAATATAAAACTAAGATATCAATAGCATACCGCGAGCATAGTTGCAGCCTTCGGACGAGGTTGCATAGTTTCATATTGAAGACAGAAGCATGGATGAATGTGAACACACCTATCTTACCGCAAGACTTGAAGTTCAAACCCAAATGTACTCGAGCGTCTATTAAACCGATAATGTCGGCTCGCCAGATTTAATGCCGATATCATACGCGTATCTCGTGTCGTCCAAATCGCAAGCAAACGTCCGCGGTCCCTCTGCAAGTCTTCATCAGATACATAAAAACCCAATGCGACAGCATACCTCGACTCAAACCGTCATAGCTACAGTCTTCTGTGCGGGTAGCATCAGTTCGGGTTGGAAGTAGAAGCCAGGGTGAGCGGTGGAGAGGGAAGAATGTACACAGATTTTGTGGGTGCGGCCATTTGCACACATATTGCGGGTGCAGGAATCCGTATAACTGGAAGGAGGATTACACGGAGATCAATGACAACGCACCGACCAGTCCATTTGGATCTCCTCATTGCACGCTCGCCCTCCCGAGACCCCAATACTGATCCTTTTCTTCCACTCAGATGGGCCGTATGCGTCGCACACGGCGATCCAGCCAGACCCGGCAGCCATCGACGACAGAGAGGGAGGGGTGTCATCAGATGCCAAAATTGGGTCGCGGAGGTACTGTCGCAAAGTACCTACAAAACGGGATGGCGTTGGCGTACGGGCTTTGGCTGCGCGAATTCCAAATAACGGAATCACGACAGACCTTGTGAGAAAGGGCGTCGGACGGACCGGGAGTAATGCATGTTCCGATGGTCGGCCGAGATACTGCGGAGCTCTGGCTCCCGGAGAGAAGATCACTGAACCACACCTGCATCCAATGCGACACCCAGCGGCTGCGGGCATAGTTGCCGGACATCCGTTCATGCATGAGGATGGACCATCACACATGCATTGGAGTTTCAGATAGTTGTACGCTGTCAAAGAGACATGGTGAACTGTGCGAGAGAGTATAAACACACGAAATTTTTAATTTGAAAGACCGATGAGGGACGAGAACACCCAGGAGTACAGTGAGATCGAGACGAATGAGGGAGGGAGGAGAACTGCTGTCCAGACGGCGAAAGGACGGAGTGAAAATGAAATCGGGTACACACGCAGTGGTACGGGATCATCGCACAAGGATGGACTCGGGGAGGAACTTTGACGTGACATTTAGCTTGACTAAACTCAGAGGATTTCGTCGAATGGCGCATGGTGGTCGTGGTGCGGAACAAAGAGGTACTGTGGCTGTGTCGATCACCGGATCAATCTTGCTCTCACCCTCCATCTCGACGCTCGACGCCTCTCCAGGGCTTCCTCAGCTCAACCCTCTGGCAATTCATCCTCACCTACGAATGCACCAGCCCACCCCCGCTCCCTAACCTCGGGCCATCGACACGTCATGGAGCACTGACGCATATGTTCCCCGTTGGATGCTGCGACGCGTTAGACGTGCAACTTGAAACACCCACAATACCTCAGATATTTGTTTTCATCCATGTCCTGCATAAAATGGCAATGCTAGATGGGAATTTAATATACGCTATCAGAGGTGGACACCCATTTTTTTTGACGGATTGACGGATCGCGTCGGTGCGTGTACCTTTGTCCACTATCGTCCTTTTCATTGGAGTCAAGAATTCGTTTTCCATGTCCATATGCCAATAATCTGCGTCTTTTATGCCTGTCAACTTTTGGTGGGCATGAAAATAGCACCACACTGCAGTTTCCAGAGCGTGGTTGTTGCGTTACCATGCCCAGGGATATTCTACGTGTCGCTTTTTGATTTGAAATCGATGATTGACCGTTGATTACAGTCTGTTCAAACTCACATCACATCCCAATGTTCATCAGGGCAGTGTGCACCCCAATGCTTCCCACTACTGGTGTTGAACAGAACAAAATTTAAAATCTGATTTCCATTGGGAAGCCAATTGTTTAAACAAACCTAATAGAGATTTATCAGGTGTCGCACACCAGAAGAGCGAAAGACAGAAAAAGCTGCGCAGGACGGCATCACACGACGGCGTGCACGGATCACCGACCTTACACGGCAGATCACTTGGTATGTTCAGTGAGTCGAGTCCTATTCTTGATGGGCCCAGTCCTCTCGTTTGATGGGACTGAGTAGGACTCGGGCACGGATGATAGGACTGGGTGAGTCCCAGTCCTATGCCTCTCGTATATACTCATTTGGGAGACCCGCCAACGGTCACCGCGCTGAGGTTCCCTGTGAGGGACCTACTGTTTTTGTTTCGGGCAGGAATCGATGGTACGTTTTGTTCACTGTCCTCCGTCCCTCTTTCTCCCTCTTCTCTTATGGCAACTTGGCATTGCACTCGGATTGATCCGAATGTGTCAAGGACACAACAAATGCCGATGCCCCGCGGATGCCATAGCGAGTGCCGCGCAGATGCCACTATGGCAAGTGCCCCGCACTTTGCCCCCTGTGTATGCAGTGTCATTTATATCGGCTCCTAAAAAACCTTATCGCCATGAACAAAGCATGGGCTTTTGAACGGTTCAGCGTTCACTTGGCATTTTCTACCCCCGCCGAGACTGCAGAGTTGTCCGCGCTGTTCAGTCCACACTGTCAACCCATCACTCTCGAAGCCTTCACACTCGACGCGTCCTCGCGCACCGGCTTGCTTTCCAGTGATCTTGTGGCCATGTCGGTTGTCCCGTTCGACGCGCTGCGCCCACTATTGGCATTCCGCGGGCTGCGCGAGGTTGCCCCTAGCCCCCCAGCCAGTTATGGTCACGGCAATTGCGGGGCCGCAGCTACTGCGCGCCGTATCCTCGCATAACGCTAGGAGGGTTGCGCATCCTCGCGCGCCTCTGCCCGCGGCTTGCTATTCTTATCATACCGTTCGATGCGTCGGTGGTGCCAGGGAGAGATTCCCTCTACCGAAGCGAGCGGTCTTCGATTCCTTGACGTCGACGATGCGGTGCTGACGGACCCAGAGCCGGTCGCGACACATCTGTCTGCACTCTTTCCAGACTTGGAAGAGACCGAGCCGGCAAGGCATGACGAGGTGGGCGAAGATGTGCAAGAGCGAGCGACTCGTCTGCATGGATTGTGGAAGGAGGTTGCGAGGCTGCGAGGCTGCAACTAACGGAAACGAATTGAAGGTATTGCCGTCTTTTTTATCGTTTCACCGCAAGTCCCAATCAATGCATTCGCTTTGTTGTGGTTGCCTAGGGCTTTGAGCAGTGAAACTTGACGACCATTCAGTGGATTCGAGTGCGGGATTACGATTCGCTCACTTGGTTAAACCTGGGTCCAGCTTTGCCGATGAAATACGAAATCTAGTGGAGTCAACTGGATTTCCTCTGAGAATTCAATCGAGACCCCGTTGTGTCCCGTCCAGGCTGAACAATTTCCCAAGCGAGTTAGAAACATTGGCTGAAGTTGGGCGTGTATATTCAGGGGAAATACACGAACAGTGAGTACAGTGTTGAAGAACGAAGAGACTAGGAATAGGCTGTACATGGGCGATCGGCTCGAATACTACTACAGAGTGCCGAGCTTCGAAAACGCCGCCTGTGATGTGCATGTAGAGACGCCGTAACGATGAGAAGACGCCGACTCACCCGTTTCTCCGCGTCGTGGACCCAACCTCCACAGCAACAGATGTCCTCAAATCCGGGAGTGGAGATCTTTCCGCAACAGAACCGCATCTTCGCCCCGGTATTGATGTACTCGCGAAGCAAAAGCCACCAATCTTCGCGGAGGGGTCGTGCGCGTGCCATCTCGTGGTCGATGGAAAGTTCTCTGACGTTCACCACGTGCGGAATCTGCCCATCCTCTCCCAAACAAACCAGAAACACGGAGCGTACCACCCCGAAGAAACTCGCGCCAAGTTGAATCCTCCCCCTCGCACAGGACTGCTCGTACGAGCAGATCTCGACGTGCGGAACTTCACTGAGGTGGTACATCCCGATATTCACGACTTCGAACTTGTTCCACACCGGCTGGCTGGGGTCGCGTTTGTGGCGCAGGAGTACGATGAACACTCGCTGCTCCAAGTGAGGGCTTTTGGGCAGCTGCATCGCGGCTATGGCGCAGTTCTGGAGCAGCATATTGTAATATTCCATCCAATCGTGAAAATCCGTAGTAGCGGAAGGAAGCTGCGTCGCTTCCTCGATCGCCAAGCGCGTTTTCGTTGCAACCTTGCAGGTCCTTTTGTGCGGGGTAATGAGAAAGCTGGCATCCTTTGGACTGTCGATGCAAAAGCCACAACCAGAGTAAGACGCTGCTGGGATGTAGTGACAGCAACTTACGCAATATTTGACTTCCTTACATCCGCCGCAGAGAGACAATTTTTGTCCATGAGAGCGCTGGACTTGGAAGCAGTTGCCGCAGGATTGATGGGAGTGCGATACAGGCCCATCATGGAACATCTGGAGACCGAGGTCAGAAGCCATGCTGCCGCAAGGGATTGTAGCCAGATCGCAGAGGTAGGGGAAGAGTCTGGTCACAGATCGCTGATGTTGTTACAATCAATTGATGTCCGAAGTTTCCCGGTCAGTACCCGCATTCACCCTGGCGATTGATGGCGTTCAAATCATGAACCAATAGGCCGATGTCGAGAATCCCAAAGGAAGTCAATCACGCACCGTATTGCTGTTGAAGTCCACGGGGCAGCCTGACAGTGAGGACAAACTGGTTTGTTGTCTTTATTATTGTCTGGGTTGCGTTTGTTCTGTTCAATCAGAGATTAGCTTCGGTCCAGGAAACTGGATGCTATTTTCAACCTCGCCGATCAGCCGATCACGTCCCGTTCAAAGGGATCTTTCTGCGCAAGCCTCTTCCGTCCTCACTGCCATCATCTCATTCTATGTACTGCATTCCATCGCTCCCGTGGTTAATTTCTCTCGAGTTGCCTCCGCAATCACACTAGCCTTCTATTATATTAATATACCCCCCGTGTCCCACACAGCAGCGAAGACCCGCCAGTAAACAGGTGAGCCTGGCTTCGTCTTTGGCCTGTAGGTCGCATTTACCCGATGAGTCGGACAGTGTTGCCTCGGATGGAGTGGTAATACCATTCAGTTTGATGTGTCTCTCCGCATGATGAAGCACTGATGTCTATGGCTCGACTTCTCCCAGCACGATTTCCCTGTACATTATGTTTCTCACTTCCCTCACGGCCAAGTCGCCTTCGTCGATGCGGCGATCTTCCGATCTGTCCACGCCCTTCCATTCCAGTAACGGTAGATGCCTCGAGCTCGCGCTTAGATTAATCTCATTTTTATTCTAGACATTGTCCCTCACTAGCTAGCCTCTGTTACAGTGATGGACACGGATGATCCCAACACAATGCCATGGGTCCCAATAATGAACCATCCGTCTGCGCTGCCGCACAGTATGCAGGCATATTTTTCTGGTCTGTTTTCTCTTTCCTAATTTTTGCTTCGCCGATATGTGGTATAGATCGACGCTCCTTCGACAGTCCATTGCGTGCCATCGCACGCCGTGCACCGCCAATACGATGCGAGCCTTCTCATCACCTTCTGATATCATGAGACCGAGGGCGGCTGACGGCTCGCGATGGCTCGCGATGGGGTGGTTGCGGCCGTACGCAGCGCTACCTCCCCGAATTCTTTCAGATTTCTTTTCTGAACTTTTTGTGATGCGCTGGAGCAGGTACCGCACACTCCCTGCGGGAAAGAGTCGGGAACTCGAAACCGTACAGGCACAGTTCTGCCCACATAATTCTGCTGAACACTATATAAAGGAAGTCCTTGGAGGCAACGAAGGCGCAACGACGGCGCCGGCAACAAGTCAGTCAACCTAGCTTTGCCCTGTATTAATCTTTTTTCTAGTTGGCAGATTTTTATTAATAATGTTGTGTACAGGATGGATAAAGAGCATGGATATCGAAGAGCTCAGGAAGGCCCGGTTGCATGCTGCATGCATCTTCCCCCAATATTTGTGGCCCTTGTACATATACGCAGATTACCACGCTCGATTCCGGGTTGGGCCATAGATTGTCGATCTTAGACTCTTTTTTTTCTCCGCCTACATCAATAGTACTCTCATAGGGTTTCAACGTCGTGGGCATCTCCTTCATTCTCGACCTCACCTGTACCGATCCTCTAGAGCGATGGCGTTCCTGCTCAACGACGACACACCTATGCTGTATTCGCAGGCAGACCAGTGGCAAAAGATAGACGACTCTGCGCACGCTGATGTCAAGGCGGCGTATGCGCAGGCGGGGATCAAGCTGTTCGTCTCTGTCGGGGGGGATTCTGACCGGATACCGACCCCCTGGAATGGTGTGTGCTCCGTTGACATCTCGTAGTTATATGTAAGGATAACCACCCATACATTACTACTCGTTTGTCTTCGGTAAACTCGTTGTTCAGACATTTGGACCACGCGAGTATAATAAATCCCCCCCCCCCCCGAAGATTCCCACCTATTATTGGACGAATCCTCGCTGCGACCTCGCTGCAGCGGTTCTAACATAGAAGAGCCGATGTTGTCGCGGAGCCGCGATTCTCGCTAGCTACTAGTGTACTTATAGGTTAGTAGTCCAATATAGAGTCGGTTCTGGAAACCCCCGGAATGAGCGCCTGACCGGAAATGTCTGTTTACCCAGAGTAGGCGCCCGTGGTAGGCGCCGGGGAATTCACTGCAGTCATACACACCATGGCGTATGCAGTGTGCTTACACCAAGCCTAGGCGTCCTCGGCAGCTTATTTTCGGCAAGAATTGCGTTCCATTAACATAATCAGGCACCATACAGGCGGCCAGTGGAATATAAACGTTAACAGACGGAATGGTAGGTGTGGCATGATAGATTCTTTTTGGCGCCGCCGATGCCTTCGCACAAGAATCCTTCGGCATTTCCCAGCCGGCTCCGATCAGACCCCGTTTGTGAGAGGATATATATACCAATACTCATGGGAGGATATGTCTTCTTCACTCTCCCCTGATTCGTAAACCATGGCCGCTGGCATTGTTCAATTGTTCACCCTGGTCGTCGTCGCAGCACACTGTTCGTTACCCTATCTTGCGTCTCAAAGCAGGCATCTGACGATACTACCAGTCGCAGCTGCCTCCCCAATGCCTCAGTTCGTCACGGTGGCAGATCCGTTTGCGTCTGTACCTGTGCCCATCTACGCCTCAGTTGTCGGTGTCGATTCGCAGGGGCACACCACATATTTTTATGAGTTTTCCGATTCGGTCGCGACAGATTACAGTGCGTGCGGAGTTGTCATTCCCTCTCTTCGGTTGAACTAAACCAATCCGCTAGACGTTGTTGTTGCCGGCGCCGGGTACTACTCTGCGACCGAGAATTTGGTCAGCGCAGGTCAGACGTTTGCCCTGGGGGGCGAATGTGGACTTCAAGGTTCTGTTGCCGCCTGCACGGTCAAAAACCCAACTTCAACCAGTGTCTTCACCGAGACGGGCCTGGGTGTCATCGTTTTCAACACAGCCCCCTTCTCCGGTGCAAGCGCTGCTGCCCCACCCACAGGGCCCGGCAGTTCAACACCGACCAACGCACCAAATTCCGGCCATAGAATCTCGTCTCCTGTCCTCGCATTCGTTCTCATCAGCTTGAGCCTGGTCTATTACCTGTTTTGAATATTACGGTGCCACATGTACATACCTATCGAAATTTCGACGTAATTCTGACTTTTGGTACAACAACATAAGTAATGGCAGAATCCCCGAGCCAGTGCTCAGCAACGACGCCCTTGTCAGACAGCGATGTTCACAGGAAATGTAAACGCTCGGTGACGTGTAATTCCCACACCTACGACGGTTTGAGACGATCTTGAAATCTTCTGACACGTGAATTAGCGCGCGTCAGTCTGGGAACCAATTGAAAGTTGAGATAGCAAATGAATTGTGTTGTTTGGCGCCCGAAACAATGGAGCAAACGCCACTGAAACACCGGACCCAGGTGCTCCTCCCACGATGTACATACAACTGTCACTTTCACTGTCAATGTCGTGTTGCCTTGCTTGCCGCCCAACTAGCGCCTACTTTTAGGCGGGTGCCGAGACTGTGTTGCTGTTTTGTACTTCACCGGGAACGTGTGGACCCTATATTTAATGGCACGTTCCTCCGCGCGTCAAGCAATCGGCACTGACGTTTGCAATGTTGTTACCATGCCCTTGGAGCCCAGATTCCAATGAGGGCCGCGCATTAGGCGACTTCGAGAACCAAACGCAGGGGGCATGTGCCTGCTCTGTCTTTCATGGTTTTAGAATGTCGGAAGTACGTTCCAACCGGCGAAACCAGTCAGCCCGCACCACTGTCGGGCGTTAAACATAATTGTCACATGTGCTGGAGATATAAGTACATACGCTTACTTCCCATGAATCCTTTGCTCCTTTACCTGATGACCGACGTCCCTGAACATATGTCGCAAGCTGGGGACGCAAGCAACATGGAGATGATTGATTTCAGAAGCAGCGCCGGCGCCCACCAGTGGAGTCCATCACTAGAGAAAGACTCCCTCTTGGAGGGAAATCCTGAGCAGGCTTTAAAGGCCTCAGATTCCACGACGGCAGCCATTAAAGTCGAGTACACACGGTGAATTTTACATTTTGCATCGCGACGGGGAGAGAACTGAAGAATGGATGTAGACGTCTTAAATGGCCCCTCGCCGTCATCTTCGGGCAATCACTTCTTCTGGCACTCTCGTGGGGCTTCGTAGCGGTAACGCGCGGACGCGGACAGATCACGCTGAATACTGTCGTCGCGGAGGCACTCCAGCGTTACCCCCGAGGCACGACATATGTGTTCACACTTGTGGCGACCGGCCTAGCGACTGTCTCTTCGTAGTGCGTTTTCTGAAGAGCAGCGGCGATGAAACTGGAGCTGATACATTTCCTCGCAGCTTGTTGTCGCAGGCTGTCCGCCATGCCGTCGTGATGTATCTTAAATATCCCGTGGCTCTCTCAAGCTTCGACTTTGCGTTATCGATTTCGCAGCAATCGCTTATATTCGACAAGGAGTTTCAAGCAATTCCATGGGTCTTTACGGCCGCCGTGTTTTATATCGCCACCATTCAGCAAACCTCCGGGTGTGTGCCCTTCCCGACTCGGTCATATGCTTATTGCTGACGGCTTTTTATATCAGCTGGTCGACACTGCTCTCACCCATCAGCATTCAGGTTGCCACGCCGCTCGAAGGCACAGAACTAGACATGACTACCGACGCATTCCATAGCAGGTTCAATGATTTGTGGTTGAATACTACCACTCTGTATTCCTTCGGTAAGTTCTGTACGAAATGATCAACAACGGTATCCAATTCTTTTCAGTCGACTCAGCCCTGTTATCGATCATCGACGCAAGTGGCTCCACTCGCGCAAATTGGGCGGCGGGGTATCCAGGAGCACTGGCGTTCGAAGGCTACGCCTATTGGAATTCGACCGGTAAGTTATTATTCCGGTACGCGATCTCTCACTCAACACCGTCCGTTAATTCCAGGAGGCACGATTCCCATCCAACTTTACTCGGCTGCGAACACTGCGCAGGGCCACTTACCAACTTTGCCTACCAAGACACTTCCCTCATTCTATACCTCGTTTAACGCTTCAATGCATCAGCAGGGCCTGACAGCTTCGGTTTCGTGTCAGTTGCAGGACCTCAATGCCGACTCGGATCCTCCTCTGACGTCCGTCGTCGAGCCAGCCAACTTGACACTAAGCGAACAACCATATACTATCGTCGAGGTGGGCAGTACGTGCAATGGGCAGCCCATTTCATATCCAGGTGAGCTGCGTTCGTGGAACCGCTTATAAGTAATTTACGCCGAATGCCAGTCATATCCGGTGGAAATGATACGATAACGATAAATACGCTATCCCCCTTGGTGTGTCCGAGCGCGTATCTGCCAGACACTACGACGTACAGTATGAGTTACCCTCATTGCCCATGACCTCCACTTACCCTGGTGATTCCAGGGATAATCATCGCGGGTCGGGGCGGTTACGATCCTGCGAACATCGGCGCAGGAGAAGGATCCGTAGTGTGCGAAATCACTCCCGTGATCCAAAATATGGTCACCAGCTACTCCGTCTTCGAGATCGCCTATGTATCCTCGACAGCAGACCCAAACTACCCTCCCATTCAGGGTGGCGCAGCCGGGATGGGTTGGGCAGCAGTATATGGCTTAGCCACAGCAATAGAGCTGGGGCAGGGCCCATTCCGGAATGCTGTAGGCAATTCGATCGTTTCGATTTTCCGTGACAAGAGAATACAAACAATCTCTTACCCGGCGCTCTGGGTGAATTTTTTTCCCATTCTACCGGTGCTCAATGTTGCTCACTTTCGTGCTTCAGGAGCAATATATTCAAGGAGTGATCGAGTTCGTCGGAACAGTGAGTCAACGCACATATTTTCTCATCATCACCCCCCCCCGCACCGACACTGCAGTCTACAGGCACTGAAATGGGAACTCACGACCCCGACCGGTCCTTTAGGTGGTAGTCCACCGGACACTATGCTACGCAAAATCAATGGCACCATATTGACAGCGACTTTCGGGTGGCAATACAACGCAACAGCCAACCTCCTCCTCCTCCTTCCAATCACCTTTGTCGCTTTCGCATCCATCGTCATCGTGCTCGTCCCCACAGTCCAGTACCGCGGATGCATGGTAGCGGTTCGTCACAAAGATTTCGATCCTTGCAATCCACTGTTTCTGTTGGCCGCTGCCTCCGCTGGGGGCCTCGGAAATACGTTCGTTGACCTGAGCAAGGAGAGCGTTGAAGCGGCACGCAAAACGAAGGTCAAACTGGGACACATCGACAGGGATGGTCTCCCAGACAGCGATGGTTTCCAAATTCGCCCTAACGAGCCACATTCTGGTGAGGCTACCACACAAAGATGTGGGTTTTCAAGGAGGAGCAAGGCGTGAAAGGAATGTTTTGTACCAAGATATCAATTCCGAGTCCGATCCTTGTTTGACATTTCTGAGTAACATGTTAACTTTATGAATTTACAATTGGTTCGATTCTCCCACTCCATAAACAAATCAAGAAAGTTTGATGGTCCTTACTGGTGAAGAAGAAAAGCAGATAAAGCCCCGGTGACGAGGTGAATGTGTCCTATCTTGGCGCCCATCCGCTCCGCGGAGGGCATTCATGGAATTTGTCAAAATAAACCTGGAAAATTCGTCGTTGATTCATGCCTGGGGAAGCGAGAGTTGCCTTCCTTTTTCACGTGCGAGAGAAAGACGTTGAGAATGTAGATAGTATGATACTACCAGAGTTTAAAAAAACAACAGCCTTTATTGGCGTCAACCGAGGGGTTTATCGGATAGGAACCAGGAAAGCTGTAGGACACAAGGGAGCCAGCTGTTTCTCTGGAAAGCGTCGCACAGCTACGAACGGTGATGTATTCAGCATGGGCCCAGTCCAGTTAGGAAGGCGGAGGGTTCCAATTGCCAACACAAGCCGAGCAATAATATTTTGTCATCATTTCTACTAGACTGGATCTGCCAAGGATCCAACCAACAACTTGCCAAGAACGATCTGCAATAGGGTCTTGTTTATTAGTCCTGGGGGTATTATAACCATTTTTTTGGAGTTTGGTTTATAAACCACCCACCAAAATTGCTTCCAGAGGGGCTGGAAAGTGGTTCAAAGCGGATTTTTCACCCCCAGACAGCAAGGGGAAACAATTGCGAGCGATTCTTCATTTCCTCACCGAAAAATGGTTCAGAAACGCACCGACGCAAGATTTTCTAACCGCTTTGACGTCACAAATGGTGCTTTCACGTAGACAGGGTGGTTTCTACCTCACTGCGTTCCCACCCTATGTAGACGCACCCAGGTGTACGTTGTTCTACGTGCTGCGACATGTGTCGACCTGTGTCAATCTTCGGCTACATCCGGCTATGTATGTGTACGCCGTGATATCGGTGTACGTGCGGCTACGTCGGCTACGCGGTGTCGGCTACATATGTCTACGTGCATCAACACCGTAGACGCATGTAGACACACCTCCTCAATTTCATAATGCAGATCTGGCCTCCATTTTCCTATTCTACTGGATCGGTCAGCTCATGACCATCCTCCCACTCTTTTATTGGTGAGCACTAAATTTAGTAGCTCTGGATTTTCCCACATTTGTCTACATCGGTCTAAGTGCGTTGACATCGGTCTATGTCGGTCTACGTACGTGGACTGACGTAGACCGACGTCGACAAATGTAGACCAACTGTGTCTACATGATATAGACACAGGTAGGCAAACAGGTCTGCCTACCCTTCGTCTACGGGGGTAGACAGACCCTCTGTCTACAAGGGGTCGGAACGCAGTGCCCCTCTGAACATTTCTTTGCACTGCAAATTAGGTGATTTGGTGGGCAGAATGTGATATTTCATCCCTTTTTTTTTTTTGGCCCAACACACTTTGCACACGCATTCCAGAAGTTCCTATGCCATTTAAAAACAGACCTTTTTGCCCGACACATTTATAAACTGGTTTATAAACGAGGCTAATAAACAAGACCCTAATCTGCAACGTTTGAGAAAGGTTCAAAGCAAGAAACTAGACGGACCGAAACGAAGGGATGACAACAGAGGGCAGATGAGGTACCTTCAGCCTTCGTAAGTTACATGCCCGTAAGTCCAAGAGACCGAATGACGGCAGCCGGAACACAAAATGCCATCTCCGATCAAACACTCCTTTCCTCTTCCGTTGCCAGGGTGTCGTGCTCATGGGCAAAAACACCATGGACCTCTCATTTACACAGGGCACGTCTTAAAAATCCCCTAGCTTGTCCCGAACCACCACCATCGAAAAATGGAAGGCTGGATTCTACCTCAGCTGTACCTCAGCGGATCTACGATAAACGGGGCTCATCTGCATTGACAGCGGGCCCACGATATTCGAGACTGCGAGGACAGCAGTGCGAGGACGTGGTTGTCGCCGTCGCCGTTAGTGATCATTGCAGAGACACTATCGGCGACCCAGATTCGATAAAGACATACGAGAAGCCCTTTGGGGACAGTAGTCAACGGATACTGGTAGTACGACATGTATGTACAGACCAGCAAGCTGGTGAGGGGTGGGGGATTTTGCGTCACGGCTTGGCCAGCGCATTGCGACGAAAACCCTTTGCCCTACTCGGCCCGGCCCGGTCAGATCTTATCACAAACTTATCTCAAAGTATCATATGGGTACGATAAGATAAGAATTAAACCCAGAGCAAACAGATTGAGGCGTTGGCTGGCCCCTTCTGTTTGCCATTTCCTCTTTCCCCTTTTTATATGTAGTTTTTATTTGTAGATAGCTTGCATGCGTGCCTGCAGGGACTGTTGAGGCGACGCATGAGTTGATCTTCTGGTTGGCGGGGAGTTCAGCCTTCAGGTCAATGGCGAGGAATCAATGTTGACCACCCACGAGGTTATAGCCGTACAGCCTACCTGTTGTGGCCACAACAGGTCAGGAAGATCAAGTCATGTTTAGTCTTTCCGCCCCCCTTCAGTAGTGCGTGTGTTCTACGTAAAGATACGGTAGCTTTTTTAGCCTACAAGGAGTTACCTAAGTCTTCGTAGTAAACTGGTTGTTCCAATTGTGGGACCGCGCCAGTATAATATATCCTCCTCCTCCTCCATGGTCTGCTCCGCGTCGCAAAAGTCGTGGGCTCGGAGGACCAGTTGCTGTGCCCAGGAACTCGGTGTGAGGACGTCGCCAATCCGTCCGCCAATTCGTCAACAATCCGTTGCCTTCCTCTCACAAAGGTCTGTCTTGAATCCTCTCAGCAGAGCTGGGCTTCACTCAATCTTTGAGTGATCTTTGACATCTATCTCATGACTGGTTTCTTGCTTCTTGCCAGCGATCTCTGCGCCCGGCCGCTCGTCACTCACTGAGCTCCTGGCCATGACGATCTGCTCTGCCGACCTCCGTGTGCGATTTTAGCGCCGTTCTTTCCCCACCTCGTTTTGGACGAGCCCTCACCGCGACCTCATGATCACTGCAGTGGTTCTGAAAAAGAAGAGCCGATGTCGCGGAGTCGCTATCTTCCGTGTGAGAGCCTAATCGCCAAATTTGTGGCTCCTGTTCCCTTGCGCGCTAGAGTAGGCACCGGGGAAGTAACTGCACTGCTACATGTGAACAGACAGAATGACAGGTGTGGCATCGAATACACACTCAAATTCTCCCGATTTTCATTCATCTTACAATACCAGTCAGTCTAAGCAGTGATGGCTTTCGGAATCCCGCGCCACAATCGGCGCTCAGCCCCAGCCATCCATGGACTCTTTGCCAAAAATGAAACCCCTCGTCCTCGCTGCCTGGAATTTGCGCATCTTGCGGCTCGTGTGGACGCCATGTTCCTGGCATGTTCTTTCGCACGCCAAGTACTGGGCGCGGCCGTCTGCAACCGTGTTACCGGGCCCCTCAAACACAGGTTCGTTAGGCGCCATTGATACCGAAACGCATAAGACGCGTGTCTTGTCCGGTTGTAGAAGACTAACGGCGAAAACGGCGAGCTTGCTGAATTCAGTACAAGGTTACCCGGCCGGGTACAGTTGGGCGGTAAACACTCGGAGGCATCGGCGAATAGCGTCTTGGAGCTACAAAGCTTTACCGCAAATCCTTCATCATCAAGACTTCCATCTCCATGGCCCACGTCCATGAAATTGTGTCACCCGACGTAGACAAAGAACACTTCTTATATGGAGATCCCGAGCAGGCCGCACATGCCGTTTCGGTCGAGACACGGTGAAATTTCTTTTTTGGATCACCACTGGGACAGGGCTGAAGAATGAATGCAGACGTCGTAAATGGCCGCTCGCCGTCATCTCCGGGCAAACCTGTCTTCTGGCGCTCTCGTGGGACTTCGTCGCGGCAGTGCGCGCACACAGACAGATCACGCTGACGGCTGGCGCTCCCGAGTTACTACAGCGTTACACTCGAACCACGGCATTTTTCTTCACATTCGGCGCGACCGGCCTGTCGATGTTGTCTTCGCTGTGCGTTGGCTCAATGCTCAACAATGGCCCCATTGGCGCTCATACGTTTCTTCACAGCTTGTTTACGCGAGCTGTCCTGTATGCTATCACCATAAATCTTAAACAGCCGGTGGCTCTCGCCAGCCTCGACTTGGCGATATCGATTTCCCGACAATCGGTTATATACGATCTTGGTCCAATCTCATGGGTCGTTGCGGCCGCCGTGTTGTCCTTTGCCACCACTCAGCAAACCTCGAGGTGTGTGCCTCTGCCTATTGCCCTTATTCTTCCTCTTCCCGTCGTAATGCTAACTTCTTTCATTCCCCGTGTATCGGAAGGCTTCGAGGGCCCCGAGGGAGAATGAGGGGGCATGCTATTGGTTGAGGAGGAGACATTTCAAGTTCGTTCGTTTCTCTCTGTTTTTTCTATTTCTATTTCCCCTTTGTTTTCTCGGTGCTCGATGAGGAAATTGAGCAGGAGTCCGAGGAGATCTCCGTCGTTGCTGGAGGTCTGCTTCAATTCGAGTCCCGTTTGTCAGACGTGTGCGTTTGATCGTGCATTCCGCGTACAGTACGTGGTTCTGCATATGCGTATGCGTATGCGGTACGCGGGATCCTTCATCCTGCTCCTTGGCTCCACGTCCTCGATCCACTCTTTTCTCCGATTTATTTTTCACTTCTACTCCTACATTTATCTTAATCTATGGCGCTCGATCTCATCTATGCCGACGCATTCTATTCTACAGACGCACTTTCGTTGTTTCACTCCGTGGGATCCTACGAGGATACGTTTGGCCGCGTTGGTTCCATCGGGTTCCGTTGATGCACCCATGCACCCGTGGGCGGGAGATCGCACGCGATCCGGGGATCGTAGAATAACTAGTCCATCCCATCACGGCGTACAACGTATCCTATCCTCGACGTGCCTGCTGTCGCGCGGTTCGGCGTCTGCGTCTCTCACCGCTGAGACTCCATCCCACCGTCCGCGTCCCCGACATCGAGAGTCGGCCAGCGCAATGATGCTGAATAAGTACGCCCTACCAACCGCACGACGTAACTATTGGTAATTTAGAAAATCTATTTTAGAGTTTAGCTAGAGAATATGAATAGAGGAATTTGAACGTTGAGAAACAAGGTTAGCAGATCATGAGCAAGGTATGGCCTCGGATCGATACGGAAGCAAATTTGAAAATCCAGGCTGTAAATAACACGACCAGATATCGATTCCGTCCATATTTTACGACCAACGAAATCCAATGAGAGGCCATCCCAGTGACAGCTGACTCCCGCCTGTCCGCCGTTCACAGCACCACGCAGAGACAGGTATTCTCCAAGAACGCATTGGACTTCCTCAGAATCACAAGGGTGTGTGTCCTGCAGTTATCCGCGTATAAATCAAGTCACGACCCTGATTTCGCGTGCTCTAGCCGTTGCACGACGTTCAAGTTATTATGAATGCCGTGCCACTCTTACAGGCGGACGCATTTCCGCCCGAGCCAGACATCGGGCGTTCCCTGCGGCCGAGTCGGCGGTGCACACCAGCTTGACGAGTCTAGTACTAACGAAGGAAGAAATATCCGAGACTCGCCCTAAAGATCTCCGCAAAGGCGGTGCTTACAAACGTCCAGAAACCACCAAAGTTGGAGGCGCCGGCCAGGGCAGAGCCGTCAGTGTAATCCGGCACAATCCAGGCTGGGACAGCAATGTCGCCCCGCAGCTCTCGGTGCAGTGCAGTTCTTCCAAAAATCCGCACTGCATCGAAGTTTGAAGGACGAGTATCCCATGCTCCACGCCGAGGGATCTGGGGCCGCCGGACTGGTGGCTTTTCTGCGCGACCGACTGGTGGATCTCGATGACGAAGATCGGCACGACACCCCGGACGAGCAGCAGGTTGATTCGACAGAGGGTGAAAGCGCCCGGCTGCCCCAGTTGGGGGATACAGTCTCACTACATGAGCCTCGCGCGGAAGCCATGCCGCTGATGTCCGTCCAACTTTGATGCATTGTTTGAGCATTGTGCTTTGCATTGTGCGTGCCGAGAGGAGTACTAATGAGATACAGTTTGGTGAGTTCCTACCATGTGTTTCTTCGTTCCTCATTCGTTTTGTTCTGCTCTTACTCTTCCTGGTTTCTTTGCTGCCTATCGACTTTCGCCAGCTATCTTAGCGCTTCTATCTGCACTCAATT
The DNA here is from genome assembly GCA_029378395.1 of Mycena leptocephala. Taxonomy (NCBI): domain Eukaryota; kingdom Fungi; phylum Basidiomycota; class Agaricomycetes; order Agaricales; family Mycenaceae; genus Mycena; species Mycena leptocephala. The sequence continues at coordinate 107,467 of JARJLF010000631.1, forward strand.
TATGTAGATTAGACATTATTTGTATATGCGCAATAACGTGTATTCACTGCGTGGAGAAGAGAGAGATGGGACAAACAAACTTGGTTAGTCACAGACATCTCTTCCTGTGAGGAATGACGAGAAGGGTGGGAGTGGGACTCAGCTTCTCCCACTGTTGGCCGTCTGACAGTGGGACTCGGCCGCTTTAGTGTGAGTCAAACACTTTGCAACTGTGGGACTCACCATCAACAGTGAGACTTGCTTAGTCCGCCTAGATCATTTGTGACTCGTAACGGATCATCATGATCAGCGCCATCAGGCGGACGTCGGCCAATTTTCTTCTTTACCTTCACTCTTGGTCCACACCCCACCAAGCACGTTTGCGCAACCTGCTGAGCTTACGCTCAGCGAAATCAAGGCTTACCGTGCATTTGTTAGTTTCTTCTTCCCTGACCATTTATCTGTTATCGGCCTTAGGGCTCTGTTTATAATTCCCCGGGCACTTATAAACAGTTTTTAAATTTGGTTTATAACAGGGTGTGTATAAACGACGACCCAAAATCAAATACGCTGGCCCAGAATTGAGGTTTTTGTGCTCCTTCTCAAGTGCTTTGGTATCTCCGCATCCTTGATGTCCAAAATGCAGCTCCGTTGCTCCCGCAAGGTCGATTTATGAGCCTCGGAACCATGTGCAGGTAAGACAAGCACAAATTTGGTAATGTGTACTGTGTTTTTGGATGATTTTGAGTCTAATCGGTCAGATTCCATTCACTGTATACTAGAAACCAACCTAAATCGCACTGGAAATATTCTGCAGGATTAGCCTTGCCGAGCACTGCCACCTGAATTAAAAACTGGGTGGTTTGGCCCAGGCATTTAAAAACCGGTTTAGAAACACCTGTTTAAAACAATGTGCGATCCCAGATTTGTATTCCATACCCATTGGTCTTCGTGATCCTCCGAATGAGAGCGAAATGAAACTGAACGGTAGCTTCAACACAAGCCTGGCCGATTTGGATCCGAATTTTTTGGACGAATTCCCTGTGAACTTGAACTCGGATCCTTACGCCTCAATGTTCAGCGACAGCAGCAATGTTCCCATTGCTGAAGAGCAATCTGACGACTACAACTACCTTGAATGTATCGGACTGCCTTATGATACGCGCTCAGCACCATCTCAATCCGTGGTGGTAACCAATTTCTCCAAGGCATGCGCTCTACTGGTGAGGGCCTCGCCATGCATCATTTCGTATACATGTACATGAAATCTGATCAAGTTTCGCAGTTCCATTCGACTGGTTTGAGGCTGTCCCAAGAGCTACCACCCCTTCCAGCGCCTCCATCGATATCCTCTCCCTCTCACACAGAGGCCGAGGATCTCACTGTCAACTACATGAATCCCGAGTACGAGAGCGAAGTTGCACCCCGAGATATTAATCTCAAGTTGAATGAGAGCAATATCGTTCCTGGGAAACCTATGCGCACGGTCTCGAACCGAGCCACTGAAGGGATAGTTGCAAGGTCAACCAAAAGAAGTCTATTTACGAGGTGAGCTGGTCAACATTTAGGGAAAGGCCACTAGAAATTTGTACAGGCCGCGGAATGGTTAGCCGCTTGGACGCGTACAAGCAACAAGAATTCAACTTCTCTCGATATTAACTGTACCGTCTGTGCGAACTGTTTGGGAATTCAACTTCACCATAGGAATATAGGACAGAATTCAACCTCTCTATATGCGACTTTACCAGCTTAAATATGGAATTGAACTTCTATTTTGTCTCGCTTGTAGGCTGCTGTTCAATTTTACTTTGAGTGCCATCGCACCCGGTAATCGATTTTAATTGAGTGTGAATAAACAGACAAGACGTTGCCTGTTGCCGAGAAGTTCCCAAAAAATTGGACCACCCGGACTGTTCGCATACGAACACCATTTTTGATATCTTACATCGTCGTATATCCTAACCCAACCAATAACTCGTGGTGGCGATCAAGCGACAGCTGATGTGAGATTTGATGTGTTGATGCGTTAATGCGATCCCATCGGGCTGCGTTATGAAGCGAGTCCCACCCAAGCAGATCATTCATCGCCAGTCCCACTGATGAAGGCCTCTCCGGTGGGACTCGCTTACTGATAGTGGGAGTGGCTGAGTCCCACTCCCACCCTTCTCGTATATACTCTCTTCCTGTTTCCAATAAACGAGACCTTCTGCTTGATCGACAGATTCGGCGTCCCCGAATTGAGGAGGTTGATAGGGATGGTGGTGAGCATCGTCGGGCTCGGGACGGCGCGACTAGGGTCGCACCGGGGGTAGCAGTGGAGAAGGCCGCCTGTTCATTCGCGTGGTAGATAGTCATCTCAGCGCAGGCGGCGACGAGCACGAGAGGGAAGAGGCATAACTTGGACGAGGCTACACGGCGTAGACTCTGAGGTGGGGTGAGAGGCCAAGGTACGGCGGATTCAGATCTGACAGCATAATACACCAATCAGTTCCTTGATCGACCACTGCTGTCAGCTCGACGTCACCAGTGCTATCGGCGCCGGAGACCAGAAACGACGATGTTTGCTGAGCGCTGAGTGCAGGACGATGTAAGAGAGAAAGAAAAGAGAAACGCGGATCAGGACGGGCACCGCCACCGCCAAGCCACGGCATCTCCTTTCCGTGACGCAATCTAACAACCCTGTTCAAGTTCCAACCCCGTTCTACCTCGTTGAACCCTCGTCTCCCTGGTCCCCGAGATCTGAGAGTCGGAGACGGAGACTTGGCATTTCATTTCCGTGTTATATAACCTGGCGCGGACGAGAAAATAGATGAGTTGCGCAACAGCCACTGGAGCCACGTGGTGGCTGATTTGGTGTGCGCAACCGAGTGGCTGGTGGCTCAAATGGCTGGATAAATGACCTCTTTTTTCGGTGGAATTGAGTCATTTGCAAGTGGTATCGATCGTCTATAGGCACCCAGTCCTTATGGTCACCGACTGGAGCACAAAACACTATACCCGAGGTGAGTCAATATTCTGGCAAAGCGGGAGTAGTTCCAGGAGGCCTGGACAGACATACATACATAGATAGTTTCACTAACCCTCTTTCTGGGACCAAATAACAGCTGATTTGGCCTTTGGTTCATCAGCCACTGAAGCCACCAGCCACTGAGTTGTGCACACCAAATTAGCCACCACGTGGCTCCAGTGGCTGTTGCGCAACTCATCTAATGTAAAGACCGACAAAGAACGCACTCGATTCGGTTTCGAACCACTGCAATGATTGCCCAAGTTTCTCCTCGCGCTCAAGTCGTTGGTCTTCCTTTAATATTTATTCACCTGCTCCTGAGTCGATATTACTCCTTGGTTCAGCTGTACTCCAGCTTGGAAATCTTGCCTCCTTTCTCTCTGCTCCCTCCGTACTTTCTGTGCTCTCGTGCGGATGGTCTCCCTCCTCTGCTAGGCCTCATTTCCCTCAGTGAGCAGGCATACACAATTTCCGCCCGAACATTATTTCTCTAGGCATCTGGAGTACACACAGAACGAAGAAAGGCCTGGTAGCATTTGGTATGCATCTGCAAACAATAGTTATCCGCGCGATTCATTTGTATAGCAGACAACCCCGTTCGACTCGGGACTAGGCCATGTGCCGTTGTTGGGTTTCTTTCATTTTTCTTTTATTTTTATTTTCTCCCCGCTTCTCCGCGTGGTCTACGCAATATTCTTACTCAAAGTCCGGCACGCTCAGAGCCGCAACCGATCGCGAATGGTCTACGTAGTGCTATGTCCTTAAATTTAAAAAGTTTCCAACCTCTCATGAACGTCAGATGCAAAAAAAAAAGGAGTGCAAATATGGAACTATTCACACAGCTCAAGAAGGCCTGGTAGCATTCGGTATGCCTCTGCGCACCATAAGTGGGTCTCATATTTGGACGGCAAACGACCTCGTTCGACTCAGGGCTGGGCATGCGGACATGCGTTCTTTTTTCTCCGGTTCTCCGCTTGGTCTGGAATATTAATATTCTGGCTCACGATCAATCGCGCTCAGGCTGCACCCGTTTGGTAAATATTTATGTTCCAAGCCCGTATGAACCTCAGATGCGAAAGGAGCACGGATATCGAGGCTCCAACAGAGCTCCGGAAGGCCTGGTAGCATGCTCACACCACACCCGAATTTCTTCTATAACGTCCTCAAAAATTCCAAGCCCACATGAACGTCAAATGAAACAAGGAGCGCAGATATCGAGGCCCCAACAGAGCTCACGAAGGTCCGGAAGCATGTGGTATGCATCTGCACATCATGTGGAACATCCACAGATTTCCACTGCAGAACCCACGTTCGACTCGGGGCTGGGCCATGTTATATTTGAGGAGTTTTTTCTCATTTTTCTCCGGTTGGACTTGAATATTCTGTTCACAATCTGACGCACTCAGAGCCAGACTGCACCGGTCGCTCACAATCAATCATTGATCACACGGCAAGTGCAGCTTTGCTCGGTATTGAAATAATTGTTTCTACTCCGGTAAATTGGAAACCAGTTGCAGGGCAGTGAGCGCGGATAACTATGGGAAGTATCGACCGAGCGTAGTAGGAAGGCCTCGTAGGATGTGGTATGTATCTGCCCCCAATAATGGTGGCTTTCATGTATAAGCAGACGACCCCGTTCGACTCGAGACCGGGCCATAGAGGGATCGGCATTTTTTCTTTCTCCGCCTTCATTCTGTAGTTTCAAATTTTATACCTCATGTCATTAACTGATGCTTGCTCCCAACCAGTTGCACTCAGACCACAAATTATGAGTTTGAAAATTTGAAGTCCGCATGAACGATCCAGAGAGATGAAGGAGCATGGATATCGAGCCCTCAACAGAACGTAAGAACTTAAAAAGCAGGCCTGGTAGCATTCGGTATGCATCTCCACATCGTTCAATAGAAACTATTGTCAATCGACTGCAGACGACCCCGTTCGACTCGGGGCTGGGCCATGCATTTTTAGTCTCGAAGTTTCTCGGAATGAGAGATAGTGAACTCAAATGTACCTGTGAAAAACAACGGCGCTGACGGTTGGGTTGCCGAGGTAGTCGACCTTCGATCTGAATCCCGGCCAAAGGTTCATAAAGCAGACCATCCGTTTACACGTGGATGGCTGATGAGAAAGAACAAATCGAACAACGGAATTGAGACATCCCCAAGCAATGAAATTATCTTTCTGCTCCTGCGTGCGAGTGACCTTGGACATCTCGGTGACCGCTGATGATGATATTGATATCCATTAGTGTAGTTGAGCCGCTGCAAGCAGCTATGGTACATGTTAAGTTTATTGTTCATGTATTAGTGTGAATGATGCGTGTATTCGGTCCGTATGAAGTCCGTTCACCAGACTGCGACGAGGGGGTACTACGGGCAAATTGTGTGCGGAGCGCGAGCGCAGGGGAATGCTCGAACGCTCGGCTGCGGAATCAAAGTCGAACGCACAAGTGCGGAGTAGAGCTCGGACGCGCGAGGGGGCAGAGCGAGGCTCGAACACCTCGAGCATCGCTCTCGGTGACCATGGTGTTGTTGGTTGTGGCCTCTCCCTGCACAGTGGTCTGATTGACCCTGTGTATATACTCAGGATTTAGTTAGGATATATGAAATATACTGAGCATATACCGGCCCAGTACATTGCGAGTATATTCTCAGTATATATGAAATATACTTGTAATATATTGACACATTATATTGCACCATGTCCCCAGTGTAAATCCTAAGACAACATGACAGACTGGGTCCCAGTATAGAAGTTCGTGAGGTGGTGTTGAATGTACTCCAGTGATTTTAGCAACCCAGCTTCCTTTTCTGCCAGAGTCGTCTCAGCCAGCCATTGTTGAGTTTGAACTCGAACAGTAGCCGCATCTCTACAGGTCCAAGATTCCCAGTCTAGATCATCGATATTCTCTGCAGTGAGAAGAAAAAAAGTGCAGAACATATTGGCCTTGTGAGACAAATATCCAGCCACTTCCCTGATTGCTCCTAAATCTGCAAGAGGCATTATTCTTGACTGAACGAAAACCCACTCTGGGTGTCGGAATGTAACAATATGTTTTCCTGGAGGTAGGAATTCCTTCATTTTCTACTCTATAATATGCCTGATGGTCCAAACATCTGGTTTATTGGGCCCAGGTATCATTCCGAGAATAAAGATATTTTCCAATAAAAAACAGATCTTGAGAGGGAGGTTCAAGCAATAGAGAACAATGGCTCCACAAGGACCTTGCCTATTTGATGAGTGAAACTTTGAAGGATAAGCTGAGATGAACTTACCTGCAATTTTATTTGTAAATGGGTTGAACCAGTCAATGTAGAAGGCCCAGACTAAATGGTATGGATATTGGCGGAAATTTCCCAGACTTTGCCATGCTGGACTTTCGTGAATGTCATGCATCTAGACAGTAGGACCCTTAGACTGTTGATATTGTTAGGATGTGCAGCCAAGTGATCTTCGATGTGGGGCCTAGAGAGGAAAAATTGGAGCCATGAATCAAAAGATTGGGTGCTGTAAAGTGCTTTAGGAACCTGTTTAACTCCGCGAGGTGTGTTTCTGTTTTGTTGACCGAGTTGTTGCAGACTTTAAACCCGTTTCGAGTTCTGGAATTTGCAGATTGTTGGAGTTGCATCTGCAGGATAAAAGGTATAGCATTTTGGGCAGCAAGGTCCCTGTGTGCCTTTGTTCTTTGCATGTGCACACCGAGTGACAGCACGTGTGAATGAATGAGACATGGTCATGTGAATAACTGGTCTCCCACATCAATCACACCATCAGTCACTTCAATTTGGTGGTCGCGTCGAGGGTTCCTACCCAGGCCGAGCTCAGGCACCTCAGGGCCCCTCTGTACTTTATTTTACTTTGTTTCAGGAACAAATAGCCGGAAAGATCCCCCAACTGTCCCCAAAAACCCGCGAGAACCTGGGTATTATGCGTACAGCCTGACGTCATTGTTCACACGGCATGAACAAAGATTTGAAGGTGTCCACAATTTGTTCTGTACCCAGAAAAAAAAAACATGAAACTTCATCTTCTTACGGTACCTTTCATTGGGGCATCCTTACACTTCATTCAAATTCAGCAACTGGATGAAGGGACCAAAACATAGTGCTATTTCCCCAAAAAATCTCCAAAACCTATGGAAACTGACAAAAAAAGTACAGAAATTGACAAAAAACCATGCAAATATTAAATGTACACTTTCACCGCCATAATGCAGTGCACTTCAATGCAACACAGTGCAAATCGATGCAAATGAGTTATTTTCAATGCAAGCGTTTAAATGAACATTCTGTATTCAACTGCATTGTGGGCGGTGCAATGCAAGTGATGCAGTTCAAAGCCTCTTGCACTGAACTGCATCTACCACATCAGACCTCTGAGGTGCAGTTGGATGCAATTCAGTCCGATTGCGTTAAGGTGCATCCAAGATCCGGACTAAGCCCTCCCGAGGGTTTCCTATGGGCGTGCCTGAGACTTCTATCGAGAAAAGCAACATGTTTTAGAAATAGACTTTTATTGTATCAGCTTCTTGTGGTCTTTCTTGCCTCGTCCTGTGATCCTACCTGAGAAAGCAAAAATGACTTGTTTCTCGTGATATACATCTCTAAGAGCCCGTTTTCTCTTGATTAGACCCCCATGTGGATAAATGGGATCCAGCGTTCATGGGGAAGCTTTCTCCTCTTTAGTTCCTTCACCGCCAGGTGAAGAGCTTCGGCTGTGTCGCTTGCCTGAGGCCGTCGCCCATCACGGAACAGGTGCGTGTAGAAAACTTCCGCAACAAGAGGTCCATCAAGATCATTCATCGACCATAAAGTGCCGACGGCGCTTGGAAAACCAGCGGCAATGAATCCACCTCCGAGATGAAAGGATTCGTTGACTAGTTCACTGTCCCCCATGGCCGTCTGGCATGCAGCCAGGAACACAAACTCCGCATGTGCAAGCGGCATCCGGAGAATTGATTCCAACTCCAGGCTCACCTGATAGAGTAAAAGATGGCTCTTTGTTGGCTCATTCAGATCTTGTTTCCCGTGGCAGGCCAAATGAACCCATGAACAGTCTTCGAGCTGTTGCTTTACGGCATTTACTGTTGCCTGCTCTCCAACAAGACATTCAACTTGTGGCTTGTCAATGATGGAAACAATATTGTTGACTTCCTTCCCAACCCCGGGGAGATATTGTGCTTGGCCAGAACTGGTGTGCGTGACCCCAACTATACCCACTTTTGGTGATGTTCTGGGAGGTTTCTTGGCACTGGAATCCAGAAGAGCACCCGAAGTAATAGTATAAGAGTGAATGAATTTGTCAGTGGGAGGGACTGCATGTAAAGGCAGCCCTGTGAATGCACCGGTTGGGAGCCACCAGAGGCAGCCATGGCGGATGTCATGCTGAGGAAACGATGAGCTTGGCCACTTCATGGAATCTGATTACTCACAGATCCCAAAGCCTGATAGACAGGAGAAACAACATTCTCCCAGAGCCAAGTAAGGATATCTGCAAAAGACTCCTCTGTGGGTTTCGAGTCAAAACCTTCGCGCTGACCGAACAGTCTCGATGATGCAGAATCTCCTCGATTTCGAATATTGCAACGGTCAAGCAATTTTTTGAGTCTTTCCTTCTGGAATAGTAGGAGATTACGAGTGACATGAGGAAGTGGAACATGAACTGGGTCATCATCCGGACAAAGTATGAGGATTGCATCGCAACCCCTTGGGCTACTGTTGAGGACAATGATCGGGCCGCCCTCGGATGCATGTTGCAGAACTGGATATGGTCTGGGAAGCAGGAAATATCGGAGGCCCCGTTGCCTCCGAATCTTTTCCAGTAGGTCTCTTCTCTCATTAGCAACGTCTCTTGGATGAGTCGATCCCCCGCAATAGAGCTCTTTTGAGAGTCTTTGGAGATCATGTGCTTGGTCCGGCGGGATGCCATGAACATCTGTCTGGAGCTGCATTGTTTGCTGAAATGTTGTAGCCAGGCCCTGCTCCAAGAGTTCGATTGCACAGGTAAGGTTGGAGATCTCAATGGAAATCCTTGTAGCCTGGGCAGTCGCTGCTTCAATATTAAGCCGCCGGATGGCCGCGTGCCGTACCTCTATTGGATGGCCAATCCAAAAAATTTGCGGAAGCAGAGAGAATCCAGCCCTGTATGCCACTGCGCAATCAGACGGCTGATAGGCTGCCAAAAATGAAGCCCAATAAAAACTGCGCTGCCATGCCCTTTCGGGGGACATTGTTGGAAGTGTGAAGGACTTTTTGTAATACGAGTTCACGGCTTCCAGATCGAGCGGATCTCGCAACCTTTCATACCTGGTGCTGAAACAATTTGCAAGGATCTGTAATAGCTCTGGTTTTCTTGGATCTCTCTCCACGGTGATTTGTACTGCTTCTTGGCCTTTTTTCAAGGCATCTTCCAGGTCGGACAGGTGATTCAACTTTAAATGCCGGATCAGTAGCCCCAGTGCCAGATGTCCCAGCCGTACTGGTCTATAACTATGCCCATGTGGGGTGAGTTCCAGTACTTCTTGGAATGTTTGCACAGCCATATCAAGATGTGTGGGGTTGCCATAAAGCTGATGTTGATCACTGAATAATATGCCCAAGCTCTCCAGATAAAATGCCCTAGAAGGGTCCTGTGCTGGGGTGAGCTCCACCACTTCTTGAATTATCCGGAGGGAGCTCTGAAGATCCTGTGCATGCCTCAAGATCAGATATTTGCTTCTAAGACTTATCCCCATCTCATGCAATAACTGGATTCTGTTGCAATGACCTTGAGAGGTCAGGTCAAGAGCTTTCTGCTGATACTTCAGTACTGTCTGAAGATCATACAGGTCTCCCAATCTGAGGTGGCGATAGTGCAAACAGACCGCCAGATAACGCACATAATGTACGTAATTGGGATATGCCTCTGGAGCACTATCAACTGCTGCTTGAGCTGTCCGTACTGCAGCCTCAAGATCTTTCAGGTCCCCCAACCTCCGGTATCCCTCCAGCAGAAGCAAGGCAAATTTTTAGAGATACCCCTGTCGATCCAGATGTCCATCTGGAGTGAGATTTACGATAATTTGAGCAGATTTCAGTGCAATCAAGAGCATCTGGACCTTCACCCGTGACGAGGTGTGATATTTTGTCTCGCATAAATCCATAAGCCACTTGTGGACTTTTATGAGTATTGGCTTGTATTGGCGGAGAAGTGGGTTGTATTGGCCATCAGAATGATTTAAATGTTCAATTCTGTCCATCATCTATACAGAAATCCACCATGTTGAGCTGAATTCACATGAAAATCACTGCTCACAAACTGAGGTAAAATCCGATTTAAGAAGTTTGAGCTGCGCGTGAGTCGTAACCGACGAGGAGTGCGGTAAAACGAGTGCTGGCATGACTGGTCACTGCAAAGTTTTTTGGTCGATGAAATGGACTCACAATTGTTGTAGTCATCTCTGAGTGATTCGATGGGTCCAGAGTGATGCGGGTGGATAAATGAAGAATCAACACTGTGAGCTTTGGTGGGGGACATTTAATGTATTCATACCCGAAGAAAGTAAGACTAGAAGTTCAAAAGTGAGAAGAATGCCAGGAAAGGGAGTTCGCTGGGAACCTTACCTCAGCGTGGAGAGAACGTCTGATGTAGTTACAGAATTCAGGACCGTATAAATACGAGTCATTAGTCAAACACGATTAGTTTGTCAAGATATCAATCTCCAAAACAAAAGCTATCAAATCTACAGCAATATGTCACGGGAGAAGAACACGAACGTGATAGAGCGATTACCGCTGTATTACCGATCGATTTAGCCTGAGATATGCTGTTGCCCCGTTAGTTTTTTCTGATTGCAGTGCCTTGACCACAGTATGTACTGGTTCTGGAAGGGCAATTAGCGCATGCTCGGCCCGCAATGCAACTGTTTCTTACCTCATTCATAGCTATGCTGCATCGGGAAGCAGTCATACACAGCACTACATACACACCTAAAACAGTAATCTTTCAGATGTGTTAAAATATATGTTTAAAGATAAGCTTTCTGGGGTCATTTCCGATAAGCAGAAAGTTGATCTTTCAAGTCGAGTGAATAAATCAAATTAATCGCGACTCTCAATGAGTGGAAAAGAACCAGTTACCGCTGCGTGTTCAGACAAGTTGAAAGAACTTCTTTCAGCCACGCGCTTAAAGATCAACTTTCCGCCGTGTTTTCAGATGGGTTGAAAGAGCTTTATTCCACAAAGAGAAAATGATCAACTTCCCACGTCAGTTTCAGACAGATTGAAAGAAATTCTTTCAGCCACACACTGAAAGATCAACTTTTCAACATGTTTTCAGATGGGTTAAAAGTTGATCTTTCCGTTGTGGCTAAAATAAGTTCTTTCAACTTGTCTGAAAAGTACGCGGAAAGTTCATCTTCCCTGCTGATTGAAAACCGTGATTAAACTGCTTCATTCTACTTCACTTGGAAGGGGAACTTTCCCTCCATCCGAAATCACCGCGGAAAGCTTATATTTAAACCTCACATTTATCACAACTGAAACATTGCTGTTTTAGGTGTGATACTGATACACTGGTGGTTCGGGCAATGTGCCTACTATTTCTGGAAATCCACTATGCAAAGATTGTCGATGCGCTCGCGAACGGAGCAGGGCACGGTCTTTTTAAGGAAACCTTGCGTCTCGGCGTGTACGTAACATGCAAGCGCGCTGGCGGCGCATTCAAAACGGGCATATCCTGGCCGAGACGAGTGGTTGCATATTCTAATAGAGATGTGTCCGGGCTGTGCACATGGATGCTCGAAGCGCTCATGCAGGAAATAGGACGCGCGTACGATGCGAACACAATCGGGTGGGCAAGAGAGACGCTAACATGTGTAAGCACGCAGTAGGACGGGAGAAGTAAGACATGCCGTCCACCTTGGAAGCAACAGAAAGAAGCGATCTGGATCCGAGAGTCCCCCGCTCGCACAGGAGCTAAAGATGCAATGCGCCCATACGGAGTTCGGCCTGGTTTGAGAAAAGCGATATCTTGATCAATAAAGAAATGCACCAGTGGCAAGAGAGGATTTTGCTGAGCTGTTGGAAGCGCCCGGACAAGCGCTGGCGCTGTAAAGTTCTGGCAAGCGTAGGGAGGGCGTTAGGCCGCGTTTGCCAGCACCTATGGGGGAGGGTTACCATCTAGAGGTGAGATATGGCGAGCATGCAGACGAAGCCAGTACCAAGTATTCTAGCGCATCAAGGCTGAGAAAATAAACTCACGCAGGGGCTACCACCGTGGACCATGAAGTCGGATTCGAAGACCCGGGAAGTTCGAAGATTAGTACTGGTATTTTCTGCGCCATAGAAGCTCGGTGATAACTACGCATAGAGAAATGAGAAATCATGTCGCAAAGATAAGGAGAAAAGACCCAACTGGGATTTCACACAGCACACCAGAAGTGACCCGAGTAACCTTCAAAGAATTAGGCCTTTGAAAAATACATACAATTTATGGTTATAAGGTGCAGGACGACACGAGAGAGTGTTCCTATCGCACTGCCGACTTCATCCAAAACAGTTGTTGCCTTTGCAATATATGTGTGTCCAAAAGGAGTTCGCCATTTGTTGCGATGTTTGAGCAGTCAATGCTTTCGCTTCACAGAAACCTGTAAGTGGTCTCGTGCAGCCACAATCAAGGAAAATTTTCCAGATGGAGGCATCTTCATAATGTCAATGTAAATCTTCCTAAAAATCGAAGTCGGCGTGGATATAGTGGGTGGTATTTCTATTTGTTTTGTACTGTCCACCTGACACTGCAGGCATGAGGCTACATGATGATAAATGTCAGCCCGTAAATATGGCCAATGGAAGCGGTTTTGCAAATGCTCCCACATAGCACGTATCGCTTTGTGTCCTAGATTTTCATGACCTTGTCGCAAAACCGATAGTCTCGACTTTGGTTCAAAAATTACAGCTAACGGTGGCTCAGACCCATTTCTTTTCCAAAGACATGCATCTCGCTCCATAAATTCTGTAGCTTTGGCAATGAATCGTCGTTGCTTCTGAGAAGATTCAAACTCAGGCATTTCCAGAGTGCGTAAGAATTGCCTTATGTTTTGAAGTTGAATCTCCTGAGCTTTCCTGCTTAAATGGCAAGAGGGCAACAAATAAATCGAGTTCACATCTTGTCGTTCATACGTCTGGCTAACATTGCTGAAATTTTTAGGTGCTTCTGATGTATCAGTTTTTGAGCTATGTTCCGTCATAAATGACTCGTAATTCCTCCTGTCCATAGAATTGCACAGCTGGAAACTGGTAATATCCTTTGGCTTTTAAATCCTCCTGACCATGGTAGTTTAGCGAAGGCAATTGAAAAACTTTTGGACTCACTTACCCAACCAACGCAATACTATCTAACCACTCGTCATCGTCATCTTCCGCTGTGTTATCTTCTGCTCTCCCTCGTCTAGATAATGTGTCGGGCCCTTGAAAACGTACCGCAGGTGCATGAATAAGTTCAAAATGAAACATTAGAATCCCTTGAATCCATCAAGTCAGGGTTATTAAGTAATCCTTGAATAAATTTTGCGTCTACCTCGACATCAAAATTTGTCACTCCAATGATATACAGTCTCCAACATCGCAAAGCTCGATAGAGCCCAAATAATTCCAATTTTGGTTGAGAATACCGCGATTCTCTCTCACTCATAGGTACTGATCCATATCGCGCAGGCCGTCGTTTTCCGGCTTCATCTATCTGCGATAAGATCATGCCCATTGCCTCTCTTGAGGAGACTACTGACAAGGTTACTGGAAGGTTAGACTCATAATTTATAGGCCGCAGTGCTGGTGCGCTAGAAATCAATTCTTTGATTCGTTGAAATGCTTCTTGGTGTCGTGTGTCCACCAATTTGAACTCACCTGAAGCTCTGAAGTCGCCCCGAAGATCACCACCAGGTGCGCAAGACGCATTGAATATAGCATCCTTGATATATCCGGTTGTCGTACCTGTAATAGTGAAGGAACCGATGGATGGTCAAAAGAAGCCTTGGGCAAGCCGATACCCATGTGCGCAGGCATGAAACCGTTGAGAAACAGATGGGCTTACTGTCGACGTGCACGAATACTTTGGGTTTTTTGCGGGATTGGACCGATGGATAGTAATCAGAAAATAACATGTTGGCATGTAAGATACTCACATAGGCCAGCGCTATGCACTGCCTGCGGCGATATCTGTCAGTTATTGAACATACTGTACGACGGAAACTCACAGAGCACACAGTTTCAATTGTGCTCTATTGGGTTGCATGTTACTCCCGAGACGTCTTTGAAGAAAGTTAACGGGATACGGAGGCATCAAAGACGGTTCAGTTGGACGCACTACTAATGAAAGCGTATGTGAAAGGAACGGGTTGACTGTAGACTAATCAGCAGGGAAGCAGAAGAAGACAGTACGGAGATGTACATGTCTGACCGCCAAAAGACTTCGCGACGTCTTGGTGGGGTCAGTGGGCAGAATGGAAGGACCGAGCCCGTATCGTTTATCATCTTGAAGGGCTAAATCGGAATAATCCTGGAGCATTTTAAAGGCTTTGCAGGATCTTGCTCGAGTGTACCATGAAAGGGATGAACGTCATTTAGGCCTCGGCCAGACGGGTGAAGGACTTCTGAGAGGCCCGGGGACTTGAGATCGAAGTTGTAGCAGAACGCTTGAAGGAAGGAAGAGGAAACTGGGTCCGGCGGAGTATTTACTTGGATGGCCGTGGAGTTCGTACTGAAACTTGGGGGCATGGACATGGCAGCCTTGATTGTTGAGTAGAGTTGCGAGTGGATTGTATCAGTCTGCATCTTGAGGGAAAAGACTTTGCAGTGCAGTCTCAGAGCGCTTGCTTGGCCAGCGTGGAGCACCGCAATGAGGATGAAGCCGAGGTCGGTGACGAAAATGCCCAGATCCGGTAGGTCGTACTTTCAGCAGAGCAGAAGTAGCTAGTGTTAGAGGTGGCCGATGCCCGAGACAGGGACAGAGGATCGGGGAAGTCAAAAATGAATTGAAACCCAATAACCTTTGACGTGCCACTGACTGTCGGGTGGACCCGGAAAACAATAGGAAAGTGAACACCTAATGTGGGCAATCTGTGGAGCGGTTGGGCAACATAGGGTAAAATCGGAACAGACAAATAGTTACAATGTGATTAGAGGCATCTGCTTAAGATACGAGATATATGTCGATTTGAATGTTCAGCGGCTACTTTCTTCCCTTTGGATATCTCAGGTTACCGGATTACCCGTGAACAACCTTTCAGGTGAATCTGATAGAATTCGTGACTTCCGACCTGATCATGAATGAAATCTGTGACTCTATCTTTGCAGTGGAATACATGTTCTCTACACTTCGTGATATGCAACAAGTCTTTCCAACTCTTCTGCCTCTGGCACTTTATCCAGCTGGCGGTATGTCAATGCAAGGTTGTGCATGATACGAATGGTGGTTGGATGATCTTCCCCAGAAGCTTCCTATACTTCTCGAGGGTCCCAGCACAAAGCTCTTCTGCTTGCATGAACTGGCCTAGTGTGCCGTATGTCGCTGCCAGATTGCCCATGGCTGATAGAGTGTCGGGATGGTCTTCACCCAGCAGTTCCCTCCGCTTCTCCAGCACTAAGACCTCCAGGGCCTCTGCCTCGTGCAATTGGCCTAGTTTGTGGTATATACATGCTAAATCACCCATGGTTCTTAAAGTGTCTTGGTGAGCTTCACCTAGAAGTTTACTCTGCCTCTCCAACACCGGAACTAAGAGTTTCAGTGTCTCCTCGAACCGATCCTGGGTGCGATATGTTAATGCCAGACCATACATGGCATGTAGAGTGTCTGGACTATCTTCACCCAGAAGGTGCCTCCGCTTATCGAGGACTTCAAGCTTGAGTGCCTCTGCCTGTGTGAATTGGCACAGTTCTGTGTATGTCGCTGCCAGATTGCCCATGGTACGCAGAGTGTCTGGATGATCTTCACCAAGAATTTCCCTCTGCTTTTTCAGCGCTGATATTTCGAGCGCTGCTGCCTTCTCATACTGGCCTAGTCGGTGATATGTAGCTCCCAGACCAGTCATGCTCCGTAGAGTGTCCTTATGATCTTCTCCCAGAATGGTGATTCGTTTCTGAAGCAGTCCAACTTGCAAAACTTTTGCCTGTCTGAATTGGCCAAGCCTATAATATGTCCGTGCCAGGCTTTCCATAGCATTCAAGGTATGCCGATGATTGTGGCCAAGCTCCCGCTCTTTTTCGCGGAGTGCCACTTTACGCTCCTTCAGCTCCTTCAGAAGTGTTTCTGTAAGAGGTGGCGAGATTGTATGCTGGTGCACCATCACACTTCCACTTGCCTAGATTCGCATGAACATCCGCCATCCGGGATAATTTGTGCACTTACTGGGTCTTTATATAAATGTGAACTTTGACCAACATCCGGCCCAGGCTGAAAGTTTCCGGCATCATGAAGATCAGAATCCTAGTTATGCTCAGTCTGGGTCCAGCACATTTTCAAGAAACAAAATAATCTCACAGCTTGTCCAGTGCCATCCTGAATCCCATCATCTGAATTGCATGATATATCTTCTTCGATAGGGTCCAGACCAGCATCAAAACTCTGTGCATCACTATCATCATCCCGTAGTGAATCTGAGTCTTCTGAATCATCGGGTTGCGAACGATCCGAGTGGAGACCACTTGTAGAATTGATTTCACAGCTCAATTCCTCCAAGTCATTTTCAGGTGTATCGTCTTTATCTGAGGCTTTGTCGTCCCTGTTTCAGTCCCAAGACAAGTATCAATACTGTCCGCACCACATTTTCAACTGTCTCACCCATCAACAACAACATTCAACTCTGAATTATGATAGCTAGTTTGCAGGATATGCTCGAAGTCACCAGCTGCAAATGCAGAAGAATTTGGAAGGAGCTCCGCAGAGCGAGGCCTGGAGAATATTCATCCATGAGGCTTATGGACAATATAATTATACACACCTTCGCAGTAACTGAAGAAATTGACAGAAACCATCGAACCAAGATTGTATGGGCAAATCCTTGTGATCAAGCCTCCCCAACCACTTTGAAAGGCCAGTCAGAATAGTCATGGCAAGGAAGTCAACACCCTCATAGTCGAATGGTGGTTCCGACTCTGTGGGGCCTAGTGCCAGGATGTCGATCCCAATGTCCTTGAGCACTTGGCCCATTAGACCACATAACTTGTTTGCAACATCAGAGTGTACACTCCCAGTCTCCAACCAAAATCCGGGAAGGTCAAGAATCCCCCCGAGGTATCGGATGCAGAGGGCCCTCGAAAATATTGAAGCTCTTCAATGGTGAAATCAGAATAGATTCAATGGATGGATCGGTCACGCACGAGCAGTCATGTTCAACTAATAACCGCTCAATCACACTGAGCCCTCCAGCATCACAGGTTGTGCGCAGCGGGACTGTACTGTCCTCCAAGATTGCCGAGATTCTGGTATTCACCAAGCAGGTTGCAGCCAACATTTGCCAAAATACCCAGTCATCATCAGAGGGACCATTAGCCCGGCTCCATAGCAAAGCAATATCTTCAATTGATGTTGCACTTTCTATATATTTTGCGCGAAGCAATGGAGCACGGATCCCAGGAAGAAGTGGAACAATTTCCACGATGTCCTTGAAGGCCTGACACTGCGTATCGGCAGATTCAGTTCTGAGGACCATCATTAAATGCACTTTTCACATCATATAGAACACGCACGGAAGAGCATATTTAATCAACTTGCAGCACCCTTTCTCGAGTTTCGGTGGGGTGGAGGTGTGTAGAGATTCCAGCCGTAGAACTCGTTCTCCATCGTTTCCGAAGTAGGATTTAATTTTCTGGGCCACCACGTGCGGTCCCAAGCCAATCCTGTACGCAGCACGATTGGCCTGTGTCTCAAGTACCTTGCCCAGGGAAGTGTAAACCCGATCCAAGGTGCGACCCGGGGAGGGAGACAGGAAGCTGTTAAGGATTAGCGCCCATCTTCCACCGTCAGGGCGAGTGTTCTGTGTCTTCGCTAGGGTCCTAACTGCTCGGTTGGAATTGGGATGCCAAGGGATAAGTGCATCGGAGACATGAATTGAAGGCATTCACAAGTAGGAGGAGGCGGATGGGATGGTAGTGGGAGCGGGGGATGAGTAGCAAAGAGCCGGCGCTTAACGACACAGCCCGAGTACACACCTCGTATATTGAGCAGATGCCTCGTATCACGATGTACATGTTGTTCTTCGCACGCCACTGGGCGCTCGCGAATTCCCGAACTTCTCAGATTGGTATCAGATTCATCTTTTATTTTTTATTCCGCCCTTCCGTTCTCCTAGCAGAACCAGTAGCGAGCTCTGTCTGAAGTGCGTGCCGAACTGCATGGCGTGTTGCTTTTATTATATTTTTTTCCTGCCGGCTTTCTCATTCCCAGTTGAATTTCAAGTTCAACTTCGCAGCCGAGGAAAGCGGCCTCGAGGCTTTGATTTTAAGTTTAGGCTGTGGTATGACACATCTTCCCAAATTTAAATGAACCACATGCCGTTCGATCGCGCGCTCAAGGCGCGCTCAAAAGAACGACGTCTGTCACTCGCACTGCTTTGTTCTTCCCCCCCACCGTCATCCTACTTCCAGCCGCTTCCTATGGCCCATACTGACCTTCCTGGAAGGCCGTCTGCGACACCTAGTCAAATCCAACCATCCAGACTCGTGGCAAGATGGTACTCTGTCATCCCGATCAAGGTCGCTGTGCCCCATCGTCCAAATCAATCACCAATAATCGTTCTCCTCTTGCCTCATTGTCTTCATACTCCCCAGCCCTGGAACTCCAACGTTCAAGCTGACATCGTCGCAAGACTCAATCGCAACACCGGTCACGCTTCCATCTCGCCTCATAAAGCAACGTTCCCGGTTCATTCACCGTCTGCCAGATGAGCTCTCGGCTGGGGGATCAAGACTATCGAACTCTCGACGAACATATGAATCAACTGAACACCATTAAACTCAATCGCAAATGGGAAGGATGCCATAGGAATTATCGTCCCGTCTTCCGTCGTGTCCGTAATGTGATCCTTCATCGCAGATTAACCTATCCCTGTCGTTCTCCGTAATTCAACAAGCTCTACCATGCTGTCCCTCTAGATGGATGGCGTAACTGTATGTAGCGTGCCCTTATTTTCTTCAGCGCTTTCCTGACGAGTAGCAAACCAGGCTTTTGTCCTACTATCAAATGCGCCCCAGCGCCTCAGATTCAGATCTCTGAGTGCGTAATATTCCACGCGCAGCTTTATTACTTCGGTCGTATCCAGTGTACCAGCGGCTGAGCGAATTCCGGGTTTGACTTCGGAGTGAGCGCCCATTATTTCTTCCGAGTGCGACTTCCTTGATCTGTAGTCAAGTTCGAGTCATTTGTCTCATAGATCACAGCATCATACGGACAACATCGGCTTCTGGATCCGTTTGTGTGTGGCGAAAATGTGAGTTCGTAACTTGATCAGAGCATGAAGGATCGCTTAATACCTCTTATTCATCTGTAGTCGACTCGCCCAGCTTCTATGGCGACAAGACGCAGCGTGCCTTTTGAGGTAAGCAATTTATTTAAATGGGCGGTTTATATTTCGCTTCCTTCAGCTGGCTTCGTCCAAGGCCGGGGGATTTTACTCACAATTTTCCAGATCGTTGAGGAATCCCGCTTTCAGGGTGGGTATGACCGCATCGACGGCAGTCCGAGTGATGGCATTCTTAGGTCGCCGATCCGTAGCTTGCTCACTGGTTGGTGGCACTCGCAAAACCCAAGACACCGATTCAGTATTGCACCGTCCCCCTTGGCTAGCATTTGGGATCCGTGAATTACTGTGGTTAAATTTTAACTCCGAACGGGTTGGTGGGCTTCGAATGAACCGTCCTCATCTACCCACCTTCAGATTTCATTTCGGTTGTGACATTGGATAGTGTACTTTGCGATTTCTGTCTAAGTATTACATATTCAATAGCGTATTTTCTGTCCTACTCTGACTCGCGTGCAGAGAACTCAGACATCGCAGTAATTTAACCATATCAATCTGAATTACCTTCCCCACACCTTGCAGTCGGCTGGAGCGAAGCGACGGCATATCTTGTACCTGTCATACAGCTTCTTGCCGGTTCACCCGGAGTCCAGAGTGGATGGGTAAAGCTTGGCTATCAATTTTTCAGTTATGTAGCCATCTGTGGTACAACGGAAATTTCCGAGTGTGCGCCATCAAGCGCATCACCGACCGTTCAACTTCGTCAGTATCTTGCTGTACATACGTGTGCTGCGTATATCAATCGGTCAACCAAATAGGAAGGCACAGATTATTTTAACACAGCCATCCCGGGATATGTTGGTTACTCACTGCCTTCCGACCCTTCCTAGACTCAACCTGAGTGTAGGAACCGAGAATTACCTACACCGATGATTGAGTCTGAGTGCCTAGCGAGCAGGCTGTAGAGGTCTGTCTAGCCCCAGCTAGGTTGGCGCAGGTAGGTCTAGGTCTGGGGGGATCTGTGTGGGTTGCAAAAGGTGCTTGTAGCCACCTACCCAAGGGTGGAAGGGACCCGGTTCCTCAGAATATTAGATCATGGGGAAAAAACCGCATTAAAAGGGAAGCCTAGGTCTGTGCAGCCTACCCTCACCTTCCATGAGCTACACTCATCCACACTGGCCTGAGTTTAGGGGCCTTACTGGGTACTCGTAAAGCCAGAGATCCATTGCCTGTAGTCAGCCAAACGGTGGGCTGTGTAGGAACCTACATCGACTTAAGTCCATCTAGCACAACCTACAGCACCTAGCCTCAGCTGAGGCTAGGACGGGCCGGAACGCAGTGAATCCTCTTTTTCTCCGAGGTTCTATCAAAATCTTGTTGGAGTAAGGGGCCACCGCTATCCCAAGTTTTTCGTCTGATTCGAGCCTCGTCGAGTGCAATATTTCTCATGGGTCGCAAACCGATGTCGCGCTTGGCCTCGACTGGGCCACCCACATCCTTGAATCTCTCATCGGTTCTGGCTATGGCTTCGACAGTACTTTCGATGCATGGTGCTTTGCTCGTATCCTACTCCACCGATTAATGGTCTCCTTTAACTATTACTCCTCATTTATGGCTGACTGTTTGTAGGCCTGAGCGCCTCGGCTCCGCCTTCCTCGGCCCTTGGTAATCCAGGTAGGCTGATCTCTCGCCCCCTCCTGCCTCCTCGGGTCACTCGCTGTTCTCCTCGCTCTCCGATCCAGCCCCGCAGATGCACACTCTCAACTCACAACACAACAAATGAGTGGTTGCATTTGTTTCCTGGGCATATCTTCCATTCTATCTTCCCCTTGCATCAGCGAGCCTGTGAGTTGATAAACTATAATCTTTCCATTTCTGTTTCAGTGGTAATTAACTATTCACTGTGTTCTGTCCCCCTGTAGGCACACCCTTGCCTACATTCATCTACGTTCGGCTACATGGGTCAAAGTGCGTCGATCGCCGTAGGCAAGGGGACATCGGCACAGCCTTGCCTACGTTTGACTACGTTAGCGTACGTAACGTAGACATACTTCGCCTAAGTTTGTCCACAGCCGTAGACAGACCTTGGTCTCCCCAAACTTCGAATTAACCTCTATGTCGGCCTTTAAAATCATTTATTTTCCATTCCTTCCTTTTGCCAGTACCTCCCCAACCCAAGTTTGTTAGTTACCGCGCTGATTACCCGGTAGCCTGCGTTATTATGTAACCATCACGGATGTATGCGCAAACAAATCATTAGCCAGACGCGTTTCGACGCGTTTCTCGGCCTCCCTGCGGAAATTTCTTGTCAGACCTCCTGCAAAAGCATGTAAGATCTTTATTTGGGACATTGGGCACCATTAGAGCTTGTTCATAGGTGAAATGGATGTTTCCGACACAGCAGCATGAAAAATCAGAGGATGACATTGTTATGAAGCCATTTTTCACTTCGAGCGGCGCATAAAGGCTCAGAAAATTATTTGTATTGGTTAAGTCAAGGCTCGAAGCTTAAAATTCGTTCCCAGCCCCTCAGAGAGCCCACGACGCGTCTAAGTCGCGTCAAGGACCTCAATTTCTCCGAGCCATCAATAAGCGAGCAAACCGCCGTTCAACCGCCGTGCCGCCTGTGTCAAATATGGGTTATGGACCCCGGAAAAGGTATGGATTATGGGACAATGGAATTTTATGGGTTTTAATTGAGAACCAAGGTGGTGGACACCTGAAATGTATGGGTTAGAGCAGGTTATGGGTTATGACAGCCATGGGTTAAGAGAGAGTCGACTGTATATGTTGGAGCTCAGCGAGGATCAGACTGTCCGTGCCGCCCTGCTTGACTCAGTCAACCTATTTGCCGCTGGTCATTCTGGCTGGGCGAGGGATATTGCGATTTTATTACGCTCTCTTCCCACGCCTATACGGATTACTCCTGCGGACTTCCGTTCCCGCTCTGCGATCGAAGCCATCTCCAAGAAGGTTGTCGAGGTTGTTGATGCCGACTTACAGTTTGACATCAATTTCCTGCAGAAGACGCATTTACTACGGAACCGCCTCGAGAAAGTCGAAGACTCTGACACTTTATCGCTCGTAATTCGCCGTCGCCGTCACTACCTGACGATGGTACCCATCCCCGCTCACCGCAAGGCCCTGACTCGCCTTCTGCTCAGCGACCACAACCTTAGTGTTGAACGCTTGATATATCGGGCTCGGTACAGGCTGCCTATTCCTCGTGAGGCACGGTTATGCAAATTTTGTCGGGTATCCGTCGAGGATGAGGTGCATGCGCTCCTTGAGTGTGGAACACATGCTCCACTGGCAGATATGCGGGAGAGCTTCCTTGACGATGTTCTCCAGTGCTGGAAACAGAGTACACCCGACTCTCTCATTATGACTTCCTATGTCGAATGGTGTCCTCAAGGAAGGTGATACAGCGGTTGGCAAAATATGTGTTTGATGTCCTCTCGCTCTTTGACTCGTTTGAGCGGTATATCCCACCTGGTTTTAACGTCTAGTAGTATCAAGTTACTTATATCTTTTCTCGTCTATTTCGTTCGTTTCGTGAGAAGAATACGGTTACTGGCGTGTATATCTGTCGTATCGATTGGACTTGTAGACGACTGTAACATACATGGTAGAGGCTCATGTATGTAGGTACAGTGCCCGCACGCTTCCTCAACGGGACCATCACGGTTATACATCCTCCTCCTCCTCCTCCTCCTCCGCCCTCAAGCAGCTCTCCTCCCATCTCAATACAGCGCTTGATGGCTGCCCGATCAGGCCCTCCGCAACCCAGGAAGTCGAAACATCGAGACCGAGATGAACTCAACTTAATCGCAACTCCGCTCAAGATTGCCGCGCTCTGTCCTCGAACGTCATCTGCCCTGCAATTTCAATGCGTGACTACGACTACGTAATTACGACTATTCGATCAAGCCCTCCGCAAGACGCAGTGAGTAGCAAGACCGATATTCAAGACAAACAACTACGCAACTCAAGCTCAAACGCAACCCTTGGCTGTGACAACCAGAAAGAACCGTTCTGTCTGTTACACACTTGGTTCTTTCACTGTGATATTACTCCTCATTCTCCATGCTGTCTGTTGTCCAGAAGCGCACTTCGACTCCCAGCTGTTGTCCGGCTATTCTAAGGTGTCCGAGTCATCGCGCCGGCCACTCTCCTTCTCTCGGTCACCATACATCCTTTCTATGATAATGTAACCCTATGGACGGTGTACCTCCCTCCTGCTCGTTTGTCCGTAAAAGTTTATTTTCAGTCCGCTCGGTCGACGCTCGTCAATTTCCCGGGATGGGTTGGTAATATTACAGTTAGTTTGGGCTACGCCTGCCCCAGAGTGCGTATCACAGATTCACCTTTTTTGACCATTACTTTCTCCAGCGCAGGTCTCAGTTGAGGTTTGGGGTGAGCCGATCAATTTGTGTAACTTATTCAAGTGTTCAAGTTTAACTGCCGGCAGGCTCCAGATATTGATCTTCTAACAGTTTCGCGACACCTCGCTTTCAAAGTAAGCTGTCCACTCCCAACGACGTTTGATGCATGATTTTTCCTTTGGAGGGTGTTGGATCCCCGGAGCGCGCATTGATGGGTCTCGGTGAGTTCGATCCCACTTCAGTCAACCCTTTTCCCAGACCCATAGGGTCTAACTGTTTCCAATACATAATGGGTCCTATGGGGGGCAGATTTGGCAGGAGTTCCCACATATGGAGGGAAGGACCATGGTAGCTGTGGATGCCCAGGTGTGTATATCTGGGCTTCCCATATTGCCAATTTGGGCTTCCCACTTTTGATATGGGATTTCCCAGGGGGTCCCATCACAGGGGCCAAAAAAATTGTAATACTGCATGCATTTTTGCATGTACTGGGCTGCAAATAGGTGAATCTGAAAGTCCTTGCATGCCTTAGCATGTAGAAGGTGCCATGTCCAATAATATCATCATTTATGCTGGCCCCATTAAATTCCCTCCCCTGCTTATATATACTGGCACTAGCAGCATTGGCCATATACAGGCTTGCATGTAGTCTGTGCAGGCTGTGCATGGTTTGTAATAGCCCACAGGGCATGGATGGGCTTGCAGCTTGGGGCACAGGGGTATGCATGGGATTTTTGGTGGTAACGTGGGGAGTGGGTAGGGCATGGGCTACGTGATCCAGACTCATATCTTGGGTACTGGGTTGCAGAAAAGAATTGGTATATAGCCTCCATACATAGGTATCAACAATCGCTACACCATCTATCCAGGCTCACACCTTAGGGTACCGAAGATGTACTGGGGATTCAGCATGGCTGCACCATCCATCAATGCTCATACCTTGGGGTACATGTATCATACTTCATCCAGGCCGTTCCTGCTTCTGGCACTCCATCTGGTCTGTCCCACTGCAAAAAGAATCACTCATGGGACATCCCATTTCCTTCTGGGAATTCCCAGGTTGAGTCTGGCTTGGGACATCCCACATGTGCTCCAGGAATGACCAGACCTACCATATATGGTAGACATGCATGGTCAGCATGGTCATTCCCAGACCTAACATATATGGTAAGATGTGCAGGGTAAGTGTGGTCATTCCCAGTCGTGACTGGGAATGCCCATACCTGCCATTTATGGTACTACTGTGGTCCTTCCCATTTTCATGACTGGGAAGGACCATACCTGCCATTTATGGCAGTACTGTGGTCCTTCCAATTTGGGCTGATTCAGAATGCAAATCAAATATTTGGAAATCAGAATCAGAATCCATTGTTATTCCTGGGGTAGCCTAATAGGAACACCCCAGGGACCTCAGGCACTTCTCTTTGCCAATGGGCAATCCTGTCTTGGTGACAGTTCGGACCTGTGGTCCGTCATTGACAGCGGAGATTGAAAAATGCAGTGCAGAACTGCCACCCGAATGTCTGGGGCATTTGGTATAGCGAAACTCCCTATCACATCACAAAGCGTGACATTTGGGTGGGTGGCTGAAGCGGCCATGCCAATGATGTGACTCAATAGGGGGTGCTACTATATGAAATGCCCAGACATTCCTGTGAGAATACTGTACTACATTTTTCAATCTCTGCTGTCAATCATATGGAGGATTCCCACAGGAATGGCTGGGTTACCGTGACAGCAGATTAGTGATCACCGTCCCATTTTGTCTGTCTTGCAGGCCTGTCAGATCTACCATCATTTATCGCCGGCTGTGGGAATTTATTTTGTGTTTTGTGCAACAACCAGGGGCTCTTTTCCAAAACCGTCAATACAGTCAGAGAGCCCTCGGCAAGCTCTATAACTTTGATTTTGAGCATATTTTTAGATACAAACCACCAACTTCCTTTTTTGGCCACTACGCCTTTTGCCCAAAAAGGAGATTTCAGTGTTTTCCACTTCCTTTGCTCAGAATCCAAACATTTTGGATGATCTAACTCATCAGGCAGGACAGAATCCACCATAGAAAATGATTTAAAGCATACTCAGATGCACAAGAACCTGACAATATGTTCATAATATCCAATATGGTGGATTCTTCTCTCAACAGGAATATCTTGGGAATAGGGCTGAGGAATAAGATCCAATTGCTACTATCATATATCCCTATGCCAGAAACATTCCCTTCCCATGTTATTACAAGTCTTGAGTAGCCATGAGAGCATTTTCCGGGCATAGTATGAAACACCATGATGGCTTTATTGTAATGGTATCTGGTCAGCTCAGTTGTTAAATTTATGGTGCTAGTGCCCATACCACCCATATAAACAGATGAGTGAGGCCATTGGCTCAATTATTCATTGGCAGGTCTTGATTGAAGGTGAACATGCTCTGAATGACCATCCTCCCTCCTTGACATGTGCCACCATTAAACAATGTATAATATGGACTCCAAACAAATATTAGAAGGTAATCAAACATATACATCCAAGGATTATCCCAATATATGACCTTGAAGATCCACAATCTCAAGTGACATTTTTCGCTCACTTGGTGAATTGGGGTCCATGCAGAGCTAACAAGGCAAAATAAACAACAGAAAGGGGAAGAGACATGATGAAAGATGGATGTTCCACTTTATTTTAAGGATTTTGGTCAAGATTTGGTCAGATGGTGTTTTCAGCTATATGCAATAATTGCACTGTTCAACTCATGTGGTCGGAAAGACCATGTATCTGAAACCTGGCCAAATTTCTTGAGATATAGTTGAATATTGATATTTCATTATGTCTCTTTTCATTTTGATTGTTTATTTTGCAGTAGCTACTCTGGTTGGTGCCCTATTCACCAAATAAGCAAAAAATGTCATGTGACATTCTGAAGCTTCAAGCACAGAAATCGACACAATTGTGGAGCCCAGATGTCAAGGAGAGTGGTAGAATGTTATTGGAACTCTTCCCCTCCATTCTGAACCTCGTAGGCAGAGAGAATTGGGTGAGAATGCATCAAGGCCATTAACACATCTAATCTTTGCTCATGGATCAGCTCTGTAGGCCGACACCTATCAGATATACTTTGACACATGGTAATTATTCTATGATGGGAGATTTGGCATCCCAAATCAATCCATGACCTGGGAATGGAGCAATGATGGTGTGGTGAACTAGTATCAAAACATGCTCCTTTTGTTCTTGGTAGTCTATTCTGGGTGATAGCCACATATCTATACTCTTCATTAGTAGGATAGGATGTCATTCTGATGCCTTGATCACTATAGCATGAAGATATTCTCGTTAAGAGAAGAATCCACCATATTGGATATTATGAACATATTGTCAGGTTCTTGTGCATCTGAGTATGCTTTAAATCATTTTCTATGGTGGATTCTGTCCTGCCTGATGAGTTAGATCATCCAAAATGTTTGGATTCTGAGCAAAGGAAGTGGAAAACACTGAAATCTCCTTTTTGGGCAAAAGGCGTAGTGGCCAAAAAAGGAAGTTGGTGGTTTGTATCTAAAAATATGCTCAAAATCAAAGTTATAGAGCTTGCCGAGGGCTCTCTGACTGTATTGACGGTTTTGGAAAAGAGCCCCTGGTTGTTGCACAAAACACAAAATAAATTCCCACAGCCGGCGATAAATGATGGTAGATCTGACAGGCCTGCAAGACAGACAAAATGGGACGGTGATCACTAATCTGCTGTCACGGTAACCCAGCCATTCCTGTGGGAATCCTCCATATGATTGACAGCAGAGATTGAAAAATGTAGTACAGTATTCTCACAGGAATGTCTGGGCATTTCATATAGTAGCACCCCCTATTGAGTCACATCATTGGCATGGCCGCTTCAGCCACCCACCCAAATGTCACGCTTTGTGATGTGATAGGGAGTTTCGCTATACCAAATGCCCCAGACATTCGGGTGGCAGTTCTGCACTGCATTTTTCAATCTCCGCTGTCAATGACGGACCACAGGTCCGAACTGTCACCAAGACAGGATTGCCCATTGGCAAAGAGAAGTGCCTGAGGTCCCTGGGGTGTTCCTATTAGGCTACCCCAGGAATAACAATGGATTCTGATTCTGATTTCCAAATATTTGATTTGCATTCTGAATCAGCCCAAATTGGAAGGACCACAGTACTGCCATAAATGGCAGGTATGGTCCTTCCCAGTCATGAAAATGGGAAGGACCACAGTAGTACCATAAATGGCAGGTATGGGCATTCCCAGTCACGACTGGGAATGACCACACTTACCCTGCACATCTTACCATATATGTTAGGTCTGGGAATGACCATGCTGACCATGCATGTCTACCATATATGGTAGGTCTGGTCATTCCTGGAGCACATGTGGGATGTCCCAAGCCAGACTCAACCTGGGAATTCCCAGAAGGAAATGGGATGTCCCATGAGTGATTCTTTTTGCAGTGGGACAGACCAGATGGAGTGCCAGAAGCAGGAACGGCCTGGATGAAGTATGATACATGTACCCCAAGGTATGAGCATTGATGGATGGTGCAGCCATGCTGAATCCCCAGTACATCTTCGGTACCCTAAGGTGTGAGCCTGGATAGATGGTGTAGCGATTGTTGATACCTATGTATGGAGGCTATATACCAATTCTTTTCTGCAACCCAGTACCCAAGATATGAGTCTGGATCACGTAGCCCATGCCCTACCCACTCCCCACGTTACCACCAAAAATCCCATGCATACCCCTGTGCCCCAAGCTGCAAGCCCATCCATGCCCTGTGGGCTATTACAAACCATGCACAGCCTGCACAGACTACATGCAAGCCTGTATATGGCCAATGCTGCTAGTGCCAGTATATATAAGCAGGGGAGGGAATTTAATGGGGCCAGCATAAATGATGATATTATTGGACATGGCACCTTCTACATGCTAAGGCATGCAAGGACTTTCAGATTCACCTATTTGCAGCCCAGTACATGCAAAAATGCATGCAGTATTACAATTTTTTTGGCCCCTGTGATGGGACCCCCTGGGAAATCCCATATCAAAAGTGGGAAGCCCAAATTGGCAATATGGGAAGCCCAGATATACACACCTGGGCATCCACAGCTACCATGGTCCTTCCCTCCATATGTGGGAACTCCTGCCAAATCTGCCCCCCATAGGACCCATTATGTATTGGAAACAGTTAGACCCTATGGGTCTGGGAAAAGGGTTGACTGAAGTGTCGATCCTGACATCTGCTCTTTGCTAACGGTGCATTGTAATCTCCGCTCATCATTCGTCGTGTTTATTTTTGCCAGCTGGCCGACTCTCGAGGGTGCACTGGTTTCCAGAACAACTCCATCGGCCTACCTTTTGGCCTCAATTTTGGTTGACGGCCGCAATGGGTGTTGGGTCGGGTAGTTACTTGAACTAGTAGTCATACGTACTTGATAAAATCCCAACGAACGTGTGTTTACAGGTATTGGTCAACCGCCTACATACGCCGGAGCGAAGCGAAGGCACGGCTTGTTAATATTACCATCCATCCCTGTGCACGTATCGTATTGGCCCTCTGTAAGTCCGCTGTGCCCATACTTACAATACTATGCAGGTATGAGTCGACATTCCAACCCATGTCCATTCAATAAGTATCCGAGATACGCGTTACCTGCCGAGCAGAGGCAACGCACTCACGCCGCATAACCAGCATTCGGATTCGGGTACGCATCGGGCGGGGACAGCGGGATCTCCGTCATCGATCTCCCGCGCTCAGCACTCTCGAACGGATTCCCCGCAGGCGACGCGGGCCTCGAGAGATGGATCACCGCCGTCAACGACGGGCGCTGCGCAAGCCCTGAGTGGTGCACGTGCGCGTGCTCCTGCACAGGGTACGTGTGCTGCTGCGTCGGGCGACGGTGCAGCTCCACGCGCGCGGGGCCTGCTTGCGAGTACGCCTGCACCTGGGGCTGGGGTAGAACAGCAGGTGTAACCATCTCAAATTCGGGCTCGTCTGGCTCTTGCATCTGCACCTGTCCCTGTGCATAAGGCGGCATAACCATCGTGAACTGCGGCTCGCCCGGCGTCTGCGGCAGGATGGGGTCCCCGCTCACATACGCATTCGCTGGCGCCGTGGCGAGATACGCCGACCCCCTGCGGGACGGATTCGCGTGGTCCGGCGTGGCAGAGTACGGCCCCTGCTGAGCGAAAAAGTTGTACTGCGGCTGCTGCTCGATGGCGACCGCGAGTGGCGGGAGCGTGTAGGATGCGGACATTGCACTTTGTGTACTCTGCGCGCGGTACAGCTCGCCGCCCACGCCGAACTCAACATCCTTCTCTTTCTCCACTGTCTCCCGGAAGGCCGCGTCCATCTCCGCGTCTAGCTTGCGCCCCTTGCGCGCGGCGCGGGAGCGGCGGCAGCGCAGGAAGACGAAGAGGAGGATGAACGCGAGGACGACGCCGACGACAGCGAGGGCGCCGATGAACGCGGGCTTGTGTACGAGGCTGTGGTGGGGCATGAGGTTAGTTCGTGATCATCTCATCGCGCACGACGCAGGGAAGGGAGGGAAGGTGAGGAGAAGGATGGAGGGGGAAAAGGGAAAGCAAAAAACGCACGAGCTGCTGCTACCACCGCTCCCATTTGCCACCGCCGCACTCGACCCCGACCCCGCCCCTGACCCCGAGCCGGACCCCGAGCCTGAACCGTCGGTGGGCACGGCCGCAGACGCGCCCGTCGCCGTGCCTAAGCCCGTGCTCGTGAGCGTCTGCGTCTGGCTATCTATCCCCGTCGCTGCAGACAGTCCAGAAGCCGAGGGTGCCGTGGTGTTGCCGTCCCTCGCCGTCGCAGAGTCGCCTGGGTTTGCTGCCGCGTCTGTGGGCGAAGACACTGGGGTCGCAGTATCGGTATCGGCCGCCGTGCGCGAGAACCCGTTGTCCGGGGCTGCTGCTGTACCACCTCCCGCTGCAGCACCGTTGGCGTTTGCGTTCGCGGGGGGGTGCGCAGGCGTGTCGGTGGTAGGCGTGTTGGTATTGGCACCTACTAATGGTGGCGTGTTGGTGTTAGTGCCTGCTGCGGAGGTAGCTGCTGGTGGTGGGGTCTGATTGTTGTTCTGCGTCTGTGCAGAGGCCGCGCCTTGGCCTTGAGCCACATCCGTCGCCGTGTTTGCGTCTATGCTTGCGCCCTTCTGGGGTGGGCCAAACGGAGTAGCGGCCGCGCCGGGCACCGAAGTCGAGGTCGCAGCCGAGGTCGTGTCGGTGGTGCCGTCGGTCGTGGAGGAGGTTGTGCTCAAGCTCGTGGATTCCGTCGTCGCCGTGGTCACAGCAGGCTGCGCTGCTGCGGTCGAGGTCGACGCATCAGCGGGAGGGGCCGCTGAGGCTGTGGTCACAGCGGGAGGAGCGACCAGTACTGCACTGTCCTCTCGACATGAGCAGGTACTCATCCGGTAAATGAGGCGCCAGCACAACTCACCTGGCTGGGGCGGATGACGGTGTTGCTGGAGCCGGAGGAGGTTTCGCAATCAGCGCTGCACTATTCGCTCGATGTGAGATTTTGACTCGTCAAGCCGGAATATAACTCACCTGGCTGGAACGGACGCCGCTGGGGCCTGGCTCGCAGATGGTGTCGCAGCATCAGCGGGAGGAGTCACCGCACTATATATCAAACTTAATGTGAGGCGCGGATCCGCACAAGAGGGCGATATTACGACTCACCTCGCGGGAGCGCCTGCACTTGCTGCTGGAATAGAAGGCATGGATCAAATCTCGCGCTCCAGGGAACGTAAACGGATAGAAATCGAAAAAAGACGAAAAGGCCCGCCGGCAGGGAAAAAAAGAATCGGCCGAAGAGCAGCAACCGTGAGAAGTACCAGGCTAGCTGTGCGGTGCGTGCATAAACGAATGAACGACTAGAAAAGAAAGAATGTGAAGGCGCGCAGCGCCAAGAAGGGGGAAAAAGAAAGCCGCTTGCTGGCAGTGATGGGGACCACGCGACATTACGTTAATCAGATCTCTGAAACGTCACAGGGCCCGTTCCGCTGGTGACCGCGGCCGCTGGTCCCGGTGGTCCGCTCGTTCGCAACCAGAGCCGAGCATGCCCGTCCACGTTTCACAAGCAAAGGGAGATAAATTTTTGTTTGGAAGGATGACCACAGAGCAACTTGCTTTCGGTTAAAGCAACGCCCCAGAAATTGCACAGAAACGGACGTTGAAATGGATTGTGGTGGTTGGAAAGCAAGAGACACATCAGTAAAACTACAGGTTTGTCTTTGGTGTCTTACATCTTTGAAACCCGTCTTTGAGTGTCTTTGTCTTTGGGCAAGGTCTTAGGTCTTTGGTGGCAAGTCTTTGACGCGTCTTTGTCTTGGGCACAACATCTTAGTCTTTGGTGGGCGTCTTTGGTTTTGAGTACCTCACGAAAAAGTTTCCTGATTTTTTTGTCCATAAATTGGCATGACATTTTTGGATGTGGTCATTAACTGTGTTTATGAATGTCTCCGGGTGGTCCATCGATGTGCGCACGGTTCAGGGAATTTAATGTGATTGATCAAAATAATGGTGGGAACAACCTTAATGAGACAAAAGAAGTATATAAAATGCGAGATACTGATCCAGCTCGGAAAACTAGCAGTCTGAAAAGGGAATGCGGGTTGGTGGTGGTTGATGGAGAGAGCGAGAACTTTGAAACGTACAAGTCATTGAAACTCCGCTTCGGATCAATCCCGTTGTCACGCAATCGCATGACAGATGGGATCAAATGGTTCGTCGCTCTTGCCTCTTACCCTCATCCTCTCCATCCCCCGCCCTTCACATTCCTCTCTTCAACTGCCTTCTCTCCTCAAGACATCTTGTCCAAGACATGGGCCCTTTATCAAACTTAATCCCTCTCTTGTTGTATCCCCGCTTCCCACGCAAGACACGAAGACTCGCAAGAGCCCCGCCTCTCAATGCCTGCAGTCTCCTCAAGTGCTCCAGGTCCCCTCAATCCTCTGGCTACCCTCTGATCTTATCCAAGCCCCCAAGTTCTGAGCAATCATTGAACCCAGCTGTTGTTGAGTCCCCCGTTATCAAGCCCATCAAACTCCCTTTTGAGCTGTCCGCGCGCCGCCAATCGGCGCACTGTATCGCAAGTGGTATCAAGTCTACCCATAATTGGTTGAGAGGTACTTTTACGGTGCGTCGAGTATCATATTCACCATGCGTCGGACTGATGTCGGCCTTTACAGAGCCTTTCCTCTTGTGGCTGCAGCGTCATTCTAGTGCGACCAAGTTCCATTCGGCATTCCGGAATGGGACCAGCCCCAGTCCCATTGGAAGGAGGTGACAGAGTTTGTGGAGCGCCCGAGCCGCAAGCGGAGCTAGCTGCAGCGGCTCCGAGGTTGGCGACGTGATTTTTAGGATGATGAGGTGATTATACTCTCTGATTAGCTTGTCATTGTGTAGATTTGCTCAATGAATGACCGCTTTTGCCCAACTAATTGCCCTCTGAGCCTACATGAGTAACCATTTAGAGTCTTTTGTTCGTCTTGCATGCATCTTTCCGAGCATCTTACACAAAGACGTCGATGTCTTTCCAGTCTTGCCCAAGACATTTGTCTTACCCAAGACGATGGGACCTGCTTAGCGAAAGACATTGCGTCTTTGGAAAAATCCGTCTTTGGCGTCTTTGGCGTCTTGGGAAAGACGTCAAAGACGCCAAAGACAAACCTGTAGTTTTACTGATGCATATACTTTGCATATACTTCGCGTAAGGCCGAATCGAGCCGATGATTTACCATCAACACTGCCGCCTGCCTTCTTTTGCCATTCAAAGGTTCGTCCATTGGTTTACGCCGATTCCCACTGCATTCTAATCTAATTTGGCGTGTTGGCAGCTCTTTCAACGCACTGAACTACATCGCAGTCCCGTGGATTTCAATGGATCTAGGTTGTGCCCATCCCATTGGGTTCCTGCCATCTTCAATGTACACCGTTCATTTCTAATCATTTCCAATGAACCACAGTGGCTCACATCTGCAACGGAAAACCAGCGGTTGCCACTGGTTCCCGGTGTGAATCGTCAGAATCCAGTAGTTCATACAGGCAGAAGGACCGCTGATGTCTTCATGAAATAAATGGAATTGAATGTATATGCAAAAGTTACCTGTCGAGACCTTGAACTAGAATTGCCATCGTTGAACATGTAGTCTGGCAGCGCCATAACTCGTAAACGGCCGCCCAGATCCATGAGGGTCCTTTGATTTGATACGAAATGAAACAATCCTCATGGGCTACAGCGTAGTGGGGTCTGAAAGGTCACTTCATTAGATGGTTTTAGATCTATGCCTGCGTCAAACATCGGTGAAGAATGGAAGACAATTCATGCAAATTTATTTATATAGTGCCCAGTGCCGCTCACTTGGAAACCACATGTATTACGTTTATTGTTACTTAGAGGATGGTAACATGAGTTCAAGGCTTCCGAGTAACCGCTTGCCTATTTTACATTACCAGTTGAACTTCGGCCGCCAACCAACTTTGCCCTCCTGCTTTCAGATGAAACTCAACTTCGGTTTCCTTCCCTGGTGATAGGTTACACCCATTAGATTTGTATCACAGTAGCTGAGGAACGTCAGATACATTTGTGTAACAAGCTTCATTAATCTCCCGTCGCCTCCGCCCAGCCCTCTGGGGGAGCCAGCCGAGCGAACCATGCCCGATGTGGTTGTGAAGCCTATCAACATTTTCCGCCTTCCCTGGTGATTGTTGAAAACAGATAGGAATCACGGGTGCAGTGTCAGTTTAGCCTCAGAACAATCGCACACCAGCATTCAGAACGACTTCACGCGTCTCTAAAGGACTTTGACTAGCGATTCTGCCCTGCTACCTTTCCTCCATTCAGCCGATTCTTCGTACGAATCGTAGGCATCTCCATCGCCTGTGGAGTCCTCCCTCAGTTCCACAACGCACCACTTTCGCTACCCCAAAACCGCATGATTCCCATCTTTTGGATGACATCTTCGTCGGGACTTTATTGCCTCGATCACTTTTCATCGCAGTCAACACTGGCGACTTGATACTGGTCAATATTCTGTCTATAAGATAGCCTCCGAATCACCGTGGCATCTCATCGCAGACCTTTTTTTTTCCAGTTTTCTTTCGAACTCGCAAGCTCCGTTAGGATACGCCGAAGGCTGAGAGCCGACTGAAGCAAGCAGTTTCCAAAGTGTCCTTCCATATTTTCGGATACGAACACTCCTGAATTTGGATACGCCGTTGTCTGGCTCGGGTTGCCGAGAAAGGTCACTGAAGTGCGCCCATGCGACAGTTCAGTATCGCCTCGGGTGGATTTTGTTTTCCCCCCATTAATCCTGCTTCGCACCCCGTTTGACTCCATCGCGTCGACCAGACGGAAGCCGGTTGGAGCTAAGCCTAGGCAAGTCGAAACTGAATTAGCTGATGCTGCAGCTGATTTGAGTTGTCAATTTTAGACCCCACAGAACGTTTTTACAGCTCTTTCAAATTTGGCGCTGAATACAGTTGATGTTCCGCCAATCATGCCGGATTGCCGTGGCGGAAACTGAAGCTGTTTAGTCTTGGTTTAGTCCTTGTTGCCATAGGACGTGAGGAGAACAATATTAAACACCGGAGTGTGCTTCTGAGGACTAACGGACCTTCAAAATTCAGATGCATCTATCAAGATACTGGATCCAGAGCGGACATTGAAACGGCCTCATAATTTTTCCCGTTCAAGTGAAACGATCTCCCAGGGGTCCTACACGTAACGCGAAGCGTAGGTTTAAGCGGTCTCAGTCTAATAGGATCCTCTTTCGACTGAACTGGCGTGTTCGTTTTAAAATGTGCACTTCAACAACTCAGCTTTGACTGGGGACTTGAGCTGAGCTGCACTGAATTGATATTCAAAACGAACCAAAGCCGTCTTTACTGTGTATTCAGTTGAGATGACGTAAAATTGCAAAATCCGTATAAAAACAATTCGGAGGTGCTAGGCATCCACAACCTGTGCCTCCAACCATTCCCAGAGCTTCCGTCCGACTTCTGGATCAGCGGTGCTCGGGGCAGCTTTTCCTATTTTTGCCCATGGAATGAGGAACTAAGAGGGCAGAATAAGATGTGATGGTCAAGGCGATGGGTGCGACAGGAAGCACCTTTCCATTGAAGGTCTCACCTTCTGGGGAGGTGCCTGCGTAGAGCTGCGTAAGAGCCCCCAATTCTGGAGGGTATATCTGCACCGCTCTCTGCGGTTTACGGTCAATAGATCCCAAAGATTGATACAGCGAGTGAAATTTACTATCATCCAATATAGATATCCGTCCGTTACGTGTTTTGTCAAGTTTGTATCCTTCAGGTTACCTGGGACTTTTCTATCATGGATAGATAGACAAGATCCTCAGAACCCACCTGGGTTGATAGACGTAGAGACAATTCCCTCGGTTCCATACCGACGAGCTAGCTCTGCCGCGAAAACCACGTTTCCCTGGAATCGTCCAAATAAGATGGGATGCAGATCGAACGAAATATATGCAATACCCATTTGCTTTGACTATACAGGTTCACCGGAGTCTGCCGTCTTCTGACAGGGCCGTCTTTGAAGGAATCGAAATTGATTTTGGCGAGATAATTGGTACTGGACGACGTGTTAACAACGCGGACTTTTTCACCGGAATCAGCGACTGCAGTCAATAAAACCGGCATGAGAAGCTTTGTTAGGTAGAAATGTCCTGCATTATGCGATGAGTGAATAGAGCATCAAATTAGACGCACGAACCGAGAACATTAACGCCGAAGCACAGATCGTGACCGGCGGCGGTGACCTCGTTTGCTGGCGGGAGCATAACTCCACTACAGTACAAAGATAAGTTGAGTCACTCATATCAACTAGAAAAATCACCCGTTGTTGAAGAGGATATGAAGATGTTTTTCGTTTCTGTGTGATGGGGCAAGTCAGCGAACCGGGTGGTCGAACGGGAGCTAAGTCACTTCATGAATTCGGAGCGGCTGCCTTAACAGACGGAAGAACGGCAAGGTCTAGCGGAATGAAGTAGGCCGTCTTCCCCGTAGATCTTTGTAGTTTCTCAATGACATCTTGGGCGCTCGTGCGATTACGAGCAAGTATGTAGACTTTGGCATTATGCTCTAGCAAAGCCTTGAACGAGTCTCATGTCAATGAGAGAAGGCTCGCTAAAGTGACGCTATTTGCCTTGACCGTTTCTCTTCCTATCCCAGATTGCCCCCGGTGACAATGACCACTTTGCCAGAAAGGTCCGGTATGTCGGCCGTGCTCCACTTTGGCTTCCCAGAGAGGTAGGCTTGACTGAAGACGGCGAGGTAATTTCCTAAGGCGTTGCCCATGAGATTTCCGGCCAACGGGAGATAACAAGGTGGGCGCAGTGGGGATTTGCTTATAAAGAGGACCCACAATCAACATGCGGCTGTCCTGCCATAATCTCGATCTTCTACCTACCCGATCTGACAGCGATCGGTGGTCCGGATCGCATTGATTCTCTCGTAATGAATAAACAAACAACGATTTCCATAAGCGGCCGCCTCTCCCACCGTTCCTACTATAGACCTGTATCGGTGAATGGAGAGAGGACCCGAACAGTGTTTGATCTCCGTTGTTGCCCTCTTCGCAGCGTTATAAGCTGGGAGCTTTATGTTTGCATAAATCGTCCCTACTTCTTCACCCACAACTTTGCCTTCATCGCCCTACGTCTTGAAAAAGGCCCTAAAAGATGCTCGGTGCAGGTATTCCCCACGTCCTTGAGTGAGCTTGTTTTGTACTCTCGCGTTCTGTGCAATGACAGATCTTTACTAGGACGGGCCCTTTGGTGAGGTCGCTTTGGATGTATTTTCCGCTTGCCTTACCTCTTGCTATTCCAGCTGATTAGTGGATTTTTGAATTGGGGTCTTTTAGGCATTATCGTTACTCAAATGTGTTCGTCCCGGTCTCACGGCGCCACACGGACATCTATCTGACTTGGGCCTGATAGATACTTACATGCAATGGTATTACAACACCGACGGAAGCTTGTTAGAGTGTTGGGTGCTTTCCATCCTCATACATCTACCACTGTCATTCTAATCTACTCCTTCTAGCCATCAGCCTTTTCGTCTTGGAATTGCTGCAGACTGTAATGACTACTCATACCTGCTGGGTCATGTTGGTTCTTGAATGGGGCAATCCACTTATATTTATCAATACCCCGTGGACCATGGTTGCTATCCCTATCCAGTGCGGTATCGGTATGCATCAGACGTTTTTTCACCTCCGACGCTGACTCAGATTCAGTGCATCCATGGTTCAAATATTCTTTGCAAGGTTGTCTTCGTGTCGGTCACCACTCGAATTTCGAACCATCGAATCCACCAGGCGAATTTGGCTTCTTGGAAAAGGTCGAATCATGCGATGTATCACGGTGTTGGTTGTTACAGTGCGCTTAGGATAACAGGTTGAATTCTGGACTCACAATTTCTAGCTTTCTCTCATTCAATGTGCCAGTGCGCTGGCCCTGACTCTCCCTTTACCACACGCGACTTTATTTTGACTGCTACAGTATTGTCTGCACAGCAACAACGATCCGGCGCAGTTGGTGAAGTTCAAATGGCTTACTTTGGTACGTTCTCGGATTCAGGATTCAAATTGATTTGAAGTTCTTCAACTCGTGACGATGCTAAACCTGCGACAGTTGTGGTTGGTCACCTGTTTCGTTTGCGATCTCAGCATTGCAGCAACCCTGGTGTATATAGCAAGTGTGTCCACCGTGGTCTTGGATGATGGTCTCATGCTGCACTCCAGAGTTTTCAAAATCCAAGACCGACTTCTTGGCTGCGACAAACACTCTACTGGATCGCCTCATCATGCGTACCATCCAAAGCGGAGTTATTACCGCCGCTGTCGCAGCCCTACACATCGTCATGGTTTTAAAGTATCCCAACATCTTCCTGGATTTACCACCGTACTTTTTCCCCTTTGATTTTCGTATAATATCCATCTGACTTAACATTTCTCAGAGTCTACACCGTCGGGAAGTTGTGCGTATTGCATGTTGTTTGATATTCTAAAACTCATGAAGACTAGGTACGCCAATATTGTGTTTGCAAACCTAAACGGCCGCAAGCGTCAGATGCAACCCTTGAAATTGAGACGTCCGGTATCAGTCTCGAATTTCGCCACCGAAGGAACCTCGCCCAGAGCTGTACTACTGGCAGAGATGAATCTACAGTAGGCATCCATTCAACCAACGTGCACATTACCACCGAGATCGAAAATTCGGTGAGTTGAAAATCGTGAACAAGCCGCCGATTCTGACCTCGTATATAGGATGATTATCTCAAGAAGCCCACACTGCGAATGTAAATGACTGTCAAATATGGTCCTCCCTCAGTTCTGTCTTGTTTCTTTCCTTTTATGTTGTGATATGTATCTGCGTAATGTCGGCCCGTGATCCGACTCTGCGCTTGTTCTTAACCTCCACAAAACTGGCACGACCCGGCATACAAGCAACGCGGTGTGAGCGCGATACTCTGTGAAGACGAAATTGTCGCACAAGAACCCCCGAAGACCGCCAAAAACCCAGATTCCCGACAAGGTTTGACGGATTCTAGGCTCAAAAACCCAACATTCGGATAAGGAAATAGCCAATTTTGGCCGAAAATTTCGGACAACCCTTTGGTGGAGCTTCCCGGGGCCTGTTCAGGGCCTGGCCTCAAGCCCTATATAAGCCCTGCTCGGGTGCGCCGGATCGCTCCCAATTCTCTGCCAAAAAGATCCCAACCCAATTGACGTGGGATTCTGTCAAAAGGTGTGGTAACTGCAGCCTTGTCACGGCGTCCTTGACAACGTCTACGTAAGCGACCTTGCAGGTTAGCCAGACCTGCTGTACTGAGGCCCAGTCCTCATCTTCTGACTGACTTTAAGAGTGCATTATGGCTTTAACCTGAGAATCGGGATAGACCAAGTCCGGCACTTACATACATTCGAAAGCCCGGCACATTCACCTGACAGGCGGCACATTCGGGGCTGCAGCCGGCACATTCCTCAAATGTGCCGCCCCTGAATGCATGGCCGGCACATTCAGTTGGC
The DNA here is from genome assembly GCA_029378395.1 of Mycena leptocephala. Lineage (NCBI taxonomy): Eukaryota > Fungi > Basidiomycota > Agaricomycetes > Agaricales > Mycenaceae > Mycena > Mycena leptocephala. Next base: position 147,401 of record JARJLF010000631.1, read on the forward strand.
CGCCGTTTCAGTTCAACCACGGCACATTCGTGCCATCAATTTAGAATTGATCCCTCTTCACTGCCAATTTACCAAGTGCCAAGGGCAAGTAAACGTAAATATATATACAAGCGCTCGGGGGACCGCTCAGCGGTCCCCCTCCCCCTGATCACAGAAATTAAAAAAGTAAAAACCCTGGATTTATAACCATTTGCTTAAGAAAACAAATAATAAAATTAGCGGACAAACGGAGAGACATAATTTGCGATGTACAGTGGTATCAATAGGTCACCATGCTGTCATTTTGTAGATACACGTAATGAAAATCGTTTTTAATTTTGCTATATCATGTGGGTGTCTTCTCAGAAAAAAATGTGTATTTTTACTTAGATACGCCCAAATGGCGTAATGGAAATAGTTTGAAATTATACTACGGTGCGCATCGCCTAGTTGCCACTTCCAAAATTAGTCCAAATTGGCCGGAGAAAACCTTTTGGCCAAGGCACGGCCTCAGCGCTTTATGTGGCCATATCCACCCAGAAATATGTCCAGCTCACTCAGTTTTAAATTGGCTTGTGGATCTGTGCAGACAAAAAAAAACTAAGGGGAAAACCTGGGTAAAACTGGGGTCCAGAAAATTTCAAGCATGTCATCAGGTTTTCAATAGTTTGGCCCGTACTTTACTTCATCATTGCAAAATTCTAATTTACCAATACTCCAAAGCGACTAATAATTGGCATTAGCACCAGTTTGGCCTTGAGGAAAGTTTAACGCTGATACCCCGGGCAAAGCGGAGTTTGGCACTGTGTACACTTTTATAGGCGCACACGCGCTTAAAGTTGATCATGGGGCCAAAAGCCCCGAGGAAGCGCCATTTATTGAGTGCTTCCAAAGGTCTGGACCCAACACCTCCAAACCCTCGGGACTGATCTCCCAAAAGCCGAGTTTAAAGGCTTCAGACGCATGTAATTTTATAAAGAGAGAGACTAAGGCAGATTGAACATGATTCATTACAGTCTAACAGGTATGGACTGGTAAAAATCTACAGTTAACTGATCATACAAGACAGATTTACACACCAAAATGTGGTTGCAATGGAACCGATGAGATGGCTGCCTCATCCTCCGAATCTAACGACTAAATGAGCAACCAGCTGTACGTAGTCAATTCATACACACCAATTTTGCTGAGAGGCCGTTAAGGAATAGGGCTCGAAGAACGTGAGGCTCCGTGCATCAGGATATCCGTGACTTCGAGATCGAAATCTGCGCCGTCTGACTCTGAATCTGAAAGGAGCTCGATGATCTCGTGGCCGCCGTCGTTCAGAGTATGCATCTTGATAGGCACGTGAGAAGGGGGAATAGATACTGGTCCAAGTTTAACCGAAAAGGTGGTGGGAGGTACCGAAGGAGGGTTGGTTTCGATTTTTACGTGAACAAGATTAGACGGTGTCGACAATGAAATATGAGCCGGGGTTGAGCGAAGAAAGTCCCTGAGAAGTGTGACATTGATCCACATGTGGTCAAGGAACCGCGCTGCATTAGATGCAATAAAGTGGGGAGTATGAATTTTTCGAATGCATCAAAAATGATTTATGGACGAAGGTGAAAAAGAACGCACATGATTCCGAAAAGCAGTCGCCTCCCGGACGGAAAGGGTATCAAGAAGACGCCTGTCAGCTGCACTGAGATCTGTATGCGTCGAGGCGTTCAAATCACCGGTAGCGACTTTCTCCAGGAAGGCTCCAGCACGGAAAGATCAATACATTCATGGTCGAGGTCCTGGACTCGAGGAAGCGAGACACATTGGACATGAGAAAACCTGGCGGATACATCTATCCGGAAGTTTAGGTAGGTAAGGCGCGTCACAGCACGACGTACATGGGTACGGAAGTCAATCAATCGACGCGCCGAGAGCCTGTCAATGAAGAGTTGTTCGGTGGCGGTATGCTTCGAGTTGCTGGTGCTGTCGGTGGACATTTTGACGCGCTTTTGAAGCGCTGGTGGGCTTGCTGGGCCAGTAGTGGTGGTAGTGGGAGGAGGAAAAGAGGCGGGATCTGGCGAACAAAGGACACGTGTCCTTTCCCAGAATAGTCGGTGCCAAGCCCGGCACATTCCCAAAATAGAATGTGCCGCCTTTCTGTTCGCGCGCGGCACATTCACTCAATGTGCCGCCTCTCAGCTGAATGTGCCGGGCTTTCGAATGTATGTACGTGCCGGTGTTGGTATATACCCCCTGAGAATACACGTCCTTTTAATTTTTCCCGACCAAAGACGCGAAATTGAAGATGTAAACACATGGAGAGATTTTGCCAATATCTATTTTTGTTACAAAATATGTGTGACGTGAGAGTGACGGAGCGCGCTAGCCGACACCGCATCAGTGCTCGCTGTCTTACCGACAGCCGAACCGATTGGAATGCCTGGATCCCGTCTTGCTCCCGTCCACCCGAGCAGGGCCTAATAAGCCGGCCAGGCCAAGCCCTGCTAAGCCCAGGCCGGGCCGGGCTTGACGCAGGGCTTGAGCGGGCCCAGGGCCTAGGCCTGGTCTCAAGCCTTATAATAAGCCAGCCAGCCCAAGCCCTGGTAAGCCCAAGCCGGGCCGGACCTGACGCAGGGCCCAGGGCCTAGGCTTCGGATTTTCCAAGCCCAAGCTAGGCCCTCAAGCCCGGGCTTCACTACCACCTATGAACTTGGGCTTAACTTCGAATTTTGACTTCAAAGCTTGTGCATCAGGTCAGCCTTTACTAGCATTGAGTTAGAAAATTTCGCCACCCATAAAATATTACAATTGATAGCTATCACTGAAAACGGAAATTGCGTGTCGGATTGGCTGAGAAGTGAAGAAATCAAGTCAGTAGTCATTCTAATAACCATTGAGACATTTGAATACCTGTTCATATCGTCATTCTGCAGTGTACCGCGCGATTTGTCGCCCCGCGAGTCAGGCCTGGGCCTAAGCCCAAAGCCCGGGGCTTGTGGTCCAACTCGAGGGCTCGGGCGGCTGATCTCTGAAGCCCAAGTCCGGGCTTCCGGGCCAGGCCGGGCCCTGAACATCACTAGCTAGCCGCTATAAAAGAGATTAGCGTCTTCGTACTTGTTCATCCCCAAGATGCCCAGTCCACTTTTGTTCCTTACCCTATCTTCAGTCTTATTAGGCGCTGCCGCCACGTACATCCACCCTAGCGCCAACTCCGCAAAATGTTTCACTGCTGCATCCAACACCGACGGCGCCGCTGTCGAAATCGAGGACTGTATCTCTGGGGGTTCCACTTCGCAGAACTGGACCATCTCCGGGTCAACCCTGCAGGTCTTCGGCACCAAATGCTTAGACGTTACCAACGGCGCAACAACCAACGGCAATAAGATGCAGATCTGGACGTGCGCCTCGGGCAACACGAACCAGTTGTGGACAGTTTCGGGGACCACGATCCAGTGGAGTGGGCATTCTAGCTGGTGCGCATCGTCCCTTTCTGCGTTATCAACCCTGAGTAAAGGCTCACTGTGCTGCCAGCTTGGATTTAACTGACGGGAGCGTAGCAAATGGGAACGTTGTTCGTATCTAATTTCATTCTCCTCGTCTTGCTTAAATCCTATCCACGATGCAGATTCAAATCTGGGCCTGCACCGGTGGCCCCAACCAACAATGGACGCAGACGTCCAGCTCTACGCTGAGCCAGAATCTGACTGCAGACGGCATTGCTGCGGTGTTCCCCGAGGACTCAACCTACTCCGCCGCCACCCAAGCTTGTGAGTGCGATGATTCAAAGGCTGGATGCTACCCATTTTTAAACGCGAGTCTTTAGACAACAGCCGGTTCACGATTTCGCCGGCGGCCGTTGCGTACCCCACCAATGCCCAGCAGGTTGCTGCGGCCGTCCTTGCCGGCACGACGCTGAACATGGAAGTCGTCGCCCGCAGCGGAGGAGTACGTCCTTACTAAGCTTATGACCGTACTGCACGGCTAACGTGTATTTAATTTACAGCACTCATATATTGCTAATGGCCTCGGCGGGACTAGCGGATCACTCGTTGTCGATTTGAGCAAAATGAAGGCGATAACTGTTCGCGCGTCAAATAACACCGCTATCATTGAGACGGGTAACAGACTGGGGGATATAGCGCTTGCACTCAATGCCGCCGGGCGCGCGATTCCCCATGGGACGTACAGCTATGTCGGCATTGGCGGCCTTTCTGGATACGGTGGATTCGGGTTTACGAGTCGCGCGTGGGGTTTAACTCTCGACACTATCAAGTCCGCAACTGTAGTGCTCGCGAACGGCACCATCGCCATGGCTTCGTCGACAGTTAACACGGATCTCTTCTGGGTGAGTTAGAACGCTGCCGCGTTAATTCCATGTGTTAATTTATGTGTTCCAGGCCATCCGTGGTGCATCTCCCTCGTTTGGCATCGTCACCTCCATTGAGGTGCAGACCTTCCCCGCACCGGCGTCAGCTATCGTCTTTCAGTATGGCTGGAATAGCATGGACATAACGACCGCCTCCAATGCCATTGCGTCCTTCCAGACGTTCGCAGCGTCGAACATCCCTCCCGAGTTCGGTGCTGAGCTCGTGTTCTCCAAGGGCCCTTCTAGTGGGCAGGTTGCCGTCGAATGGGCCGGCGCGTGGTACGGTGCTGCCAGCGCCTTTAACACCACCCTCGCGCCGTACCTGCAGACCCTCCCCACCCCTTCGTGGCAGACGATTTCACCAGGTAGCTACATAAATTCTGTATCCGTTCTGTCCGGACAACCCCTGAACACCAGCACTGCGGCTGAGAGTCCTGATACGTTTTACACCAAGTCGCTCATGACGCCCTCCGGATCGCCGATGTCTGCCGCCGCCATCAAGGCGTTCGTCACATATATGGCCAACCAGGGATTCACCTCGGACACGGCGTGGTTCGTCGAGGTCGAACTTTACGGTGGTTCCAACTCTGCGATTAATGCAGTCCCGCTCGACTCGACGGCGTTCGCCAAGCGTGACACGCTCTTCACCATCCAACTTTATGCGTCCTCCTTGAACTCCATGCCACCCTACCCTGCGGACGGGTTCACGTTCTTGGATGGGATGGCTGCGAGCATCGTCTCGAACAGCCCACAAACTGGGGCTACGGCACATACCTGAACTATATTGATGATAGGCTTACAAATGCCTCGACCTCTACTACGGTTCGCATTATGCTCGGCTGCAGTCGATTAAGGCTGCGCTCGACCCGAAGAATACCTTCCGGTTCCCTGTCGGTGTCTCGGCTGAGGACGTTTACATTTCCCTGTTGGCGTTTGACGAACGCATACCCATTCTTGGACGAAGACGATGATGACTTGCACTGACCCAACCAAACGTGGACACGACAGACACGGACTAATTGGACCTTATTGTAGTACGAAATAAAATAATAACAATAATACATCAGCAACATGACAAAAAGATTTTGGACTTTTGACCTTTTTGTCTGTTTGTCTCCTGGGTGAAAAAGAAGTTCGCAGAAATGATGGCTAGATGCCGATGGAATAGGTCGAAAATATATTATTTTTGATCTACTGGGATTTTAGACATGTCTTGTGGTCTTGCGGACTTTTGGTCTTTTTCGGCTTGTCCGGTCTTGTACGACGTACAAGACCAAAAAAGTAAACTGTCAAAAACGCGATGAACTGTATTAATTAATGAAATAAATTTGGACTTGCCAAGGTCGACGGTGCATTGGCCCCGAGTCTCCGAACGGGGCGGTCAGTTATTTCCATCAGAGTAGACTACACCGTTTCTAACCTCCCTATGACTATCCTCGACTTCCGTTCGCCTTCTACTGTCGCCGTTGGCGAAGTCAGTCATACCGCGCCAGGCGTCCAACGCCATAGTTGCCCTGCGACTGCGTCTGCTGTAAGGTTCTCGGAGTTCTCCTCCGTCAGAATCCCTACAGGATCGAGGTTGCCGTAGAAGACAGGAAGGCAGCTCATGTCGTCCCAGGTTTTGCCTTGATGAACTGCAGCTCATCAGGGTGATGCCAGGTTTGCAGCTTCACCGGGATGATAATCGGGCTAGGGGGACGGAAATTGCCAATCGGCACGAGAGGAAACGGCGTGGAGCGTGCGCCGCTGAGTAGCGCAAAAGAAAAAGGACGACAGGTGGCTGGATAGCTTTAAGGTAAGATCCTATACGAGGAGTGGCAAAAACGTATTCGCGCACCAGTAGCGGGCCGGTTATCGCGGCGGAACCGGGGGTTGGGTGGACTAGCAATGAGTGCGCCAGCCAACGAAGATGAGTTATGATAGGCAATCCCGCCCAGCATCTAGTCATCGCGGTGAACGCCCGATACTCGACGCGTAGTCCGCTGAAAACCCTTGAGCATTCCAAGGAATACGCCGCCTAGCGAAAGTCCAGACACTTTGACTAGGCTTGCAGGATTTCAAAATCGACAAGTGGCGATGCATAATGTCGGCCCGTGACCCGACTCTGCGCTTGTTCTTAACCTCAAAACTGGCAGTGAGTAATCTGACTGTGAGCGCGATAATATGATGCATTCTACTGATATGTTTCCCGCTTGCGCAGGTGCGCGGAACACCCCTGGTGACGCACACGTCTGCTGTCCCAGAATTATTCTATCATTTCCCTTTCAACTTTGAATTGGGAAGCGCTCGCGGAGACACGCCTTGAAGGGGTTCACACCGGGAAATTGGCTCTGGGCGCGTTCTTTTAGGATCGGAGGTGATACGCGGTATAACGCGAGATGATCTATGCCAATTTAATCACACCTTCTGCCAGACCTGCCCTAAGGAATTCTCTTTGAGCTCGTATATAAAGGGAGCAGCTCAGCGAGTTGCCTCAATCACACAATATTAATGTTTTACAAGTTATTCTCCACCCGTTCTGAGAGTCAGAACGGAGCGGCAACTAGTAGCCTGGGTTTGGGAGGGGAACGATGCTTCAGCCAGCTCCCCGCAATGTCATCCGCATAATCGCCCGGATAAGCTGCCATAGCATCGTAGGGGATCAATGCTGGGAGAGTAGAGGCTTCCAACGCGTTCTGGCGGTTGGACGTGTTTCGTTCTGATTCCTGGATCCTGTGGTTCCGGTCAGCAATTGCTGCATGCAGGATCATCTCAGCTTTCTCCGTAAAAGAAAGCAGGTTGAGCATGCCATAAGGCATATGTAAAGCTCGTCCCTGACGTGCCCTCTGTGAGGGCCGATTTCACCGGTCGCTGGACCTGCAGCAATAGACTTCACTACCCGGATCTCGTCTCCCCAAGTCTCGCAACGCACCTACGGATCCCGCGCGGACACGATTGGTTGTTGGCTCGCTGGTGCAGCCACAAGCGCTGAATTCGAGGAGGTGACGGCTGTCATGTTCATGTTTCCTGCGACATGAGTCCAAGTTCCCCCACTGACGTGGGCTCCGTTGCCGAAGGACATACTGAGGTCGTGGGGAAGGACAAGATGTAAAGCTGTGGACGCGGCGCTTCTTGGGCGCTTAGCAATGGAGAGCACGGAAGTGGTCAACGTGACAGCTTTCTAAAATTCACCGCGTGCTGTGTTGATGTCCCCGCACAAAGGTAGTTGAAATTTACTTGGGTTTGAGGTGAGAGATTTTGCATTAGGGGAGCTCAAAGTAGAAACGCCGGCAAGCTCACGTTGAAATCCCTTATATCCTCGAATTTCTTTGCTGTCGGACGTTGTCGATGAGGAGGAGAAGCAGAAGGGGCTCGATGAAAGCTGTGCAGGCGCCTCCGGATGTGCAACGCGGTCTAAACACATACAGCTGCTAGGCCGCTATGTGAGCGCACAAATCAGCCACGAGGCAGAAACAACAATAGCTTACCACCGGTTGCCATAAATGTCAAGCGTTTTGAGAATTGATTCAATTGACGTTGGGCGAACAGAGATCGAACCTGTTTAAATTGCAGCGGATTAAATCGACAAGACATACAGTGTTGTTGTAACGCAAACCGTGACGGACAGGAATCCCACGATGTCCGCGCCACGATATCCATATGATATGAGTCCGAATCTGCCCTGCGCCAACGGCGCCCAGCACAGAACGCGTACGTACGATAGGATCAGAATATTCCGTAAACACAGCGCAGGATGCGGCAGCCCAAGAAAAAAAAATCAAATTGTGTAATAAGGCTGTAGAACCTCGAACGCACGCAAGCAGGTATGGGCAAAGGAAACTGCACGAACCCGGCAAGGGAAACAAGCCAATTCAAAGACAGGGTGGACACTTCTATGTCAGAAGGAATGAGAGTCACATCAATTCCCGCGCGAGAGTTACGCACCGGAATACGATGTTGGCTATTTCCGGGTCTGCCGGGAGAAATTTGATGGCTTTTGACGTGCGCAGCTGGGAAGTATGACTACGACTTGGAAAAACCCACGAGAATGGGATACGCGCACCCAGAGGATGCCGCAAAGATCAATTGAAAATCCCACCAAAACGACAGGCAAAAGGCGGAAGGAGGAAAATGGTCAAAGAAGTCAATCAAAGATCGCACGCACCAAAAATGTGACGCGGAGGGACGCGTCTCCGCTGCGCGCAAGGTGGAAGATACCCAAGGGGATGAGAACGGAACCTCTTGTTGATGTAGTTGCACGCATATGAAGGTCGGGAGAATAGACAGAACGGCTCGCAGTCGACGGACTTGAAGACTGCCGAGTGAATAGTTAATAGCCGTCCATCTACGCACGGGGCGCGATAAACAGAGAGGGCCGACAGTTACACTCCTTGGTTTGAACTCAGAGCAAATTGGCACTTTAAACAATATACGGTCCGGGGATATCGAGCCTAGACGTTAACGCAGGAGACCATTATGTCTCATAGCGGTACCATATGGTAAAGATGCACTGGAAATGAATAATATCTACCGCCGAATCCGTCATGTGCGTTCTGGGAGCAGCCATGGATATCAAAAGAATGAAAGATAGAAAACATGGAACACAACTTAGGCAGCGGACGATTCTATTGTCCCATTCGATGCTCATAGATCCGGGGCGTGTCAAAATAGTGACTCCTGAAAGAGCCCTGGCATCTGCGGCATGGGTAAAACAACAGCCGTGCGCTTCACTTTACGCAGAGAGTGCACGCCTGCTGCTTGCATCCACAACAGACGTCGAGACTTCTGGGCGGCATATAGGACGTAGAATATAGGTGCGTCGGCTATGAAACATCAATTAATGATTCGAATAATGAGGAATAATTATAATGGAGGAAGAACACGCACCGATATCCACTTAATGTACATCCACCTGAGACCTTCGATAGCAGGCAATTGCGCATGCAAAAACTTAACATACCTGGACAATTTAGTGAAAAGTACGCATAAAATGCTATACGGTGAGGGTCTAGTACGCGTTGAACGAGTATGTATACAATGTGCGAGATATCCATGAAGTGCGCGACGACGCGCCGCCAGCCCGAAGTCAAGGATACGGGAGTCGGCCACAGAGATTTTTTACAAGATATCCGGTGTTGGGAACCTCAGTCTAGGCGCCC